>CANTUT010000157.1:117500-660000 GCA_947687605.1 Reutealis trisperma | reverse complement strand
TATACACAAACAAGAGGACAAATCATAAATTTAGAAAAGTTGGTGATATTCTTCAGTAAGGTAAAATGCAGTACAAATCACTAAACTTTTAGTAATTTTCTGTTTTACTCATTAAAGATTAATTTCTTACAAAAGTATCACTAACAATTAATTTTTTTTTCACCAGAAGGTAACTAAATATTTTTATACTAAAAACTCACCAGAAATATGATATGGCGTGCCCACTCCACCTAGCCTTTTGAGTAAAATTGACATGTATATGCCATATAAGTAAAAATAGCCACGTTACACTGCCAATTTGATTTAAAATGGGCCCACTGACTTAAAAAACTAAATTCTCTCTCTTGGTGTATGGGTGACATATAGAGAGAGGAATGAAAAAAATTTGCTAGTCATCCATTCTTTCCTTCAAATTCACCCCTCTTTACTGTAAACTGTTCTTTCTCTCTTCCTAAAAACTATAAGTGTTTTAGATTAGGTTATTATATATGAATTGAGTAATTCATTGAGCGGGAAAGTTTAGTGCTTAATTGATTAGTGATAGGTTTAATAGAATTTGGGATTTTGGGTTGTGGTTATTTATACTACACACTGCTTAGGGTTAGATAGAGACAACAAAGGAAATCATGGAAAAGAGAAAGAGAAAGCCATAGAAGAAGTCATTGAAAAAGTCAGCGTAAAAGGAGTGGTGAAAGAGAAAGTCAGATGACCTGGGCCCAAATTATTATAAGTGCCTCTTACTTTTTGTACTTTGTGTTTAATGATTTGGACAGTGAATGCAGTGTTGAGTTTATGTGGGTTGCTGGGTTATTGGTGAATAAATGGTGTATTAAATACCATTGATGAATTTATTGTAAATGGGTTACCGTTTAAATTGATTTTCTAATTAGGGTTTAAATTTGAGAGTTTTTTTATATTGAGTTTGTTTGAAATTGTTTATTTGTTTATTTGAAAGTTTAATTGTTTGTTTAAGAATGATTTAGAGTTTAGGTAATTGTGAAATTAGTGTAATTGCTTATTGTGATTCTTATTATACTTTATCTTTTTTTTTTTTTGTCTATTTGCAACCCTTATCTCTAAATATTTCACTATTAATTGCATTATAGTGGGTTTGGAGGGAACTAATATATATCAATGGGTCTATAGATTTTTTATTTTTTTGTGATTTTTATTCTCTTAACAAATTGTCTTTTATAGAAATAAAAAAAATGGGGGAGTGAGGGTTAACAGTGGACATTGAGTTTTATTAGCAAATACCCAATACTAATTGCTGCGATGGTCTTAGGAAAGTAGGTTGTGACAATGATATACTAGATATGGGCTATAATTTATATTTAGTGAAACTTATTAACATATATATGTGAAGCATTTAAAAAAGGGTAAATCCTCAAATCTAGTAGATGTCAATGTGATGGTAGCTGACAATATTGAGTTAGGAGGGGAAGGCTCAGTTAATGGGCAAGTTAACGGTCAATTAGTTAATAAGGAAAAATATGGGGCATAAAAAAAGATTGTTAGCAGTAGGGAAAAGAAAAACACTAAAGATGGTAATGGTGCTAATGATGACAGTGATAGGGAATCTAATGATGATGTAGATTATAAGGACCCTTCTACAAAATTTCATGATAGTGATTATGACTTAGAGGGTGGGGATGATGACCTATTTGAGATCAATTCTAATATGGGGATTAAGAGAGATGTACTAAGGACAAATAATAGGAATACACATGCAATAGATCCTTCAGTAGGCAACATTAAGTTTAATGATGATGATTCAAACCTTGCTCCATCTAAGGATCTCCTAACTGATTTTGAAATAGATAGTGATGGGCATATTAAGTCTAGGGTTAGATATCCAGAGTTTGTAGTTGAAAAGGACATAGGGAACCCTTTAGTTGCTGGGATGAGGTTTAGGTTTTTAGAAGAGTTTAAAGATACTAGTAGGCCTTAGGCCATTAAAAATAGGTGGCAAATTAAGTGGCTTAATGATCAGTTGAGATGTAAGGCTAAGTATAGCAAAAGTTATCCATTTTATATCTTTTGCAATCCTAGTGTGACTGACCCAAATACAATGCAAATTAAGTCTAGTTTCTTTCAACACACTTGCCGTAAAGATTATGATATCAAGCAATGTACTTCCAAATGGCTAGCAAAGAAATATCTTAAAAGTTTTAGAATTGATCCTAGGTGGAGCATTAATGGCTTCATTATAATAGTCCAAAAAGAACATGAAATACATGTGAGTGTGACCAAAGCTTGGAAGGCTAGGAATACAACACTTAAGATGATTGATGGGGATGAGCATGAACAATTTTTGAAGTTTTAAAATTATAAACTAGAGATTCTTAAGACTAATACAGATAGCACTGTGAAGTTCATAGAAGATGAGGAGCATCCAGATAGGTTTGGAGGTATTTACATTAGCCTAGGACCATTAAAAGAGGGATTTAATTCAAGCTATAAAAAACTTATTAGGGTGTATGGGTGTTTCTAAAGGGTATGTATAAGGGGCAATTATTGTGTACTGTGTCCATTGATCCAAATGATTGCATTTTTCCTCTTGCTTGGGCAATTGTTAGAAAGAATAACAGAGTTAATTGGATGTGGTTTCTATTCCTACTTGGTCAAGATTTTAAAATTCAACAAGATCCATGATATTGGACATTTATGAGTGACAAACAGAAGGTAAAAAATTTTGTTGATGCATTTTGCTTTACTGTCATCTGTATTTACATTATTGATTTGATAATTATTTATCATTGGTGTGTAAAATTGTAGGGATTAATTCCAACTTTAGATGAGTTATATCCAACTGCTATGAAAAGATGGTGTGTGAGAGATATCTACACAAATTTTTGAAAAGACTTCAAAGGCAAGGACCTAAAAGACATGTTGTGGAAATGTGCAAAAGCTAGTTATGTCAAAAGGTTCACAAAGTGTATAAAAGCACTTAATGATAAATGCCATGAAGCACATCAATGGCTAAATAGACAAGATGTGAAGCACTGGAGTAGGTCACACTTCCCCACTCATGCAAAATGCGATTTGCTTTTGAATAACATATGTGAGTGTTTTAAGGCTTTCATCTTAAATGCTAGGGATAAAGGAATTGTCACATGTTTGAAGGTCATTAGACATAAGATGATGAAGAGATTATGGGTTAAAAAAGACTCAATGAAAAAAGTAGCAAGGATTTTATGCCCTAAGATTCAAAAAAAAGAAAAAAAAAAAGCTAAACAAAATTAAGTAGTAGTCTTTCAAATACAACTGTAGGTGGGCTGGTAAGGATAACTTAGAGATTTATGGACCTAATGGCCAATTTGTTATATAGAAAGTAAGAGAACTTTTAGCTGTAGGAGGTGGGATCTTATTACAATCACTTGTGAATATGCATGTTATGCATTAATGGTGAATGCAGGAACCAGAGGAATATTTTGATGAGTGTTACTTTGTTAGGAATTATTTGACAAATTACAACTATTATATCAATCCATTAAATGGATTTGAACTTTGGCCTGCTAGTAATGAGCCTACATCCCTTAAAACCTAAACTAAAAAAAGGTAGGAAACAGAAGTTGAGAATATTGGAGGCTGAAGAGTTGGAACAAACAAGGCATGTTAGAAGGCACATTACAAGGAACATGGGAAGATTTACACGTCCAGTTGCCAAGGGGCCAAAAAATCATATGGTGTTTGCTACTACATTTCAAGGGGCAAGCAGAATGTTTATACATCCTAGTTGTGTATCATATTAAAGGCACTTCAAATAGAAGGTAGCATACTCATTACTGATGAAGAAGATGTAGATCTATCCTAAGATCTTACAGGAGGAGCAACCTGTGATTTAAAGCAAGAATTTTGCAACTTTTTTTGGACTTTTTATTATATTATGTACAAGTCTTTTAAGAACATATTTTTATTGGTAAGATGCTATTTTTGATAAGTATCATGCTTTGGATTTTTGTATATAGATGATAGGATAGAACATAGTGATATTTGAATTTGAATTTGTTTTATAGATTGTAAAGTGTTGGGAATATGACATATGGGAACCTATTTCACATGTCAATTAGACAAGACTTTTTTTTTTTTTGGGACAGAAAACAATTGTAATGCGATTACATATGTTAACTTTTAATTGTTAATGCATTTTTCTATTATAATCCTTGTCTTTTTTGTGGGTCCTTACACTTTTTTTATATTATTGCCTAAGTATTCTTATATATTTTAATCTTTATCATTGCTAATTAAATTAGTTGCAATGTAAAAATAAAATTACAATTTGTAGAGAAAAATAAAAAGAAAAGTATGTACTGATATAATATAAATTCATTAATGGAACTTTTCAGTTAACATAATTTTCATCCTATCCCAAAACAAACTAAGCCTTACATATCAACAACCTTCACTTTCTTCCCTAAAACTAATTCAAGTACCAGTAATTTTAAACTGCACACCAATAATCAAGCCCAGCATAGTTTCCCCCAAACTCAATTCCATAATTCTAATATTATTAATTGTTACTTCACAATATTAATCCACACGTCTACAATCAAACCCATAACAAGAAAGAGAATACAAAATATGCAGCCATAACTATTTTTCATCTTTGGTTCCTTCTGTGGGATGCTTTCAACATTTCCACCTCCATCTTTCCCAACTCTTTGATCTCTGATTAATTTCATATTATCTTCAACCATTCTAAATCTCTTGTACTAACCCTCTGGGATGGTTGGTAGATCAACCTAAGAAATGAGTCACAATATCCTACCATCTCTTACATCAAAGAGAAACCATACCCATCACTTTCTTAATCCAATATTAAAGTCAACAATAAATAAATCAAATTCAGTGACACCCTTACATATAGATTTGTATCCATCCATTTTTTGCACAATCAATCATAAAAAAAACTTATATCAAAAAGAAATTGAGAATTATTATGATATTAGTTAATAAAGACCACTTACATTCTTAAAATTTCTATATCCATAAAAGTGTCGTTTTGGGTTTTTCTCAGTTCATGAAGTTTTAAACACACAAGGAAGATCACACTTACAATGGGGTATAAGAACTTGAGCCATTAAAACTTGGTAATCAAAATTAGATCTAGAATTCAAATCCATTGGAGTTTTTAATTTGTAGTATCAGCTAAAATTTTGAAAGAAATTTTTGCTATTTGCGTGATTACAAAATAAATTGAATCCATATAGAAGTAAGAAATTGATGATAAAGAGAGAGAGAGGGAGGCATTAAGCAGAAGAAGAGGAATCTGTGGATTTTGGAGATGGAGATCAAGGTTGAAGAGAGAAAAATCATAGTGCTAGAGAGAGGAAGCCAAATAATAAAAAAAAAAAAAATTGCTTCTTCTACATGTCACTCATGCAATAGAGAAAAGGTTTTTTTGAAATTTTGTGGGTTTATTTTAAGTCAAACTTGGTAGTGTGATATAGCAATAGATCTAGAATTCAAATCAATTGGAGTTTTTAATTTGTAGTATCAGCTAAAATTTTGAAAAAAATTTTTGCTATTTGCGTGATTACAAAATAAATTGAATCCATATAGAAGTAAGAAATTGATGATAAAGAGAGAGAGAGGGAGGCATTAAGCAGAAGAAGAGGAATCTGTGGATTTTGGAGATGGAGATCAAAGTTGAAGAGAGAAAAATCATAGTGCTAGAGAGAGGAAGCCAAATAATAAAAAAAAAAAAAATTGCTTCTTCTACATGTCACTCATGCAATAGAGAAAAGGTTTTTTTGAAATTTTGTGGGTTTATTTTAAGTCAAACTTGGTAGTGTGATATAGTAATTTTTACTGAGGTGGCATCCACATGGTAATCCTACTCAGAAGGCTAGGTGATGTGAACACGCTACATCATATTTCTAGTGAGTTTTTGGTCTAAAAATGTTTAATGACCTCTTAATGAAAAAAAAAAATTAATTGTTAGTGACACTTCTACAAGAATTTAATCTTTAGTAAGTAAAATAGAAAATAACTAAAAGTTTAGTGATTTTTGGTGCATTTTACCCTTCTTCAGCAAGAACACCCTTGAAGATTGCAAAGATAAATTGGTGCTTTATTAGGAGTTGAACATATAGGAGGTCAAAATAAATATATAGGGATCCCAGTTGTACTAGCTAAATCTAAGAGCCAAATATTTGCAAAAATAATATGTTAAGTGGCAAACTGCTAGCAGGATAGAAACCAACACTTTTGTCTTAGGGCAGTAAGGAAGTTCTTATCAAAGTAGTTGCAACATCAATTATATACACCATGTTATGTTTTAAACTTCCTAAGGGCATGTATAAAAAGATTAATAGTATGATTGCAAATTTTTTGTAGGGACAACAGGAAAATGAGAGGAACTTTGCATTAGAAATTTTGGGCAAATATATGTAAATAGAAAACATTGGGAGAAATAGGATTTAGGGATCCCGAAAAATTCGATCTAGCATTGTTGGTAAAGCAGGAATGGAGGATGTGCATGAAGCCAAACCCTCTACTATAAAAAATTCTTAAAAGTAAATATTTCCATTTTTTACATTTTTAGAAGCATGTACATGAACAAATCCTTCATAAGGTTGGGGAAGCTTGCTAGTAAGGAGAAAACTTCTCAAGAACGATGCCAATGGCAATTTGGTAATGGCAAGAGCATTCGTATCTCACAAGATGCATGCCTATTCTATAAGTGTATAGATTGCACAAGTAATATAATGATGAGTAAAGTTATCGTTCCACTGGGGACAAGGACAATTACTAGCTCAAATGTTGACCGTTGTCTAATTGAATAAAAGTTGAATAATGTTTAAATAAAATAACTAAACTACTTTAATTAAGATAATATAAAAAGATTTCAAGAGAAGAATTAATGGTAGAAGCTACCTAGGTATTTGAATCCTCTTAGACCCTATATGTATTTCATGAATGGAACTCAACTAAATTAAACATCGGATTGAATTAGCATTCTACTAAATTAGATTGAAACCTCTCTCAAGCGATTAAATCCCTAATTACTAAGTATCATAAAAGGAATATCTTCTCAGTTTATAATTAAATAGCAATAACATTAAAACTAAGAAACTATAAACCAAAGAATCTTATAGGTCTATCTCTAGCACTCCAATAAATTCTCTACCTTTGTGAGTGATCAATTCTAATTAAGTTTTTTCAAGATGATTAGCAAGAAAACTAATTCTAATTATCAAGCATGCAATTGACAAGAGGAGATAACAAATATAAATCATAAAGATAAATCAATCTAGATGAATGATTTTATTGATTAAAAATCCATTCAATCCATACTAAGCAATCTAGGATTCATCAAATACCTAGATATGAAAAACTTAGTTCATAATGAAAAAGTGACAAGCATAAAAGATAAAAGAAAAAGAAATCAAGCAATCAATTAATGGATGAATGATAATCCAAATTCAAATATTCAATCCTTGACTTGAAACGTCAGGGACTTCGATTTTCACCTTCAATTTTCACTGCAAAACCTTAATTTTTCCTCAGAGAAACTGCCTCCAATAGATAGATTTCAAATCCCCAAATTATTGTGCAAAAATTTCTTATATACCCTGGTAGAATCACTGCTACGCCCACACCCACGCCCGTGCTCTTGGGAGTGGGAACAGCCAAAAATATTCTTCTCTTGGCCAAATCAGGCAAAAGGCTTTTCTTCTTGTCCCACGGGCACACCTACGCCCATGGCTATGGGCGTGTGGACGGAGCGATGTCCCATGGGCACACCCACGCTCGTGGCTCTGGGCGTGGCCTGAGCTATACTTTGCTTTTGCCTTTTCAAGATGCTCCATCTTTTAAACAAACTTTATCATTCTTTTGAATTATCATCTCATGGCATGTTAAAGCACAAGGTTTCTGAAAAGGACTGAAAACAACACTAAAACAAATAAATCAAACTCAATTTTAAGTGTAAATCATGATAAATGAGGAGATAAAATATAGGCATTCATGTATTTATCACCCACCATCAAATCACTCAAGCTTGATGATGTTGGTTGTCAATACCTTTAATGAAGCCATTGTTGTAGTAACAGAACCTTTAGATTGTTAGAGAAAATTAATTAGATAGAGAGATTAACAAGGCTTCAAGGTGTATATCTTCCTGCCATTTTCCTAAAGGTTTGTTTAATCTCTAAATTGCAATGAGTATAACAAATCTTTTAGGATACAATGAAACTACTGATAGCACCTTTGTAATAGGTGATATCAGTACTAGGCAACTATGTGTTAATTTTAGTACTAGAAAACAATCTTTACTCTTGCAAAAAACCTAACCAAATGATCTATAAATATAGAAAAATAAGAGAAAAAATCAAATATGTTTAAGTTAACAGATTTGATAAAATTAAATTAGAAAATATTTATCAAATATTTGCCTAATCTAACCAGATAAGAAATTGAATTTAAAATCAAATAACATATTAGAAACAAATAAAAAATAAATCAATTTTATTGCACGTGGCATGTGTCCAAGTGTCAAGTGCTTAAAATGCATCATATGCACCTTTTGCATGTTACATAGTAGTATAACCCTTGGACATTTGACACTAGTACAAGTAAAAGACAATTTAAAGCCTTTAAAATTCTTATCTAAAAATGATGTGGAATAAAAGATATTTTAAAAATGTCTAATAATCAAATCAGGGTACCACACCCTACAAAACACGAGGCTTTAAAGAGATTCTAGTGAAACTAATGTGGGAGTCTTATGTAAACAAATTTGGAAAATGGAGATTCCTAGTAGGCTGATGATATTTCTCTAAAGGATGCTAGTAAATGCCTTCCAATGGGTATAGTATTAAACTCAAGAATTAAATAGGCATAAAATAAATGCAAACATTGTCAAGAACCGAAAATAAGCACACATCTATTCTTTCTTTGAAGGCATGCAAAAGAAATTTGGTTTGCTCCAATCTAAATTGTAAAAGAGGGAATCCAAGATTGTTAGAGGAATTTGGTAAAGATATTAAATGAGATTTCAAATAGGCATAAGCATTTGCAACTAGTTGTTTATCTCCCATGGTAGATATGAAAAGCAAGAAATAAAATTGTTTTTAAGAACCAAGTTTTGCAATCTTCTGACATTATTGAGAAAGCAATGTCCCAATTAGAAGAACACAGACATGGCACTGAGCTCATAATTAATGCAAATGACAAAATGAACCAGCACTCTAGCACTAGATCCTTCTCCATTAAGTTTAAAAAAAATCAACTTTAATGAATAGTAAATAAAAGGAACAAAAGTGGAGCATCATGGATAGTGACAAGAGATGAAAGGGAAATTATTCAGTTCACCATAGCAAAAAAAAAAAAAAAATGAAGTACATATAATCTAGTTGTATTAAAAGCCTTAGCACTTCGAGAAGCAATGATAATGGCAATTAACAGAGGGTTTAAAAGAGGATGCCAAACAAATTATTGATTTAATAAATGCTATTAATCTTCCTGCAATTGATTTTGAAATCCTAATACTTGATACCTCCTATTTAGCTATTCAGTTCAAAAAAGTGCTTTCAATTTTGTTGGAAGAGAGTGTAATTAGATGGCTCACAAATTAGCTAATGAAACCTCATACAATGACATTTTATGTAAAGACAATGGTCTTCAAATAAGCTGGCTTAGCATCAATATGTTGTAGGTTGAGTAGCTTATTTATTTATCTAGCTTTCAAGTTACTAAAGAAAAATTCCTATATATATATATATATATATAGAGTATTGTTTTATATTACAATGCAAATTACGGATTGATTAAGTCAAATCTGAATTAAGATTTAACCTCTAATAACATGTCTACTTCTAATCGATTAACAGATATTTTACCTTAATTGCTCTTTTTAATTATCTTAATCAAGTTTCATGAGTTCAAATATTGTTTTAAGAGAGAATTTTTATTTCAAAATTCGTGCCACCTCATTTATTAATGTAAGGATAAATCTGGACCGTAGAAGTAGCGAGCAATGTACTAGTAGTAAGTACGCCTAGGATCCTTCCTCCAGCGCTCCAGATCCAACACAATTCAAAATCGCTATTCCCTCTCACTTGAATAAAATAAGTCCCACACTCTCTTCCTCGATTCAAATTCTCTAACGGCTACATTTCTCTCTCCTCCCCTCTCTCTCTCTCTCTTCTGCTCCTCTTCTCTCGCTGCCTTGCCCAAACCCTGTTCTCTGTCTCTGTCTCCTCTGTGTAGATTTTTCAAAAAAAATGAAGCACTTTATGCAGCCGAGAAACGCGATCTTGAGAGAAGCGCACGCCAATGGCGAGCCGCCATTACAGTCTACGAACCCTTCCTCTCACAAGTCCAAGCCATCGCCACCTCCATCATCGTCGCGGAGGCAGAAGGCGTCCAAAGAAAATGCTCCGCCTTCAGATCTGAACTCCATGCCACTCCCAGATCAAAAACCCTCGCCGTCCCCTGCTGCCAAGATGAAGAGTCCGCTGCCTCCTAGGCCTCCATCTTCCAATCCTCTGAAACGTAAACTCATGGAAACTGTGCCAGAGAACGCAATCTCGGATTCTGGCGTTAAGGTTATTTTTTAATTGTTGTTTCTTGCCAATTATATCCTTTTTTTTTTCTAGTAGCTATCAGTTGCAAATTTTAGATCCTATAGAGAATTTTAGTTTCAATTTCCAATTTAATAATTTACGTTTATTGTTTGGTGGGTGAGACAGTGGAGGTGAGACAGTGCAGGAATCTAAGGGAAAAATATCAGGGTTTTAGTGTGTTTCTGTTTGATTACTGAGAAATTTGGATGTTTGTGTCAATTTAAATTGAATCTTAGGCCTTATTTAGATTGCAATGGGAGTGTTACTTTGTACAGCTTTTTCAGCTTTTATTATGGTATTTTTTATAAAAAATTATAGTCCTTTTGGCTTCAATGGAAATAAGTTGTGTTTTGGTTAGTGGACAAATTCTGTTTTGAGTTCACTTTTTTGCCTTGTATGATCTATCTGCCCTTGCCCAGTTCCTTTTTCCATATTAACATTCTGATTAATATAAGAAAAGCTATATTGATGCTGTTCTGATTTATCTGCCCTTGTATGATCTATCTGCCCTTGCCCAGTTCCTTTTTCCATATTAACATTCTGATTAATATGAGAAAAGCTATATTGATGCTGTTCTGATTTATGACAATTACAACTTTCTGCAAACAAAACCTGAAAATAAACAGAAAATAAGTTTCAAGAAACTGAGGAAATAAATTAGGGGGCTAATAATCTCTCTTTCTATCAATATGTGGATATCATTATGAGTGCATTGAGAGTTTATATATCAGAAGTTCTTTTTTTTCTTAATGATAAAATAATTTTGGTTTCTTAGCATTAGAATCCTTGTAACAGTGTGTGATTTCAAGCTTCTTCTTCTTATTGTTCCTTCTTCATTTTCACAAAATCTTAGGTAATTGTGCGAGTGCGACCATTAAACAAAGATGAAGAGGAAGGGGAAGTGATAGTTCAGAAAGTGTCCAATGATTCTTTGACAATTAATGGCCACTCCTTCACATTTGACTCAGTTGCTGATACACAATCATCACAGGCAAGATTTCCATCAATATGTCTCTTTGCAATGTATTGATTGGAGATTTTGTAGTGAAATGCTTAAAAGTTTTCTTTCTTCCTTATCTTGTTTTCTACAGATAGACATTTTCCAGCTTGTCGGCGCCCCTCTGGTTGAAAATTGTCTAGCCGGATTTAACAGTTCTGTATTTGCCTATGGACAGGTATCTTTCACTTTACTTTTGCTAACATCCTACATTTCATATCATTTTACCTGCAACAATTCTCCTAACTTCTGTAGCATATTGGGAATTCAAATTATTCAGACAGGGAGCGGAAAGACCTACACTATGTGGGGACCAACTAATGCCCTCTTGGAAGAAAATTTATCCGGTGATCAACAAGGTTTAACTCCCCGGGTCTTTCAAAGACTCTTTTCCCGCATAAATGAGGTAGATCAATTCTGTTTGTTGCCTTGCTCATTGAAGGTTACCAGGTGAAATTTTTTCATCAGAAATGCTAATTTGTTTCCTTTGCAGGAGCAAATTAAACATGTGGACAAACAACTCAAGTATCAGTGTCGCTGCTCTTTTCTTGAGGTTAACTATTAGTTTTGGTATAATTCACGTGTTTAGCCTTGTATCTAGCACCCCATGATTCTTCAATTTATTTTTGCAGATTTATAATGAACAAATAACAGATCTGCTGGACCCAAACCAACGAAACCTCCAGGTTAACAGGAAGATAATATTTTGCATTCATTTTTTTTTTGTACTGAAATGAACTGGTTTTCTCAGATCCCTTTGTTTGCCATCTTTTTCCAGATAAGGGAAGATGTGAAATCTGGTGTCTATGTTGAAAATCTACGGGAGGAGTATGTATTTACAATGAAAGATGTAACTCAGCTTCTGATGAAGGTTTGTTTTTTCAGTTTGTTTGAGCTATAAATAATCTTTGTTGTGATGCACTGTTTGGTGGTGGTGAGAACTGCCTATGAGTGATATTGAGCTGCAAACATATGCACATACAGCATGTATGTGCATATGTATGAGCAATGAAATAATCTTTGTTGTGATGTACTCTTTGGCGGTGGTGAGAACTTCCCATTAGAGAACTTATCAACTGCATTTATACGAAGCTAGTATGTACCTTTTTGTTCAAGTAAACTTATTGAGCTGTAAACATATGCACATACATGCTCCTACACAAAATAAGACGCTGTGCTCTAATATCTAATATACATCGATGGCTTAGTTCTCTGGGAATAAGTTCAGCGTTAAGTTCAGGGATAAGTGTGCATGTGCACATATAAGTACACTAGGATGCAATTTCCTCATTTTTGGGTTGCATCTTCTTTTTTGCTTATAAATTCTTTTTTAGTTGATTATTTTATGTTTCAAAATCAGCTTTAGCTATTATGCTTATAATTGACCAATAAATTGTACAGGGATTATCCAACAGGAGGACAGGTGCAACCAGCATAAATGCTGAGAGTTCCCGCTCACATAGTGTTTTCACTTGTGTTGTCGAATCTCGGTGCAAGGTAAACACTTTTCAATATCCATATATGCATGTATTCTTCTTATGCTCTTAGAAAGCAGAACCTTCTTTTATGAGCCCACTTGTGGAATTCAAGCTCTCCCCCTTTCTTCTCTCTCTTTCTAGAAAATGGTATTTGGACCTAGGTATATATAATTCCAAAATATGATTATAATTGCTGACTAAGAAATCTGAACTTTGTGATGTTTTTCCTATAATATTTGTTTCTGGAATGCTGAAATTATAATGGGATCTCTCTATGTAAAGAGAAACTTAATAAAACTTTTCTTTCATTGCTGATTTTTGTATTACATTTTCTTATAGAGCACGGCAGATGGCATAAGCAGCTTAAAAACGAGTAGAATAAATCTTGTTGATCTAGCTGGGTCTGAGCGACAGAAGTTAACTGGTGCAGCAGGGGAACGGTTGAAGGAAGCAGGGAATATAAACCGATCTCTGTCGCAGCTTGGGTATGATCATTTTGTATTCTTTCATTGTTTTACTTAGTGCCTTGCTGCAAAATGACAGTAGGAAAATCTTCTAGTTACTTGCAGTGCGATTCCACCATTTCCCTAAGCACATTCGCTTTCCCTTGCTCCCTCTGTCTGTCTCTTGCTCACTCAGTCTCTCTTGATTTGAAATGTTGTTCTATTATTTACCACCTTACTTCATCAGCCTGGATCGGTTTTATTCATAATTTTGATGTTAAAGCCATTGAAACAAGTGCTTTTTTCAGTTTCTGTTTATTGTGTTCTTGAGAGAGCTCTTTATAGGAGTAATGTCCATGGTTTATCATGCAAGTATTTTTTTTTTCATTGTGGAAGGCATATAAAAGAATGAAAAGTAAAGTAACCATTTGGCTCCAAAAATGAGCTGAAATAGGCTTTGATCTGGAGTAGCAAATGGGAGGTCAATCATCATGAATGGGAGTCAAATTATTTTTCAGAAACATTATATCAGAATTGTAAAAGCACAGACTATTGGTTCTTTTTGGTGGCCTAAAAAATAATGTGACTTGTAACTGCTCTTGTTCTTCCGATCTGCTTTATGATCTCTTTCTGATGATAATCAGAAAAAATAATTTGAGCTACTTCTTAATTGCAATAGTTATCATGAAATTACTCATGTGGCCTTACATCAAAAGAGACATGTCTGCTAACGGTGCACAATTATGGGAGTTGCAGGAACTTGATAAACATTCTTGCTGAAGTTTCCCAGACAGGAAAGCAAAGGCATATCCCTTACAGAGACTCCAGGTTGACATTTTTGTTGCAAGAATCTCTTGGTGGCAATGCAAAATTGGCAATGGTGTGCGCTGTTTCTCCTGCACAAAGGTAATAATGCTGACCTTGTCCTTTAACAACCTTCCTCTTTCTCTCTCTCCCTCTCTCTCATAGTGGCTGTTCATTGCAATCAATTATGCAGCTGCAAGAGTGAAACTTTTAGTACACTGCGATTTGCACAGCGTGCAAAGGCAATCAAGAACAAGGCGGTTGTTAATGAAGAGATGGAGGATGATGTGAATCACTTGCGAGAAGTAATCCGGCAGCTAAGGGTAGGCTATTATTCTTGTTTACTATTAATTAGGTTATTTCAACAATTGCATTGTTAAGTGCATTTATAAGAACAAATGGGTGAATACTGCAGGATGAATTACATCGAGTGAAGGCAAATAGCAACAACCCAACAGGTTGGGACCCTCGTAAAAGTTTGAATATATTGAAAAGCCTTATTCATCCACATCCACGATTGACTCAAGTAGATGAGGATGGTGATGAGGAGATGGAAATTGATGAGGAAGCTGTTGAAAAGCTATGCATTGAAGTGGGACTGCAACCAGCAGGTGCTGAAGATTGCAATACTGTTGAAGAAAATAGGTGTATTGTAGGACAGGTTCCTGAGGATACTGATGTTGATATGGAAGAAGGCATATCTGAACAAGTTGAGAAACATGAAATAATGATTGTCGATTGTGCTGACCGTGTTGAAAATGCCCTAGGTTGTGACAATGTTAATGACAAGGAACCAGTCCATATACTCATTGATACACTTGATGCAGATTCCTCAGGGAACTCCTCCAATGAGAACAGGAATCCTAGCTCTTCTGTCAGTAATTTGTTAACTGACAAATCACCAAGCAAAGTGGCAGAAGTTCGTACTTCATGTGTTGTATCTGATTCTCAAACTGGATTTTCTACAGGAGTTTTAGTGGCAAGTGAAGCGAATGATTCTCCAATAGATGCAGTGAGTTGTGCATCACCTTCTAGCCTCAGCATTGTCCCATGCGAAGTATCACCAGTTCTTAAATCTCCAACTCCAAGTGTTTCGCCCAGGATTAGCAGCAGCAGGAAAAGTCTCCGGACTTCATCAATGTTGACAGCTTCTCAGAAAGATCTTAAAGATGAAAAATCAAACCCAGAGGATGTACGCATATCTTTTGCAAAATCCAGGAAAAGTAGCTCTTCTAATGCTCTTGCTACTCAAACAAGTAAAAGTTTTCTTGCACCAACAGAAGATTTAGCCGCTAGCCTTCATCGAGGCTTGGAAATTATTGATAGTCACCGCAAAAGTTCGGCATTCAGACGATCTTCCTTTAGGTTTTCTTGTAAACCTGCAGAATCTAAGTCAATTTTACTAGTCGAAAAGGTTGATGCAGGTGTGCAAACTTTTCCTCAAGATTATGACATACTAGATGAAGATGCAGGGGTTTTCTTTTGTAAGAGCTGCAAGAGCAAGAAACAACTGGAGGAAAAAGATTCATATGACAGCTCAAACTTGCAGTTAGTACCTATTGATGGTTCAGACTCTGCTGATAAATCCAAAAAACAAGTTCCCAAAGTAAGTTTACAGTTTCCTTGAAATTTAGTTTTCCAATGATTGGACATCTCTGTTAATTTCTGCTGTAGACTTGACATGTTTGTGCATTTACTAAACAGGCAGTGGAGAAAGTTTTGGCAGGAGCCATCAGGAGAGAAATGGCTCTGGAGGAGTATTGTGCCAAACAAACTTCTGAGATAATGCAGCTTAACCGTTTGGTAGGTTGCTACTTTGGCCAACAACTGATGTAGCTGTTATTTATTAACTGATGCAGTGACTTCCTGGCCAATATTTGCAGGTGCAACAGTACAAGCATGAGAGGGAATGCAATGCCATAATAGGGCAGACAAGGGAGGACAAAATTCTTCGGCTTGAGAGCCTCATGGATGGTGTTTTACCTACTGAGGAGTTCATGGAAGAAGAGCTAGCATCACTTTTGCATGAACATAAGGTTTGAATTTGTTTCTTAAGATTCCCCTGTTCACTAATTTCATTTGACATATATCTAAGCCTTTTGTTTACAGCTTTTGAAGGAGAAATATGAGAATCATCCTGAAGTTCTAAGGACAAATATTGAGCTGAAAAGAGTTCAAGATGAGCTAGAACATTATCGAAATTTCTATGATTTGGGAGAGAGGGAAGTGTTGTTGGAAGAAATTCAAGATTTAAAAAACCAATTGCAGTACTATGTTGACTCTTCATCACCATCTGCTCTAAAAAGAAATTCAATATTGCAATTGACCTATTCATGCGAGCCCAGTGTGGCTCCACCTCTTAGTACAATTCCAGAGACAACTGAGGAGAGTCCAGAAATAAAATTTGAACAAGAGAGAATACGCTGGACTGAGGCAGAGAGCAAGTGGATTTCTCTTGCTGAAGAATTGAGAACAGAACTCGATGCTAGCAGGGTGCTAGCCAAAAAAAGGAGACAGGAATTAGAGACAGAGAAAAAATGTGCAGAAGAGTTGAAAGAAGCAATGCAAATGGCCATGGAGGGACATGCACGGATGCTTGAACAGTATGCTGATCTTGAGGAAAAACATATTCAATTACTTGCACGGCACAGGAAGATCCAGGATGGAATAGATGATGTCAAGAAAGCTGCTTCTAGAGCTGGAATCAGAGGTGCTGAATCCAAGTTTATAAATGCCCTTGCTGCTGAAATTTCAGCATTGAAAGTAGAAAGAGAAAAGGAGAGGCGATATCTTAGAGATGAAAATAAAGCACTTCAGGCTCAATTGAGGGATACTGCTGAGGCTGTACAAGCTGCGGGCGAATTACTTGTGAGGCTAAAAGAAGCAGAAGAGGCAGTTGCTGTTGCACAGGTTCCTTCATAATTATCCTAGTTTCGGTTCCCTGTAGTTTGCTTTGACTAGAAGTAGCTTGCTTATTGTTTGGGTTACATGGTGTTTGTCCTGTATACTCATGTTGATTTCACTAAATGATAAGTAACTCAAAACTTTACAAGCACTAAATTTGCTAAAGGGGACTGAGGGTGGAAAGTGAATGAGGAAAGTCATTTTACCTTGTTTGGGAAGTGCAGAGAAAATGAGAGGGAAAAAGAACACTGAGAATAATTTCAAAATTCTGTTTGTCTCCACTGAATGTTATATCTCCAAAATGTAATTTCAAAAATTTTCTCCATCCTATTTACTTTTAGTTTTTATCCTACCCATTCTGTACCCTTCTTTTTTTCCTTCTCAGATCCTCAGAAGTTGATAAATACAAATCTTTTTTTTTTTTTTTTAAATTTTACAATAGGTTTACTGAATGCATCATCACTGGTCTTTCAACCAACTCTCCATGTATATATATATATATATATATATATATATAGAGAGAGAGAGAGAGAGAGAGAGAGAGAGAGAGAGTATATGTATTCTGTACCCTTCTTTTTTTCCTTCTCAGATCCTCAGAAGTTGTTAAATACAATTTTTTTTTTTTTTAAATTTTACAATAGGTTTACTGAATGCATCATCACTGGTCTTTCAACCAACTCTCCATGTATATATATATATATATATAGAGAGAGAGAGAGAGAGAGAGAGTATATGTATTCTGAGCAATGAGTTTGTATTCTTCTTGATTGCTGCTTAGCACTTGAAAATGTACTGGATATACATTGGTGGGAAAATCGTGGAATTATAATCTCCTTATATTATCTAGCTTTGCGTATGCCTAATTTTTTAAATTATTTTATTCATTGATTAGTAAAGTTTGGTTATTACATACTTGCATTTCCCTTTAACTTCATGTATTTATTATTAATTTATTTTTGTAGAAGCGAGCAATGGATGCAGAACAAGAATCTGCAAAGGCATACAAACAGATTGATAAATTGAAGAGAAAACATGAAACTGAGATGATCACACTTAACAAGCTCCTTGCAGAGTCGCGCCTACCTAAAGAAGCAATACGACCTGCTTATAATGATGGTGAAATAGCCAAGTATGATAAAGGTGAACCTCTTAGTGAAGGTGAGCAATGGAGGGAGGAATTTGAGCCATTTTATAATAATGGCGAACATGGTGAGTTTTCAAAACTTGCAGAACCCTCATCATGGTTTTCTGGATATGATAGGTGCAACATATAAAGAGGACACTTAGCATCAATATTGTGTATGTATTATTTACTAACAATTCTGTGAAATATCTCTGGAGATGTAGTTTTTTTAGCTGTTTATCTAGGTGATAACAGTTCTCACCATTTGCTGTGAGGACCAGTATCTTTTGGTTCTCTAATTGAGTCTTGTATTCAAATTCTGATTATTGCAGTTCATAAGAGTTGAATGAATGATATTCTTTTATTCATGCCTACTCGCATTTTAATGTAGCCATTGTTTTCTTAGCAAATGAAATTAAAAGTTGCACCTGTGTATTTGAAAGTTGCATAGATAGCCATTTTGCATATATAGTAAACCGTGTACACGACTGACAATGACCCTCTGCATTGACACATACCGATAACTTGCATACTATGTATGACACTCTGCATTGATACATACAGATAACTTGCTTACTGATTATGTATGACACTGCATTGATACATACTGATAGCTTGCATATTGAAAGGAAAAATGTGGTGATGAATAAAAGAGAAGGATAGGATATGGCTTTTAGATGTTTTGGTGTAGCAATGGATATGGTGGACCCTTGTGTGGGGAGAATGGTCCTGCAGAAAGATCTGAAGGAAGTAATAATGAAGTACTCAAGTTTAGATCATTTATTTGTTTGGTTTGTGTGTTAAGAGGATAGGGAGCAATCTTCAAGTGGATCAGAGAAGTATATGTCTATGGTCCATTTGTGTTACATGGGAATGGGAAGCATATAAGGCAGACACTCCTAATGTAGGAATAATCTATCTTTTTCTGCAGACCATAAAACATGAAGCTTGTGGCTCTGTCTTCTTTGACATCAATTTTTTACGTAACCCTTGAACCATTTCTATGGCATAAGCTGATCATAAGATAGAATTCCAAATTAGAAATGGTTGAGTCATTGCATTACAATTTAAAGAGGGAAATGGGTCGGAAAGTGACAATTTTAGAGAACAAATTGGACTTGAAGTAGTATTTTTTGAATTGTTAAAACTTTTTGGATTTCCTCAAAATGACCTTGCTAGCACGCGGAGACCGAGATAATTTCCAAATGTACAAGTGAGGCTGAGCATGAAAAGTAAGAGGTTAAATTTTTAGAAAATTTTCACTTTAATGAGTAAGAGCAATCCAACAATCATTTTTATTTAATTCTATATATTATAAATGATTCAACTTTTTATTTTAACTTATCCTGAAAAATATGTATGTTCAAAAAATATTTTTTATTTCACTCTCTATTTCATTTTATTGATAAATTTACAATTCTATTTATTTATACATAAATTTATAATTTTATTTCCTTTACTGTACATAAAATTTTTGTTGTTGAAAAAATAATCTTTTTGAAAATATTAAAACAAATTATTATGATTATTATTATTATTATTATTATTATTATTATTGTAATATCAATTCTCTTACCAGATACAAAATTTTTACTGAAACAAATGTAACCTAATGTAAAATATTATAACAAACTATTATTATTATTATACTATAATTTTATTTCTACTTCACATAATTTTTATTATTAAAATATTATTTTATAATATTTTAATAATAATAATTTTTTAGTAATAATAATAATTTAAAAATGAAAGAAATAAAAAAATATTAAAATATTGGTTTGGAAGCCAATATCTCTCCTAAGCTCTTAAGAGCATCCCAACAATCATTCCTATTTTATTTTTTATTATATTATAAACAATTCAACTCATTATTTTAATTTATCTAGAAAAATGTATATATTCTAATAACAATCTCTATTTCACTCCCTATTTTATTTTTTATTAATAAATCTATAATTTTATTTTTTTATACATAAATTTATAATTTCATTTCCTTGACTTTAAATAATTTTTTTGTGGCTAAAAAAATATTAAAACAAATTATTATTATTATTATTATTATTATTATTATATCATCTCTTTTACTATATATAAAATTTTTACTAAAAAAATATAACATAATATAAAATATTATAACAAATTATTATTGCTATTATAATATAATTTTATTTTTTCTACTTTACATAAAATATTTACTTCTAAAAAAGAATAATGTAATTTAAAAATATTATTAAAATTATATTTTAATAATAATATAGTAATTTAATAATAATAAATTTTTTATTAATAATAATAATAATTTAAAAAATGAAAGAAATGAAAAAAAGAAGAAAAATATTAAAATATTAGTTTAGGAAGCCAATTTCTCTCTTCAAATTTAAGGAGAGAGAAATAAGCTCTTAAAAATATTTAGAGAACGAGAAGAAATAGGAAGTTTGTTGAAAGAAAAATAGTGTGATATGGTTCCTTATTTTAAATAAGGAGATATTTAGAAAGACTTTTGATTATGTGCTAAAAACATTTAGAGAAAAAAAATAGTGAGCTTGCTGGAAAGAAAATAGTGTGATATAATTTTATTTTTTTTCATAAGGAGACAATTAAGGATACTTTTGATAATGCTATAATAGTATTACCAATATACTATTTATATATGTTAGAGTTTTTATTATAAAGATTTATCTAAAATATAAAAATTTAATAGATTTTTTATATTTAAAAAATAGAAAAAAAAGTTGATTTAACTCTTTATATCTAGACAGTTAAGTATCATCATATATTTAATGTTAATTAATACAAAATAAATTGCCATACACTTTATTATATATATAATTTTAGTATTATTTTTCTATTTGACAAACTTAAAAAAAAATTTAAAAATTAAAATAATTAATGTTTATGAGATAAGTAAAATAAAGAGTACAATATAAAGAATCTATTGAATTTAAATAAAATTTTATACTCTTTATTAATTAAAATATTTTCTATTAAATAAATATACTCTTTAAAATAAATAGCACAATTGAAAATGCTCTATCTTAAAAGTAAATTTGTAAATTGTGAGATTGACTACTTCTATTAAAAAAAAAAAAGAAAAAAAAAACCCTCCAACAATTATATAAATTTAGTCTTCATGTCAAACAAACAAAATTGGATAAATTCATACAATAAAAAATTCCTATTTCTAATTCTATATATATATATATATATATATATATAATAAAAGTTCAAGGATAGTTTACATTTTTTCTTTTCTATGATTTTTTTATGTCATTATATTTTTATAATTTTCAATTAAAATTTATACAAATACTACATATAATATATTTTCATTATTTTTTATATGGCCCATATACATTTTTTATGTTAAAAAAATATAAGAAAAAGTATGCAAAGGGCCTATGCACGAGTAATTTTGACAAATTGTCTAAGATTAATTCCATCTCAAAAAAAAAAAAAAAATCCTTAATTCGTTTTCTACAACACCACCATTAATCAAATATGATAATAGTGAAGAAACAAAATGATAGAAAAGTATTTGATTAGCTTCTATTTTTCTACCACACCACCATTAAAGATCATACCAACCCCAAGTTTTAAAAAAAAAAAAAAAAAAAAAAAAAAAAAAAAAAACAAAGAGACTGTCCTTGAAGTGAAAGACAGAGACATAAAGAGAGACAAGCTGTTATTGGACAGAGAGTGACAGCCTGGAAAATTGGACCCCACTCTCTAATGATAATTAATTATAACCCTACAAAAAGCAAAACATTTTCTATCAATCTTTCCTAATCATACTTCCTAACAATGGGTCCCATTACAACTTCATCACCGGAGTTACTCATGGATTTTCAACTTCTTCAATTTTCCTCTTCATCTTCTTCTAGAACTTCTTCTTCTTCTGTTTTCACCTTTTCCTTTCGCCATTATTAGTTTCTTACTGGTTTTTTTTTTTTTACTAATTACTATTTACTAATCATCTAAAAGTTTAGAAGAATGTCACAATTATTCTTTTGCTAATTACTAGGTCAAATCTCATTTTGTAAAAAATTTATAGGTCGAAAGCATTAAATTTTTAAAAAATTTGATTTTTCTTTTTAAATTCAAATTCTATTGATAAACAAGTTTAATCATTAGTTATATGAAAATTGAGAATGTCCAATTAGCCATAGCACATATAACTTTATAAGTATTATAAAAATTAGAATTTCTATGTTTTTATGCTATTAATTTAAAATTTAATCACTAATTCCTAATCTAATTTATATCTATAATTTTTTTTAATAGAGTATTCAATAATATTAAATTGTAATAGATTAATTTTAATTTTTTATTTAAAAATTATATTTAATTATAATTATATTTTCATTATAAATGATAAATAAAAACTTATTATTTTCTCTCTATTTATTTATTCGTATATTATTTTCATTTAATTTATTATATTCATTAAGTGATTCTATAACAAAAAAAAAAAAAAAGTGATAGATAAGTAAGTGGACAAACAAAAAAATAATATTTTATTTTAATTACGAGTAAAAACTTATATTTTAATTTAAATTTTGCAAATTTTCTCTAGTTATTTACTTGTAATTAAATTTAAAATTATGATAAATTTGATAAACTTAAAAATTTTAAATAAAAATTCAAAAAATATATATAAAATATTAATTTTTTTTTTAAGCATTACACCTTTAATTTGTTGAAAGGAAAGATTATTAACACTACTTTTACTAAGATAAAAATATCTCTGGTCAGTTTGTCAAAGCATAATAATAACATGACTGATTTAATTTTGACTGAAAAAAAAAATAAAAGAAATATTGTATCCAATTGCACAGCTAATTCCTAATTGGATTGTGATTTTGTTGTATTATAGTATGACATTTGCTATGACATCACTGTCTAAGAGATATACCGAAAATTCAGGCAGAAATTAACTGCATTTTGGTATAAGTTTATTTCAAAAGTCTTATCTTCTTATTTATGGCCACTTAGTAAAATATAAATATAATATCCTACTCATTACTTTGACTAATGAAATTAGAAAATTTTCCATGGAAACCTAATTGCTTACTTAAGTTTTTTCCCAAGATTATTAAAATGGGTTAGCTTTCACAAATCCTGTCTGACGTATTTTAACTTAATAAAAGTAATAATGAATGTGTTAATGTAAATATTGATATTCCAATTTATATCATCTATTTTTAAAATTCACTAAATTTTATCAAAATTTATAGAATTAAAAACCTAAGTTTTGCACCTATAAATATAATTTAATGCTAAGTATAAATACAGTCTGAATAATAAATTCAGATTTAATTCTCTTCACTTTATATTACAAAATAATAATAATAATAATAATAATAATAATAATAAGTTCTGGAATTTATTGATTTATACAGTTTCACTTGTTTAGCACAAAAACAAAATTCATGTATTTGAATAATATTTCCGTAATAAAATAGATAATTCATAATAATAACTTACAAAATCTTTCATTCATTAAAATAATAATTTTTTTAAAATTTCATCTTGCATGAAAGGTCATTTTTTTTAAGCAAATACAACTTCCACTAACTTGAATTAATGAAATCCAACGTCAAATCATCCTCCAAGAATTGAAGACTAATAAATGAAACATAAGGACAAGTTAAAGATTGAGCCGCCCATACATGAAATTTTAAAAACTCACAAAATGAAAAATTTCAATGTAAATGATAGATTTTGAATTTTTTTTTTTTTTTACTAAACGAGTGATTATATTGAATTTACATGTTGTTGAAAACTGTTGCTTAATGTGTACCAAAAATGAGTTGAATTGATAGGAAATTAAAAATTAAAAAAAAAATTAAAAGACAAAGGAAAAGAAAAAAAATAACATCAAGATTTAGAGTGGTTCACATTGTAACGAATCATTCATACACTCTCCAATCTTAATTGGACATTTTACTATCTATGGAATTTTACCAAATTTACTCCCAATTTCATGTTTTAACTCACGCCAAATCTTTACAAGTATTTCTTAAGGCTCACATTAAACCTGTCTTGAGTTTTGCTAGACTCACTCAAAATCCAAACAAGAGTTTAAGGCTTATTCATAACTCTAATCAGCAATAAATGCTCTACAATAAACACAAAGAGTGTAATTAATTAGTTAAGGCTTGAGAAATTAAATTGTAAGAGTTTGATACTTTTGAAGTTGTTAAATCTCATTAAAGGCTTTTGGAAGGGGTATTTATAGCTTTTAACCTCCATCTAGTTGTTACATATAAAGACATGCCTAAATCTTACTTTAACACCTGGAAAATCTGCAATCAATGCTCTGTCAAAGTAAAGTCGTGGTCGTTAAGTCTTTCTAGTGGTCATGATCTAATTTCACAGTCAAGACTACAAAATAGCAATTGCGATCTTTATGTCTCAACAGCTAGTTCCACGTGGCAGGTTCTCACTACCTTATTGATATTACCATTGGAACGAGTTTCTGTCTCTATGAATCTTGCGGTCACAATGAATAGGTCACCGTCGTGATATCCCTTGCGCCTCCAAGTTCATAGTCACAATGATGTGTCCTGATCTTTGCTAGAACTCAATTGAATTTGAGCTCTTTTGACTTGAATTAATTTGCGCTCACGACTTAAATGGTTGCAGTCATGAGTGGCCTGATACGGGTGCTATAAGCTTGTTATGGATGCAATTTATAAGTCTATTTCTTATACTTAGAGATTTATCAATTTCCTCATGGGCTCGATAAGCTTGTTGCGGACACAATTTACAGGTCTATTTCTTATACTTAGAGATTTATCAATTTTCACACTTAACAACTTTTTATAAGTACTTTTCCTTCAATATGAGAACTCAATTCACACATTAGAATACTTTAGTTTGATTGTCAAGATCAAAATTAAGATTGACTCAATTGGACACCAATTTAGGTCAATAATCTCCTTTATTTTTTTTTATTTAGATGATTAAATTGAATTTGACTTAAAATAATATGTAAAACATAAATTTATAATGCTTCTCCTGAATTAAGGATCTCCCCCTATATAATTGAAATTAAAATATCAAGTATTTAAATCAAAGTAAAAGTTCAATTGCAATTGAAAATTCAAATACCAAATTCAAGTTCTAACTTTTTCCCCCTTTGACAAGATCAAAAAAAGGGTTAGAATTGAAGCATGTTAGAGAGATATTGTTTTGAGGGAAGAAATTTTATATCAAAGTAAACACTCATTTTATTGAAGGAAGATTTGCAATTATCATAAAGAAAACATTCCTTCAATTAAAGAAATACAAGATATTTGATCATCATGTGCCATAAAAGAAAAATGCAAATGAAAAAAAAAAAAAAAAGAGAAAAAGGAAAAGAAAACAAGAGTGAGGAAGTCCTAAATGGTCCAATTAGGATTCTATCTCATCATCTTCCTCTTCTTCTAAACTCTCAATCCTCCAAGTGACATTAGGGAAGCCCCATTTTTCCTTGAATGTCAATAATGTCATGATGCATGCGATTTAAGAGGAAGAGTCTTCTCATGATCTTGGAAATTGTTTGATCAATATTGGAAGTTGTTTGGCTGGCTTGGGAGGTGGTGGGAACACTTGGAACTTGAGGTTGAAGTTCTCATTCTTAAATCTTTTATCGGCTACTCTCCCTTATTATTACCCTTGACCTCTTTCTTGACTTTTCTTGCATACCAACTTCTCTTAATATATAAACATATGTTCCATATTTATTTTTCCTTAAGCATTTAGAGTGTATGATATAGTTGATATCAAGCATGTTTGAATCTATTTTTAAGAAGGGCTTGGTTTTAGGGAGTTAAGGCACCAACATGCTTAGAAATCATAGAGATTTGGGATGAGAGGAGAATAGTGCCTTTGGCAGTTTTTGGAAAAAGGAACAAATTGGTCAACTAAGAATTTTTGCAATTTGGATTTTGGTGCCTTTAATTAGACCATATAAGACGAAAATGTCTCTTTGGTGACTTTTTTTGTTGCCATCCCCTCTTGCATTGATGAGAAGGTGACGATTCTATGAAATACCCAAAAATTCAAGGTATGGAAGTGTTTGGTTAAGGAGGCTTTATTATTGTATCTTGTTTCAATAGAAAGTTTAGTCCAAAATTCATTCAGGCTAAAGTCAAGTTTATTAAAGTTAGAGACTTCCTCCTTGAAGAATCCAAATATGTCCGCAACTTTCTATAGTTTCAAGCCAAATTCTTGACCAAAGAAACAAAACCTTATGCCATAATGTCCAACTAGTGGATCAAACCTCTTTTCAAAAATCAATGTGGCAAGAAATCCTTGATCAATTCTTCATATCCATCTTCATCCATAAAGATAAAATTTTCCTATTGAAGATTATTTAAATAAGCTAAGATGTTATCTTCAATACCCAAGGTTTTGAGGCTTACTAGGTTATTAGGAACTTTATTTGGGAGAATAAGCTTGTCTTGCAAATTCATATAGTTTTGCTTTTCCTCTTAAGTTTCTTCTTTCATCAAGTCAAGAGGTGTGGGTTGAGGATAAGAGGTTTGGGGTTGTTTCCCTTTCTCTTGTCTAGTTTCAGGCCTAGAGGCCATTAGGATCAAAGAGATGAAGAGAATAGAGAGATAGATGAAAAGAAGAAAAGAACAAGAGAGAATGAGAGCATAAGAATAATTGAAAGTACTTGGGAATGATCTAGAATTAGTGTAACATTAATTTAAGAGATTAAAGGAAGTATTTATAGGCTTAAGAACACAGAAAAACTATCAAAATGATTATATTTTGTATTAAATTCAAAATCTAGCTGTTTAAAATGGCTACATTTTTTCTATCAGAATTGAAAATCACATTCGCAAAAATGATGTCACGACCACGAAATTTGAATTTTCTCAATTTAATGTTCATACTACCAATTTGTGATTGCAATTTACATGGTTTTCAAATAGGAGGATTTTGTCAAATATCATTACCTCGAGTTATAAGCACTTTAGAAATTTTGAAAGAAAACATAAAGGATACTTATGCAATGCAATTGGCTCAAATTTAAAAGATCAAAATAGATATAAATGACTAACTTGATCATATGAATATTGAAAATTCATATGAATATGAGTTATCATATATCAATCACAAATAATAAGACAAAATTAACAAATAAGCATCCAATATTTGCATATAATTAACAAATCAAATTATCAAGATAAAGAGTACCTCATTTCAAGATAAAATACAGAAATAATATGTTAAAAAAAAAAGAAATGCATCAAGATGGAATACAAAGAAAATAATTTTCCATGTCAAAGATCTCCAATCAAGCATCTCAACTCCCTTTTAATGAAATTTAATCTTTCTTCATTAATGAGCTTTGTGAAAATATTGACTAATTAGTTTGTTGTATCAATGAATTCTAATACAACATTACCATTTTGCACATGATCTCTCAAAAAATGATGCCTAATATCTATTTGCTTGCTTCTTGAATGTTGGATGGATTCTTAGAAAGATTTTTGGCACCTGTATTATCAAATTTGATGAGAATGCGATCAATCACTTGATCGTAGTCTTTGAGTTATTATTTCATCCAAAGAACTTGAGTGCAATAATAATCTGCAGCCACATATTCTGCTTCATCGGTGGATAAGGCAACCTAAACTTATCTCATGCTAAACCAAGAGACTAGATATTCACCAATAAAGTGACAAGTTTTGAAAGTGCTTTTCCTATCTAATAAACTACAGGCATAATCCACATCAAAAAAACCAACAATGCTAAATGATGTGTTCTTAGCATACCATAAACCTAAATGTAAAATGCCATGCAAGTATTTTAAATTCTTTTAACTACATGTAAATGTGATTCCCTAAGGCAAGATTGAAATCTAGTGCAAAAATAAACACTATGCATGATAGCAGGCCTAGAAGCTATAAGATCGAGAATTGAGCTGATTATACCTCTATATTTCTTCTCATCTATAAGCTTACCATTTTCATCATTGTCAAGTTTTATTGATATGCTCATTGGTCTTTTGCTACTTTTGCAACCATCCATCCCAAACTTCTTTAAAAATCTCTTTAGTGTACTTGGATTGATTGATGAAGATTCTATCCTTCTATTATTTGATTTACATACCAAGAAAGAACTTAAGCTCACCCATCATGCTCACCTTAAATTCCTTAGTCATGCACTTAGAAAAATCCCACAAAGACTTTCATTAGTAGCACCAAACACAATATCATCAACATAAATTTGAACAATTAGAGTGTCATTGTTATTCTTTTTGATAAAGAATGTAGTGTCAATCTTGCTTTTTGTAAAATCATTTTTCAAGAGAAATGAATTAGGTCTTTCATATCAAACTCTAAGAGCTTGTTTTAAACCATACAAGGCTTTAGTTAATTTAAAAATATGATTTGAAAATTCATGGTGCTCAAAACCAGGAGGTTCTTCAACATAAACTTACTTTTCTATAAAACCATTTAAAAAAGTACTTTTCACAACCATTTGAAAAAGTTTGAAGTTCATGTGATAAGTATATGCATGTAAAATCCTAATAGCCTTTAATATTGCTACCAAAGTACATATTTCATCATAGTCTTTTCCTTGCTCTTAGTTATACCTTTTGGTGACTAATCTAACTTTGTTCCTAGTGATGGAACCATACTCACTTAACTATTTCTATAAAACCATTTACATATAATGATAGGATGATCCTTAGTCTAGGAACAAGTTCTCATATTTTATTTCTCTCAAATTGATTGAGTTCCTCTTGCATAGCAATCACCTAACACTCATCACTAAAAGCCTCATCAATGATCTTTGGATCAATTTGAAAAACAAATGCAAGGTGAGATCTATTACTTACACCCTTTGAAGGTTCACTAATAAATAGCTCCCTGGGGTGATTCTTAGGAAATCTCTATTCCTTCAGAAGTTTTTCAAAAATGAACACAGACTTTACCATATTAGATCCCATCACATGAATGATTGCAAAAAAAATTTCATAATAAGATCTCAATTTAATTGGCACTAAGAGTTCAAAAAAATAAAAGAAAACCACTGAAAACTCAAAGATATAAAGCAAATTGATTAGGTTTCTATAACTTGAATCATTGTAATCTAAGTATAGAGAAGAAGATAAAGAAGAAATTGAATCAGAGCATAACGTGATAAAAAAAAAAAATAAGAAACAAGAGTGACAGTTCTAGAATGAAGAAGATAAGAAGAAGATTTGAGAGAGAATGAGAGAGAGAAGAAGAGGTGGGAGTGGAAGGCAATGAGACAGAGGAGAGAAGTGATGAAATTAGGTTTAGGGTTAGTTTATGATGCTTATATAGGTAGGGTTTAGGTTTAAACAGTGTCATTTTCAAGAACATTAAGTATAACTAAATATTATTTATTATTATTATTATTTAAAAATAATTGAAAATTCAAATTATTACATTCTTTGCCCCTTATGAAAATTCATCCTCGAATTTTAAAATTGTTCTCATACACTTATCAGCTATAAATCTTCAATTTTTCCTTAAAAATTGCTAATACTATTGTCTGTCTCAATCGATTTGAATCTTGTTTCATTATGGATCTACAGTTTAAATTATATTCCTGAATTTTAATTTACTGTTTTCACTTAATTCTAATCTTCATTACATATTATTCATAAATGGAAATCCATTGAATTTGTTTCCATGTCTCTAAATATATTATGCATATACAATATATAATTGTTAACTCTTAATAAAAAATTATACCTAGTAATCCTTTATCAATGTACACCTTAAATTTAATCACTACGTATAAGCCTCTACTATCATTCATTAAGTCTCCATATGAATTTATTAATCTAATTAATGCTTAATAATATCTATATAATTCTCATGTCCTTTAATTTTAATGTCATCTTTGATTTATTTCAACCTTAAGCATATTTCTATTATGTGCTTTTGAATAGAAACTCCATCTCATTACTCAACTAAAAATCCTTTCCATACTATTAATCGTTATTTAATCTTTAGTAACCTCAAATTGATAATACCATATTCATAGTTTCATTAACACATACCAATCTCAAATTCTACCCACTCATCAATAAAGGGTATACTTTAACTCATCTTAGCTTTTACAGACATATATCTTCATGTATCATATCACTATATAACTGCACATATTAATTTATGATCTCAATTCAGTCCCTCATAACCCCATATAAATTTGAATTAATAGTCATGATTAATACCACATCATAATATCCTTCTAATTAACAAAACATTAATAGCTATTAGTATAATTCATTATTCCATTCCTAAATACCTTACATTAGCAAACCATTAAAATGATGTATATGCCAGTAACTTATGATCGTAAAACAATTCTTATAAACCTATGAAATCTTTAAACCATTAGACTTGTCCTAAAATCCCTCATGATTATCATTACCCTAATTACTCTTACTCATTTTACCTAAACTTCTCCACTATGCTTCAATCGTACACTCTAATATGTCACTTTAAAACCACAAATTTATGCTTATAAAATAATTAATTTGTAAACTTATAAATTCTATGGTTCATACTAACTCTTACACTTAACAACATTACTAAAGGAATCTATTTACTTCTTTAAGCACATCTCACTCTCAACTAACCATTCTAGACTTAACCTCCATTTGGATGAGGTTTATTGATTGGCTCGATTACTATCCTATAATCCACTAAGGTTACGTCTGAAAGGGTACAAGTTACAATTATTAAGAATTCAAACTGGTGATACCAAGTTCATTTACTAATACTTGCACCTCACTTTACTTATTAAAGACATAAATTATTAGAACTAAAATTGAATAATTACTTTTCACCCACTAAGAGTCCACTTGTCTCTAGATTGACCATGAAGCATTTACAACTTATTTACTAAGAATATCTCTCATACCATAGCTATTGCAATCATAACATCAACATCAAAACTAGTAAAACATGGCACATAACATAAAGTTTTATTTTATCAAATGAAGAAGTAATGTCCCTCGTCCTGTTATCTGCCCCATGATAGTTTTTGAACACAACATAACATGATTCAAAGGACAAAGAAGTCAAAGAAGAAATCAAAGAAAATACACCAATATCATACTTTCACCTGTGAAGTCTCGCCCGAGCATTGATCTGATCTGCCAAGTGAGATCGAAATGCTCATTTGGGTTTGAACTCATGATGGGACCCTCAGGTAGATTGGTTGATTTTAAAAATTGACTTAGAGTTACCACTTTAGTTTTATTTTTCATTTAGGAAAAGTTAAGGGAAAAATCCAATTAAATGACTCTAATTTTATCCCAATAGAAAAAAATGCACTAGTCCTTGATTACCAAAGAGGATTCAAGGATTAGATTTTTGGTTTATTAAAAAAAGATTAGTTTGGCAAATTTAATACAAAATAACTTAAAATAAATTTCATGAATATTTTACATAATACATGAACAGTCTAAGATGTATAAACAATTCATTTAATAATGAAGGGAGCAATAAGAACACAATAATAAAAGCAATAAAAGAATTAAATGAAGAAAGAAAATAAAAGAATTAAATTTACAACATAAACCACATTAAGGGGTATTCCCTCTAGTCCCTTATGGGATTCTATGGAAGTTACACATTCTCTTAACTAATCCTAAAACATTATAATAAAATAAAGAAAAGAGTACAAAACCTAATCTATATGAAGAAGGTGAAAGAGAAGGAAGTTTGTTTATTTTAATTGGATTTGACGCTTGGAACAAGCATCCCTATGTATCCCTTCGAATGGGAATCAAAATCCATGTAGTTTGTCTTTTTTACAATAGGGTTTGTTTAGTATTAGCCTTTTATCATGTTTTGATTGATTGATTAAAAGAGGATTGAGATGATTAATTTTAAGTGATTACCAAGTGGAGCTACTTAAGTCAGATTCTAATTAACTATCTTAACAAACCAAAATATTAGGCAAGGAGCCTTAGAATAAGAATCCCAAAAAGGAAAACTAAGATGAAATAAATAAATAAAAGGAAAACAAAATGGAAGGCAAACTTAACTTGAACAGCGGGTGACTAGTAGTCTTCTGAAGGAATGGTGGAGCCAAATGCAGCGGAAGGAAGATGGTCAAGTGAAATTTCAAACATTTTAAAATTTCATTTCACCCAAGTTTGGTCCAAAATTCATTCAAGTAATCAATTAATTTGTGTGTAAAACACATATACATATAAAGAAGAAGAAAGAGTAATCATATTACCTCTTGTCGGTTCATTCTTTCTTTATTAAAAAGCTTCCCAAGTGTGAAACCTCCATATCATCCACACCTAGCTCACCTTAAAGTCTCCTATTGGTTTCTTTGGTGCTCTTGAATCACTCTCTTGGTTGCCCAATTTGATTTAAGATTATCCCTCAAAAACCTTTAGGAAGTTTAAGGGTTCTCTTTGGCTTATTTTGGACTAAACATATTTTTAATTTGCAAGTATTTATTCTTTCATAAGAACAAAGAAGAGAATTGAAGATTAAAAGAAACCATAATTTGTTTTGAATGAAAGAGGCAGAAAAAGGAACCACAAAGATGCCTAAGAGATCATTACTAAGCATTTATAAGTGAAGTTTCGAAAGGATTTTGATAAAAGGGCAGGAGTAGGAACCACAGGGATGCCTAGATCATTGTTATTAGGCATTTATGAGTGGAATATCTTAAAGCTATCCTAGGATAATCTAAAAATTTTGAAAGAGAATCCTAACCTTATGTTAGGTTGATGATCTTAAGGCTGTCTTAAGATGATATGAAAAGTTTGAAAGAGAAACCTAACCCTATGTTAGATTAATGATCCTAAGGCTATCCTAGATACCTAATTTGCATTTAAAGTATAGATCCTAAGGCTATTGTAGGATGTGTCTGATTAAAAGAGATATCTAATTTAAATTTAAGGTATGGATCCTAAGGCTATCCTAGGATGAGTCAGATGTTGGAAGAGAAACCTTACCCTACGCTAGGTTAATGATCCTAAGGCTATCCTAGGATGATATGATTATGAAAGAGAAACCTAATTTTGTTTTAAGGTATAGATCTTAAGGCTATCCTAGGATGGGTCTAATTCTAAAAGAAATACTTAATTTAGTTTTGAGGTATGGTTTAATGTTGGAGATGTCGATGGTCCCATTCTTAGTTTGGGAACTCTATTTGACAGTTTATTAGTTTGGTGATCCTTCTTGCTTTAGGAATTTGGATTGATGATCTTTCTTGATTTGGACTAATGATTTGCCTTGCTCCAAGCATTTGGATGGATTGATGATCCTACTGATTCAAGAGCTTGTTTAATGCAAAATGCATATGATTATGCAATGATTGGATACTTTAAACTTGTGAAGGGTTAGTTTAGTATAAAAGTATTTATCTTTTGGGAGAAAGATGCCTCCATTTCAGAAAGGTGAATATTTGGAAGGGAGGTGCCCTCACTTTAGAATGAAAAAAGGAAAGTGGTTAGGTCATTTTGTTCAGATAGACTAGCTTAGGGATTATAGGGTCATACTCAACTTAGATCAGATATGAGGGTAGTCGGTCAAAGGCCATCGACTCAGCCTTAGAAGAAAGCTAGGTTAAATGTGGAAGAGATTAAACTAATCAGCTTGGAAAGGCTTAAGTTGACTTGTCTTAGAGAATTTTTATTTTAGGATCATATTGGATGGCTACGTCAAATTTGCCTTTAGAGAAGATCATGAGTGAGGTCATCCTGGAAGGCTAGATTGGCCTTGGCTGAGGTCATTTTGAAGGGCTTGATTATGTCTTGGCTATAAAGTCAATTTGGAAGCTCGGTCTAGTTTGGCTATATAAGAGGTTAGATTAGGGGCTTGGTCAATTTTAGATTGGAAGGTTGAGTCAAGTTCGGCTATAAAGGAGATGAAATTTTCTTGGTAAGGTTTTGACTTTTAAAGACTTAATTTAGGGTCAGTTTAGGGCTAGGCTAGATTTTTCCTTAGGAAAGAATCTATTTGGAAGCTCAGGTTAATTTGGCAATAGAAGAAGTTAGATTGGAAGGCTCAGTCCATTTTAGATTGGAAGGGTAGGTCAGAGAGATCAGGCAAAGATGCTAGACGTTAGAGGAGATCAAACTGGGAGGTTAATATTGGCTTAGAGAAAAGGTCAAGCTAGGAAATCAATTTGAAAGGGTCCATTAGATTTGGCCTTACAGGATATCATGGGCTTCATAAATGAAGGCTTTTTGGGTTTAGGCTTCATGGTGAAGGCTTTTGGGTTTGGGCTTCACAGTAAAAACTTCTGAATTTGGGCATCATGATGAAGGTTTCTGAGATTAGGCTTCATGGTGAATGCTTCTCAATTTGGGCTTCATAGTGAAGGCTTTTAGGCTTTGAATTTATAGTAAAGGCTTTTGGGCTTGGGCTTCATAGTGAAGACTTTTGCACTTAGGCTTTTTGGATGAAGGCTTATGGTTTTAGGCTTCATAGTGAAGGTTTTTGGGTTTTGACTTCGGCTTCTAGGTTTAGGCTTCCTGATTTAGGCTTCTTAATGAGGATTAAACTGAGAATGGTTTGTAGGCCTTAAAAGACTTTGATTTTAAGGATCATGTGTTTTACCTAGGAGGCTTAATCCTTTCAAGGATATTGAGATGTTTGCCAAAGAGGCATAGGATAGGCTTTGACTAATTTGAACCCTTTTTAATCAATCTGAGGATGACAGGCCTTAGGAGATATGCCTCGACTTTGGTTTTATCAGGGAAATTGACTTTGATGATGATGAATCTTGAGAGACTTTGGATTTTTGGTTCTTCCAATGATTTGCCAAAGAAAGGGTATGAGGCTTAAGCTTTGAAAAGATGGTATGATTTTTCAATAAGGCCTGGGATGGAATAATATGATTTCATGAAGTTTGAAAATAGTTTAAAGGTAACTTAGAACTTCTAAAAAGGGATTAGAGAGGTTGTATGGTTTTGCTATTTATAGCATGATTCATGGAAAAGATCAAATCTAATTTTTCTTACTTTTAAGATTGAAGGGATATTTAGGGTGACACTCTATTGGCTTCAATGTAGACGATGTACTAAATGAATAGAAGTGCCCTAAGTAATGGCTAAAGGACTAGTGAGAAGAGACAACTTAGGAATGAGAGATAGGAATGTGACGAATGGGAGATATGCATTAGCTCTTTAAGCTAAGTGACAGGATATATTGAAAAGAGATGATTATGTTCTAAAAAGACCCCCATTGTAGGATAAGGGCATAGAAGATAGCATAACTTTGGAGAACAAGCCTCTAATGAGGAAGGATGACTTTGAAGACATGAAACAAAAGGATTGATTAGAGACAATTTGACAACTTTGGATTCAAGGAAAGATGACTAGGATGAGCTTTCTCTCTCTCTTTCTTTCTCTCTCTCTCTCGGCTCTAACTTCTGCCTAAATCACCCTTTTGAGTTTTCAACTTAGTAGGCTTGAATTAATGAAATTTGGAAGAAAACTTTCCACTATGATTTGGGCTACTGCCTTTCTTCATATTAAGGGGCTCTGACCTTTGAATTCTAAGCTTGACAAAGGTCATCTTAGAATTTGTTGCCCCTTGTTGAGGTGCATCATTTGATTACTCAATGTGGAATAAGTAATTACATTTACTTGCTCTTTATACTTCAGCTATTTGATGAGAGGTTTGTTACTTGACCTTCTTTGATTAGGAGCTGATGAAGTCATTACTGATTTATGAGAATGAGGGCACTTTAATTCTAATCTATGCTAATTGCGGTGGATTTAATAACAAAACTGATTGTTTGTTCATCTCTCTTTCACCTTTTTTCTTCTATGATGGACAGGAGATATGCATTAGCTTTTTGAGCAAAATGATGGGACGAATTAACAAGAGGTGATGACATTCTAAGAAGACCACCATTGTAGGATAAGGGCATCGAAGACAAGATAACTTTAAAGAACAAGCCTCTAGTGAGGAAGGATGACTTTGAAGACGTGAGACAAGAGGATTGATTAGAGACAATTTGGCAACTTTGGACATGAGGAAAGATGACTAGGATGAGCTTTATCTCTTTTTCTCTCTCTCTCTCTCTCTCAGCTCTAACTTTTGGCTAAGCCACCCTTTCGAGTTTTCAACTTAGCTAGTTTGAATTAATGAAATTTGGAAGAAAACTTTCCACCATGATTTGGGCTGCTGCTTTTCTTCATGTTAAGGGACTCTGGCTTTTGAATTCTTGGTTTGACAAAGGTCTTCTCTGAACTTGTTACCCTTTGTTAAGATGCATCATTTGATTACACAATATGCAATAGGTAATTACATTTACTTGCTCTTTGTGCTTCAACTATTTAATGAGAGGTCCATTACTTAACTTTATTTAATTAAGAATTGATGAAGCTATTGTTGATTTGTGAGAATAAGGGCACTTTAATTATGATCTATGCTAATTATGGTAGATTTAATAATAAAATTGATTGTTTGTTCATCTCTCTTTCCCCTTTTTTCTTTTTCCTCTCTTTTCTCTCTCTTTTTTTTTCTCTCTATTTTTCTTCTTTTTTCTAAGTTCATCCATGTTGGACCAAACAAGGAAGATAAAAAAATTAATGCATAAATAATAGAAAGAAAATATAGTTGCATTACTATAAAGGAAATTTTATTATAAGATAATGAAAAAGGGACCGATATGGTCAACAAATATACAGAAAATAAGATAACAGACTCTGACTCATATTTAGACTTAGACTTTGGGATTTGAACTCATATTTTGAGATTTAGACTCAGACTTAAATTTAAACTTGATATTCAACCTCAGACAGGTCGGATTAGTTGAACTTAAACTCCTCCATAATATGCTACTTGGGATTGAGGTAAGGTGGGGTATGTAAATTGGTGGTGGAGAATTTAGCTTGAAATGATTTATTTTGGATACAATCTTCAACCTTTGATGCAGTTGCAACCAAAGCTCTGAAAGTGGGTATGTATATATCAACAAGTGGGCTTGATGGGTCGGGAGTAGATTCTTGATAATGATATCTACTTGTTCTTACTCGGTTGGCCTGTTTACCATTTGAGCAGCTTTAGCCCTCCACTTTGTAAGGAACATGAAAAAGAAATCATTTGGAAGCTAATTAGCACTTTTTAGTCTCTTCTTATGATATTCACTTCAATTTTGTAGTGATATTGCTTGACAAACACTCCTAGGTCTATTTTTAGGTGTCATCCAAATCAATAAACCATCTCAAAGCAGCACCAGTAGGGGTTTATTGAAAGAATTAAGCAAGGAGCTCATTATAAAGACCAAGTAGATGCATTGCCTTCACATACATTTTCAAATGGATCTTAGGGCAAGTAAGACCATCAAATTTATCGAAATTCGGCATCTTAAACCTTGGTGGAAACCTTAATGAACTTGTATCAATCATGCCTTCCTTCTTTTTTAGACTTTTTATTATTTTCTCTGTGGCTTTCAATTTGGCAGGAAGGTCTTAAGTTTAGGGTTAGGTATGGTTTCCTTCCCTTAGAAAGGATCCATATGGGATGAGGTGATTTATGGTGGTTTAGTAGGTGTTGGATGGGAAAGTGTGTCAGTTTTCAAGATATCTAATAAGGGAAGTGAAGGTTGAGGTACCGCTTCAGAGATTAACTTGGAGGAAGAATAAGTATGCAGCAGAATTAATGTTAGATTTTGGTCCAGATTGAGTGGATTTTAGAGAGTGGGATTTGGGGTTTGGTTTATGCCAACCTAGCTTAGCATGTCTTTGACATTATTTAGTATGGCCTCTCTTTGGGCTTGCAATTAGGCCTGAATTTAGTCCTCTTGTCTTTTGAACATCTCTTTTTATTGCTTTAATAGCTTGGCTAAAAGCTTATTCATAACATTTGTGTCGAATTTAGTAAACATCTTAGCAACATTTGAAAGGGAAAAGGAGCTGGGTTAATAACAAATTTTGAAAAATGGTTATTGTAGGTGTGAACCCTTAATTTTGCACTCTCTAGTTTGAATTTGAACCTTAGAAGTAAGACTTAGTAAATAGACTTTCAAAAGCCAAAATTACCCAAAATTGCTAAAATGGAAAAATTGAGAAATGGAGCCCTGAGAGCTAAAACCTATCCCTTTGACCTCTAAACCACCCTTAGATCATCTAGGATTGAATAATGAACACAACACAACTAAAATCACGAAAAAAGGATGAGAACGGGCGAAAATGAATTTTTCTTCACTTTTTTAATAACAATCCCACATCAGAAGATTACAAACTCTTCTCCTAACCTTTCTACTATAAATATAGATCTCTTAACCTCTTGACCTCTTCACCCCTTGGTTTGCCTATTTAGCCTTCACATCAAATGAACCATCTTCACAAGCATGATCGACTAAGAAGCGAGCTCTCTAGTTTAAAGTTTTTCTTTTATTTTTTTTATTTTTGCTTTATTATTGCTCCTTTCTTTACAAAATAAACTAGATTGTGACTTTCTAAGCAGGCCCATTAAGTTAAAAGTTTACTACCGTCCAAGGCAAGTTGCCGTCTGCCATCCAAGACTAGTCATCGCTCACCGTTTGAGGTTACTCTCCTTTCCTTTTCTCTTTTCCTTTTATTTATTTATTTATTTCATTTTATTATTTTCCTCCTTGGGATTTATTGTCTCCCTCTTTAGGATCATTTATTGTTTTCCTTCTTGGGATTCCCTCTTCTTCCTCCAAAGCTCCTTGCTCTATTTTTAATTGATTCACTTAGGATAGTTAATTAAAATCTGAACTAATTAACTTAACTTGATAATTAATCAATCAACTCAATCAATCAATCAAAACATGATAAATTGGTTTGGCTAAATAAACCCCTTCACAAGAAGGGCAAACTACGTGGATTTTAATTCCTATTTGAAGGGATACATAGGCATACTTGTTCCAAGCATCAAATCCAACTAAAATAAACAACAATCTTCCCCTTTTTTTCACCTTCATCATATAGACTAGGATTTTATTCTATTCTTTGTTATATTGATTTAGGATTTAGTTTGGAGAATGTGTGACTTCCTTAAAATCCATAGGGACTAGAGAAGATATCCCTTTTTTTTTAGATTTTTCATATAAAGTTTAATTTATGTTTATTTTATTTGTTGCTCTTTTATATTGAATGAATGAATTGTTCATACATCCTCAACTATTCATGCATTATGTAAACTGTTCATGAAATTTATTTTAAATCATTTTGTATTAAATTTGCCAAACTAATTTTTTTCTAAATAAATCAAAAACCTAATCCCTAAATCCACTTTGGTAATCAAGGACTAGTACACTTTTCCATTGGATAAATAAATTGGAGTCAATTAAATGGATTTTTACCTTAAATTTTCTTAAAGTAAAATAAAATTAAGGTGACGACACCTGATTCACTTTTCAAAATCAACCAATCTAAACTCGAGGGTTCCATTGTGTGTTCAAATCCAAATTGAGCATTTCGATCCCGTTTAGAGGATCAGACCGATGGTAAGGCATGGCCTCACAATAAGTGACTCCACTAGGGGAACCTTCTTTTTAATAAAAGAAATAAGAGGACTACCAATTGGTTTAGATCAAAGTTTGGCACTTTTAATACAGAAATGGCTTTCATGCATCATTTGCATAGGCTCTTTGCCTATAACCTAGTTTTAGGAAAATAATAGATAATGAGTAGCATTGAGTAGGTAACCTCCTTAGGTCTATTTGCCAATAGCGAAATCATCCACCTCGTGATGAATCTTTTGATCCTTTTAAAGGTGTAATGAGCATGCACGTACTATTAGACCGACGCGAGACTCTTTGACTCACATATGGTTAGGTATATTGCTGCTTTAGTGTGACGGGTACCCTATACAAGCCACCCTTACCCTTTTCATATAATGAGCCTAGATCCTGACCTTAGATTGTATGTGCTATAATCAAAACCATGTATCTTTGCATTCTTATGAAATGTTTCTCGATGCATATTATGCATTCATTCATCTCAAATTTAGGTTGCACCTTGAACTGAAGAAGGGTCACATACTTACTTCTATCCAAACACCTTCACTTCTAAATTTGAAACACTCTCACCTATATTGCAATCACTTTCACTCTTACAAACCTTTCACTCTTACAAACCTTAAACCATCACCCTAAACCTTTTACCAAAACATGATTACCCCATTACCTTAGCTTTTACCTTAAACCTAATTACCCTAGCCTTTAAACACCTCATTCTAACCTTATCGTAAACACCAAACACTCAAACCCATAGTTTACCTTAACCCATGGTCAAAACTCAAACCCATGTCAAACTCATGATAAAAATAAACCCATCCATGGTACCTCTATTTACATCCAAAATTTGACCTAGTTTTACCCCTCATAATACTTATCTAAGCTAAACATTGATTTAGCTTTATCTTGATCCTCAATCCCTTCTCAAGCTAAAAACTTCTTAACAAAGCTAAACACTTACCTAGCTTCACCCTTATCCACAGTCCTTAACTAAACTAAGTGTTGACTTTGCTTCATCTTTTTCAGTACTATCCAAATCCATAAACCAATTGCAAAACCCATAGTCCTTCCATCTTTAAGTCCATAATAAACCATCATCCATAAATTGCAATCCTAATTACTTAAAGCTAAACTCTAACCTAGCCTTCCGAACTAAACTTTGGTTCCTCAAAGCTAAAATCTGACCTAACCACTTAAAGTTAAATCCTAACCTAGTTTCCAAAGCTAAAATTTGATTTAACTCCATAGCTAAATATTGACTTAGCTAATATTATACACATCCACCCTCATCTTTACCCATACCCTGTCAACCTAACCACAAGATACCGTCATCTATTACCATTAAACCCATCCTTAGTTCTTCATACCCCACCATAACCATTTTTTGAAACTTGATATTGACCTAGCTCATTTTCTTAAAGATTGCTAAGATGTTTACTGGATTCGACAAAGATTTCATGGATAAACTTCTAGCCAAGCTATTAGTGCAATAAAAAGAGATGTTCAGGAGACAAGTGGCCTAAATTCAGGCCCAATTACAAGCCCAAAGGGAGGCCATACTAAATGATGTCAAAGACATGATAAGCCATACTGGCATAAACCAAATCTCATTCTCCAAAATCCACTCAACCTGGACCAAAATCTGACATCGATTCAGGCGCACACTTCTTCTTCTTTTAAGTTAACCTCTAAAATCGTATCTCAGCCATGTCACATCCCAACTTTAGAGATATGATGGTCCTAGAACATAGGGAGACATAAGGTCATTCACGCCCATAGAACCCACTCATACATATACAAAGCCTGCCTAGGATCATACCAAAACCTCATGCATTGACCTAATTAAACCATTTATAAGAAAACTTTAAGTTGCAAAAGAATAGTTAAAATTTACTTTAAACATAATCCTAAAATAATTGAACATTTTTAAGACTCCAAAATAAAACATCCACTTATAATTCCAAAATAAAACTTTTAAAAATAAAAACTCCTGAAGTTCTAGATACTCATTATAACATATCATAGAAATAAACTTTGATAAGGAAATTTCTCAAGCGGAGTAGGTTGCTTAAGTAATCACCTTGCCTCCTCATAATGCTCACTGGAAACCACACAAGGAAAAAGGGGTGAGATAGATGATATCAATGAGTAAACAATAAAACTTGAAAATAGTTCAAGATTCATAAATCATGGTTTGCAAATAAGCAAAGTTCACAGAAATTAACTTGTAACTTATAAACTTGTAAAGAGTGATGGTTATTAGCTCATACACTCAAGGGAGAGGTGGCCTTATACCAAATTCCAACTCCCAACTTGTAACTTATAAAGAGTCATGCAACTGATCAGGCTCCATAGCTAGAACCACCCCTTCTAGCTAAGGTGGATACACTACTCCTATCCATCAGGTTAAAACTATGTGTATAGGTACCAATGATTACCCACATTAGCACGAGAGTTTTTGAATAAAGGGTTTATAGGTACTATAGCTAGAGCTAATGGTAAACACTTATCACAATAGCATGTAAGAATGCAATCACATGTAACATAATAGCAAAAGAAATTTTACTTATTGAACAAAAGATAATTAATAGTGTGGTTCCAAAATAAAGTAAGGTAAGGCAACAATTCACAAAGGTACTATATTATAGTTGAATAATCAAAAATGGTTTTGGACCAATTGTCCTTTGGCAACCCAAGCTTAACAAAGAAATCATATAGTCATAATTAAAAGTAGAATAGAACTTGCATTTCAAGATATCAAGGGTTCATAAAACATAATAACTTGTGCTTGTAACTTAAAACATAATGTTTACTCACCTTGTGGTTCCTTTGTTCATAGTACTTGTAGCCCTTTTTAAAGTTCTAATAATAATCAAGCTCTATCATACATTACAATTCAATACTTAGCATTTGCTTAATCATCATGCTATCTGATCCCATAACTACTCCATATACATATCACATTCACGTACACTTAGAGTTGCACTTAGAAGTTCACTCATCATTTGTACATAACATGTTGACTTTCAAAGTCTTGCATACTTTGCCTTTATATGCCCATATGAAATCACATTCTAACCCATATTAAAACTCTTCTAAAGTGAAACACAATATATCATAATCTTAATTTCAATTCAATCTAACGTTCAACTTAGTATGCTTACATTTTCCATTTATGTCAATCTTGACAAGTAGCATTTCAATTGTCATGCTTATCTCTTATGATCAATTCACACAATCAATCTTATAGCCCAATCAAGCTCATGAATTCATTATCACTTCATCATAAAACCTATTTCTCATATTACTTATTCACATTCACATATTAATCACAATATAGGGTTAAGATACCCTAAGTATACTTAATTGTCTCTAGACATGTCTAGAGTTATTCCTTCAACCAACATGCAATTTAATTATTTATTATTCATGTATACATGCCAATAATCATTAAAATAAATCACATAAAAATTATGGACACTGGGATTGAATTCCCAATGTAGGCCGAATTACACCATCAAGTAAAACATGAATTTTCTTCTTTTTCGCACTTTCCATTTATTATAGTAATATGCAAAAACATGTTTTAAACCAAAATTTTTCATGTAATAAAAAAAAATCATTTTAGAACATTAATTGCACCAATTGGCACCTATATATATATATGCATGCATGAAAATTTTCCAACTTTATGTTTTAGGATGAAAATCATGAATCTTTCTTGTCTTCGGTACCTTCCGGTTATTACAGTAATATGTAAGCGCATAATTTAAACCATTATTCTTCATTTAAACATAACAAAAATTAGTTTAGAATTCAATTATGTACAAATTGGCGGCCCATGGTACAACATATGCATGAAAATTTCAATTTTAGGTTATAAGGTGAAAATCATGAGTTCTCTTACTTTTCAGTGTTTTCCGATCATTACAGTAATATACAGAAATATGATTTAAATCAATATTTTTCATCTAAACACAACAAAAATTAATTTAGAACACAATAGGATAAAATTGGCAACCCCTCCCCTTGTTATGTATGAAAATTTCAAACTTTGAGTTTTAGAGTTCACCTTTGGTGGATTCGTGTAAAGAGGTTTGTGTTTTCGGTAGAAAAATCGATTTCTCTTTCAAAAATTCATCTAGGCTAAATTTAATCAATAGAAATTAGTATATACTCAGTTCAAAATAATTTTTTCATGATTAGTTTCATAGAAATCAAATAATAAATTAAAAAGAGAGAAAAACTTACGAAAATTGTCAAGAATTCACAAGGTTTGAAGAGACCTTGTGAATTTCAGTTGAGAGAATATTTATAAGAGAATTTTCCACTGAAAATATGTGAGAAAATAGAATGATGGCTATCTAAACTAGGGCTAGCTGAATTTCTCTTTAAATATTTGAGGAAATTACATTGTCCACTGTTTTTTAGTCAAAAATATCATTTACACCGTTGATTTATTTTTTATACATTTTTATCTCCTATCAATTTTTTTTATACAGTGTTTTATCTTTTTTTTTTTTTTTTTGTACCATTGTTTTGTATTTTGTTGGTTTTGTGCCATAATTGGTGGGGCCATGGATTTGTAAAAGAGAAAAGTTGTTGGTTGTTCTATTTGTACATTGGTTTACTCATTTTCTCTTTTTTTTTATATATATATATTATTATTATTAAACCCAATCAAGGATTGCCATCTCAATCCTCAAGAATTTTCTCCACTCTTCATTTTATAATTTGCTCATTTTATTTTAATTAAATATGTTCAATACTTGAGTGTTAATTTTGAGAATTAAAAATTATTTTGAGATTTATTTGAGATTAAATAAATAAATAAATTTATTTATTTGAGTATTAATATATCAAATATATATTTTACAGATAAAAAAATTTGGCACATGTATAGCATGAAATATTATTGCTAAGGTCCAGCCAATTAATTGGCTAGTGCTAGTTATTTTAAAAGGAAATTACAACCAACAAGGGATTTTTTATTAAAATATCATTTATACCATTATTTTTCGTTTTATACATTTGCACAATGTGCTCATTTCTTTTATGCAATATTTTTTTTATTTCTTTTCTTTTTTATGCTTTTTGAGCTCTCCCTTCTTCCCTTACCAATCTTCTTCTCATGGCAGTCCAAAACCTTGAAATCTTCTTGTCACCTTTCTCTCAATTTCACTCACCTTTCTCTAACACAAACCTCTCTCTCAAAAATCAAACTAGCACTCAATCCCCATCTCTCTCTCTATTTCCCTCTCTCTTTCATTTTCTTTTTAGCTATCCATCCCTCTCCTTCACTTTATCAAAACCTCTCTCTTGATCATCAAGCCCAATAACTCTCACCTACACAATTGAAGGAGCTCAAAAAATAAAGAGAGCTCTGTCTTGATTTTGAGTCCATTATCAAGATACAAAGACCCATCTCCTCATTCTCACCTCAAAACTCTTATAGACCTATTCATCTCACTCACCATCTATTGATTTGCCTAGGAATTCCATGTTGCTGTCATTCTTGATTTATGGAAACTAAGCATTCAAGGAAAGGTTTTGAATTGGCTAGAACTAATGATTCATCTTTGGATTCAGAAGGAGAATGAGATTCGCACACCAACTATTTGGTGGAAGTACTAAAACACCAATTGCTCGATGGAAGTACTGAAACAAGTGATTAATTGATAAACTAACAGTAAATGGTATACATACATCATTTACTATTAGTTTATCTTTTTAATTCTTTAAATTTGCAATATGTATATATTAAAGTAGTTGCAGATAGCAAACATATACTTAACATATACCAAATTTTGGTATACATATTTTATTTACTATTAGTTTATTTTTTCACTTTTTTCAAATTTCCAATTTGTGTATATATAAAGTAGTTGCAAATACCAAACATATACCAAATGTATACCAATTTGTGGTATACGTATAGCATTTACTATTTATCTTTTTAATTTTTCATATTTCTAATTTATATAAATATAAAGTAGTTGCATATACCAAATATATACTTAAAGCATACTAAAATTTGGTATATGTATACTTGGTATATGCAAACCATTTATTGTTAGTTAATCTTTTTAATTTTTTAAATTTGCAATATGTATGTATTAAAGTAGTTGCAAATACTAAATATATACTTAATGTATACCAAATTTTGGTATACATATACCATTTACTAAGTTTATCTATTTAATTTTTTTTTCAAATTTGCAATTTGTACATATTAAAGTAGTTGTAAATATTAAATATTTACCTAACGTATACCAATTTTCAAAATATATATACCATTTATTGTATTGCAATTTGTATATATATATATATATATATATATATATATATATATATATATATATATATATATATATATATATATATATATATATATATATATATATAAAGTAGTTGCCGATACAAAACATATACTTAATGTATACCGAATTTTGGTATAGGTATACCATTTACTTGATTATACCTTTTTATCTTTTACAAATTTGCAACTTGTATATATATATATATATATATATATATATATATATATATATATATATATATATATATATATATATATATATATATATATATATATATATATAAGTAGTTGGTATACGTTAATGTAATATAAATTAATATCTTTTTATTTTTTATCATTTTCTGAGTTTTTTTTTTTTTTGGTGAACAAATTCAAAAAATATGTCAAATATATAACCTGGTAAAAATGTTATTTTTTGAAGTTTAGATGATATTTTCAAAATTTTTTCATGAGTATGGTAAAAATGAAATTTTTTGCCTTTTTTTTGGTTATTTTTGAAATTTTCCCTAAATATTTAGGGTTTTAAGCAATTTCCAAAATTACTCTTAATAAGCTAGGTGAGAAGTATTTTGGTATAGCGGCTTTTGAGAAATTAGGTTTTTTATTTAATTTATGGGCTGATTATAGGTAATTAAAAATAAAATATTTTTCTTATTAATTTCATTAAAATTCCCCCCAAAATATTTATTTAAAAATATTTTAAAAATACTCATAAAATTATTTTATGCTTAAAAATCACTTTTTGCATGAAAATTCATTTTATGTGCAATAAATTATTTTGCTCATTCACTTCATATAAATCACTTATTTCTCAATAATAATTCATATCATGATATTAGAACTAATCTAACATGCCACATGCCCATCAAGCAAATAACACATGAATTCCCATAGAATCATACACTTAGCCTTAATAGTTTTAAATTCAAGCAAATTGTTATAAAAGTTCATAGGGTGGGTATGGGTTGTTACAAGCCATCACTTCCCTCATTAAATATCCTGAAAACTGACACACTCTCCCATCCAACACCTACTAAACCACTATAAATCACCTCAACCCTTATGGATCCTTTCCAAGGGAAAGAAACTATACCTAACCCTAAGCTTAAGAACTTCCTATGCAAATTGGAAGCCATGGAGAAAATAATAAAAAGTCTAAAGAAAAAGGAAGGTGTGATTGATACAAGTTCATTAAACCTCATCCCTAATGCCCGATTGCCACCAAAGTTCAAGATACCGAATTTGGATAAATTTGATGGTCCCACTTACCCCAAGATCCATTTGAAAATGTATATGGAGGCAATGCATCCACTTGGTCTTAATAACGAGCTCTTTGCTCAACTCTTTCAACAAACCCTTACTTTCAACCTTGAGATGGTTTATTAACTTGGATAACACTAAAAAATAAACCTAGAATGACTTTTGAAAAGTGTTTGTCAAGCAATACAACTATAACATTGAAGTAGATATCATAAGAAGAGACCTAAAAAGTGCTAAGCAGCTTTCAAATGAGTTCTTTTCCATGTTCCTTACAAGGTGGAGGGTTAAAACTACTCAAATGATAAATAAACTAATCGAGTAAGAACAAGTGGATATCATTGTCAAGATAACACAATACATGCCCCATCTTCAAAGCTTTGGTTGTAACTGCATTAAAGGTTCAAGATTGCATCCAAATAAATCATTTCAAGCTAAATTCCCTACCATTAACCTGAGCAATGATGAGGAACCTGAACCCAATTTAACCCCACTTGATACGAACCCCAAGTATATTAAACTTGAGATCCAATATCTTTACGCTTGGAAGCAACTCTTTGGAAAGCTAAATCACCTTTGGATAAAGCACCTTGAAATATGATCACCTTTGGATGATGATCTCCGCAACACAATACCAACTTGTGAAAGAGAACCTTGGAATAAATACGCACAAAGTAATTAGCTTTGATTGTATGAACTTGATTCAAGCAAGAATCAAAAACAAGAGATAACACTCTTAAGAAAAACTGAATTTTTTATTTATCAAAATCTAACTCCATTTTACATGAATGGTTGAGTTTATATAGAGGCTCAACCCTAAATGGGAATAAAACATAGACTAAGGAATCTTTCCTAAACAAGAATTAAAATTTTCTAGTTAGAAATTGATTCCTAGACAACTAATAATTATAGGTTCAACCCTAAATTGGAATAAAACATAGACTAGGGAATCTTTCTTAAATAAGAATTAATGTTTCCTAGTTAGAAATTGATTCCTAGACAACTAATAATTATAAGTTCATCCTAAATTGGAATAAAACATAGACTAGGGAATCTTCCTAAACAAGGATTGAAGTTTCCTAGTTAGAAATTGATTCCTAAACAAGAAATAAATCTAAACTTGTTTTGGGCTTTATACCTAACATAAATAGGCCTCAAAATCACTAATTACATAAGCACACTTAATTTATTTAAACTTGGGCTTATATCCTATTAATAGGGCCCAAAAACATCAAAAACAAACTAAAGGCCTAGGTACATGCCTATGTTTTGGCCTTCATCCACTTGAATCATTATCACCAAACTTTAATTTAAGTCTTGAATCTCCATTTTGATGAATGATTCATTCTTGCAGTCTTGAATTGTGGAAAGATCATTCCACAAGCCTTGAATCATCCCATTTAGTGTTTCCTTGAATTTCTTCATTCTTGCTCTTGTAATGAGACCATTGGGAAGTTGAATTGGATCCTTGCCTTTGTATGCTTTGTTGTTTGCATCACCACTTTACCTCAGTCCTAAGTAGCATGTTATAGAGGTGTTTAAATTTAACTAATTTGACTTTTTGATATTGAATCTTAAGTTTAAATCTAAGTCTAAGTATAAATCTCAAAGTCTGAGTCCAAATCTCAAAGTCTGAGTCCAAATATGAGTTAGAGTCTATTGTCTTATTTTCTTTTTCCTGTATTTTTTTAACCATGTCGGTCCTTTTTTCCTTATCTTGTAATAAAGTTTTCTTTATAGTAATGCATCTATATTTTCTTTTCGTTATTTATGCATTAACTTTCTTATTTTTCTTGTTTAGTCGGACATGGATGAACTTAGAAAAAAAAAGAGAAAAAGAAGGAAAAAAAAAAAGGAAAGAGAGATGAACAAATAATTAGTTTCACTATTAAATCTACCACAATTAGCATAGATTAGAATTAAGGTGCCCTCATTCTCACAAATCAGCAATCGCTTCACCAACTCCTAATTAAAGAAGGTCAAGTAATGGACCTCTCATCAAAAAGTTAAAGCATAAAGAGCAAGTAAATGTAATTACATATTGCACATTAAGTAATCAAATGATGCACCACAACAAGGGGCAACAAGTTCAGTGAAGACCTTTGTCAAACCCAGAAATTCAAAGGTTAGAGCCCCTCAACATGAAGAAAAGCAGCAGCCCAAATCATTGTGGAAATTTTACTTCTAAATTTCATTAATTTAAGCTCATTAAGTTAAAAATCCAAAAGGGCAGTTTAGGCAAAATTTAAAGCTAAAGGAGAGAGATAAAAAGAGAGAGAAACCTCATCCTAGTTGTCTTCCTTGATGTCCAAGGGCACATCCTCTAAATTTGTCAAATCACCTTCTAGTGATCGGTCTTGTCTTATGTTTTCCTTCTTCATTAAAGGCTTGTTCTCTAAAGTTATACTTTCTTTTATGCCTTTATCCTATAATGAGGGCATAACTTCCTAGAATGTCATTGTCCCTTGTCAATCCGTCTCATCGCTTAACTCAAAAAGCTAATGTATAATCTATAATCCATCATATCCCTATCTCTTATTTGGGTCATGATACACAAAGTTATCTTTTCTTACTAATCCTTTAGCCACTCCTTAGGACACTTCACCTGCGTTGAGCCAAACCAATAATGGGTCATTCTAAGAGTCTCTTCAATCTCAAATGGCAAGAATAGCTTAACTTGGTCTTTTCCATAAATCATGCTACAAATAGCAAAACCATACAACCTGCTTGATCCTTTTCAAAAGTTCCAACCTACCTTAAACTTCATCCCAAGCCTTATTGGCGAATCATACCATAATTTCAAGCTCAAGCCGTGTATCATCCTTTCCTTGGAAAAATCTCAACATGGTAGAACTATAGATCCCCAGGTCTCTCAAGACTTACAAAACCAAAGTTAAGGCATATCCCCTAAAGCCTATCATCCTCAACTTGATTAAAAAGGGCTCAAACCAATCAAAGCCTATCCCATGCCTCTTTGGCAGACCTCTTAATATCCTTGAAAGGATTGAGCCTCCTAGGTAAAACACATGATCCTTAAGATCAAGGACTATTAAGGTCGAATAAATAGCCTTGATTAAAATTTACCAAAACCATTTTTACCTCTAGCATTAAGGTCGGACAAATAGCCTTAATTGAAATTCACCAAAACTATTTTTACTTCCAGTATTAAGGCCGAACATATTGCCTTGATTGAAATTCACCAAAACTATTTTTACCTCCAGCTTTAAGGCCGGACAGATAGCTTTGATTGAAATTCACCAAAACCATTTTTACCTCCAACATTAAAGTTGAATAGATAACCTTAATTGAAATTCACCAAAATTATTTTTACCTCTAGCATTAAGGCCAGACAGATAGCCTTGATTGAAATTCACCAAAACCATTTTTACCTCTAGCATTAAGGACGAACATATAGCCTTGATTGAAATTCACCAAGACCATTCTCAGCTTAATCATCTTAAATTGACACAACCATGTCAAAGGGCAAACCCTTATCCATGAGCCTACAATCTCCTTATGACTAAAACCTTTAGCACCATGCTTGAGTTAAAGCCGACCATCTTCAAAAGAGACCTAAAGCACCTTGTAGAAAAGGTCAAGCTGATGAACTATCTTCAAAGCCCAAAAGCCTTCATCATGAAGCCCAAACCAAAAGCCTTCATCATGAAGCCCAAACTAAGAAGCCTTCATCACGAAGCCCAAGCCAAAAAACCTTCACCATAAAGCCTAAACCAAAAAGCATTCATTCATGAAGCCCATGATATCCTCCAAGGCCAAATCTGACACAACCTTTCAAATTGATTTCCTAGTCTGACCTTTTTCTAAGCCAAGATTAGCCTCTCAAGTCTAACATCCTAACCTGATCTCTCTAACCTAGCCTTAAGGCAAAACCTAACTAAGCCAACTTCATCTCCCCAAAGGCCAAAATCTTACCAAGCCTTTCAATCTAAACCTAACCAAGCCTTTAATTTGACTTCTTATGTAGTTAAACCAGATTGAGCCTTCCAAAATGACCTTAGCCAAAGCCCTGACCTAGCCTTCTAAGATGACCCCACTCACAATCTTCTCTAAGGTCGAATGTGACTTGGCCATTCAATTCCAACCTAAACCTTTCCAAAGCTGATTAGTTTGATCTCTTCCACATTTGACCTAGCTTTCCTATAAGGTTGAACCAAAGCCTTTGACCGATCCTTCAAACTAGCCCTCATGCATGGTCTAAATTAAGCGTAACCCCACCATCCTTAAGCTAGTCTATCCAAACAAAATGACCAAATCACTTTCCTTTGTCATTCTAAAGTAGGGGCACCTCGCTTTCAAATGTTCATCTTCCCAAAATGGGGTATCTTTCTCCTAAAAAATCAACACTCTCTTACCAAACTAACCCTTCAAATATTCAAATTATCCAATCATTGCATAATCATATGCATTTTCCATTAAACAAACTCTTGAATCAAGATGAATTATCATGTCAAAATTCACAAAGCAAATGGATCACCAATCTCAATAAAAAATGATCATCAATCCAAGTTCTAAAAGCAAAATGGGTCATCAAACTAACAAATCACCAATCACAATTCCTGAATTAAGACTAGAACCATTAACATCACACCCATCTGAGGATAGCCTTAGGATCCATACCTTAAATATAAATTAGTTATCTCTTTTAATCATATCAGCCTAGGATACCCTTAAGATCATCAACCTAGCATAGGGTTAGGATTCTGATAAAAAATCAGACCATCCTAGGGTAGCTTAAGGATCATCAACCAAGCACAGGGTTAGGTTTTCCATCCAAAATTAGACCATCCTAGGACAACTTTAGGATCATCAACCTAACATAGCATTAGGTTTCTCTTTCAAACTTCTCAAACCATCTCAGGATAACCTTAGGATCATCAACCTAACATAGGGTTAGGTTTCTCTTTCAAAAGTTTCACACCATCCTAGGATAGCCTTAGGATCATTCCACCTATAAATTTCCAGTAACAATCACCTAGGCATCCCTATGGTTCATATTTTCACCCCTTTATCAAAAACCTTTCAAAACTTCACCCATAAATGTTTGGAAACAAGCACCCAAACATCCTTGTGGTTCCTTTCTTCTACCCACCGTTTACCCTAAAAATCCACCATGCCTTTCACCCAAACGTGTCCTGCCTTGGACATCCCTCTAGTTTTTTTTTTTTTTTTCCATCCCTCATCCTCATGTTCACTATCATCATAATCAACTTACAAACCAGCTAATTTTGATAAGGGGGTAGTTGTGAACCCTTAATTTTGTACCCTTCAACTTGTATTCAAACCTTAAAAGCACCTAGGCTTAGTAAACAGACTTTTGGAAGCCAAAATTTCCAAAAACTGCAAAAATGGGAAAATCAAGAAATGGAGCCCAGGGAACCAAAACCTATCCCTTTAAACTTTAAATACCCTTAGATCTTCTGGGATTGAATAATGAACACAACACAATTGGAATCATAAAAAACAGATGAGAAACGAGTGAAAACAAGCGAAAATGAATTTTTATTCACTTTTTTAACAATAATCCCACATCAGACCCTTAGTTTGGTTATTTAGCCTTTACATTAAGCAAACTATCTTCACAAGCTTAATCCGCTAAGGAACAAGCTCTCTAGTTTAAAGTTTTTCTTTTATTTTTTATTTTTGCTTTGCTATTACTCCTTGCTTTGCAAAGTAAACTAGATTGCGATTTTTTGAGCTGACCTATCAAGTGAAAAGTTTGTCGCCACCCAAGGCAAGTCATCATTCGCTATCCAAGGCTAGTCGTTGCCTATCATTCAAGGTTACTCTCCTTTCCTTTTCTCTTTTCCTTTTCTTTCTTTCTTTATTTATTTCATTTTATTGTTTCCCTCTATTAGATTTATTGTCTCTCTCCTTGGGATCATTTATTGTTTCCCTTCTTAGGATTCTCTCTTCTTTCTCTAAAGCTCCTTGCTCTTTTTTTAATTTATTCACTTAGGATAGTTAATTAAAATCTAAACTAATTAACTTAACTCGATAATTAATCAATCAACAAAAATATGATAAAACGGTTTAGTTAAGTAAACCAATTCGCAAAAAGGGTGAACTATATAGATTTTAATTCTCATTCAAAGGGATACATAGGCATACTTGTTCCGAGCATCAAATCTAACTAAAATAAACAACAATCATCCCCCTTTTTCACCTTCTTCATATAGTTGTTATAATAATTTAGGATTTAGTTTGGAAAATATGTGACTTTCTTAGACCCCATAAGGGCTAGAGGGGGTATCTCTTATTTTTTGGAGTTTTCATGCTTAGTTTAATTTATGTTTATTTTATTTATTACTCTTTTATATTGAATGAATGAACTCTTTATGCATTATGAAAACTGTTCATAAAATTTATTTTAAGTCATTTTATATTAAATTTACCAAACTAATTTTTTTCTAAAGAAATCAAAAACTTAGTCCCCGAATCCTCTTTGGTAATCGAGGACTAGTGCACTTTTCCATTGAATAAACAAATTGTAGTCAATTAAATGAGTTTTCACCTTATATTTTCCCAAATTAAAATAAAATTAAGGTGGCGACTCCTAATTCACTTTTCAAAATTAACAAATCTGAACTGAGGGTTTCATTATGAGTTCAAATCCAAATTGAGCATTTCGATCCCACTTAGAGGATCGGACCAGTGCTACGATGAGGTCTCACTGTAGGGTATGATAAACCAAGGACCTTGGGTTTAATGGTAATAGATGATGGTGTCTTGTAGTTAGGTTGACAGGGTATGTATAAAGATGAGAGTGGAATTGTATGATGTTAGTTAGGTCAGTACTTAGCTAGGGGAACCAAGTCAAATTCTAGCTTCAAAAACAAGGTCAAATTTTAGTTTTGATTAGCTAAAGTTTAGTTTGGAAGGCTAGGTCAGAGTTTAACCCCGGATAATTAGGATTGCAGTTTATGGATGGTGTACCATGGGCTTAAAGATGGAGGGACCATGGATTTTGCAATTGGGCTATGGATGTACCATGGATTTGGATATTAGGTGAACTACACATTTGGTGATAGTTGGATAATGGGTTTGATTGGACTAGACCATGAGCTTAGATGGGCCATGGGTTTTGACAAAACTGTAAAAGATGAAGCCAAGTCAACATTTTTCTTAGGTAAGGATTATAGATAAGGATGAAGTTCGGTTAGTATTTAGTTTTGGTAAGGAGTGTTTAGCTTTCATAAGGATTGTTGAGGATAAAACTAGATCAGTGTTTAGCTTAGGAAAGTGTTATGAGTGAGGATGAAGTTAAGTCAATGTTTAGCTTAGATGAGGATTATAGGGGCAAAACTAGGCCAAATTTTGGATGCGAATAGAGGTACCATGGATGGGTTTACTTTTTTCGTGAGTTTGATAGGTTTGAGTTCTTTACCGTAGATTGAGATGGACCATAAGTTTGGGTGTGAACGTATTTGGATGGAGGCGAGAGGGTTTAGAGTGAAGGTGAGGGTGTTTATGATAAAGGTAAGAGGCTAAAATGAGGTGCTTTTATGTTAAAGGCTAGGGTCAATGGCATTTAGTGTTAAAGGTTAGGGGGAGGTGCTTTAAGGTGTGTGGTTAAAGTATTTAGGTTAAAAGGTCTAGGTATTAGTATTTGGATGAAAGTTATAGGGATAGCCTTTTAGGATTGTGGGGCCAAAGGTGATTAGGATAAAGATGTGAAAGTGTTTACGGGGGAGGTGTTTAGATGGAGGTAAGAGTGATTGACCCTTCTTCGGTTCAACTTTTGACCTAGACTTGAGATGAATACATGTTTTGTTGTACACAATGGATGCATGATATGCATGGAAAGAAATATTTCATGAACATGCAATTACACAAGGCTTTAATTATGGTACATACAACCTAAGATTAAGATCTATGTTCATTTCATGATAGCGTAAGGGTGCCTTGTATAGGGTATCCATCACACTAGAGCAGTGATATACCTAACAACATATGAGTCAAAGAGCCTCATATAGGTCCAACAGTATGTGCATACTTATTGCACTTTTGAAAGGATCAAAGGATTTGTCGCGAGATGGATGATTTTGCTATCGGGGAATAGACCCAATGAAGGTTACCCACTCAATGCTACTCACTATCCATTGTCTTCTAAATAAGTTTATAGACAAAGAGCCTATGTAAATGATGCATGAAAGCCATTTGTATATTAAAAGTGCCAAACTTTAATTTCAAACCAATTATTAGTCCTCTTATTTTTTTATTAAAAAGAAAGTGGTCCCCAATAGAGTCGGTAACTGTGAAGCTTCCCCCAAGCACCGATCCAATATGCCAAGTGGGATCAAAATGCTCATTTGGGTTTGAATTCATGATGGAACCCTTGGGTTCAAATTGGTTGATTTTAAAAATTGACTTAGAGTCACAACCTTAATTTTATTTTTATTTGGAAAAAGTTAAGGAAAAAACTCAATTACATGACTTCAATTTTATCCCAATAGAAAAAAGTGTACTAGTTCTTGATTACCAAAGAGGATTTGGAGACTAGATCTTTGGTTTATTTAGAAAAAAAATTATTTTGGCAAATTTAATACAAAATAACTTAAAATAAATTTCATGAACAGTTTATATAATGCATGAATAGTTTAAGATGTATAAACAATTCATTTAATAATGAATGAAGCAATAAGAACAAAATAATAATAAAAACAAAATAAATAAATAAAGTAAATAAAAGAATTAAATTTACAACATAAACTAAATTAGGGGACACTCCCTCTAATCTCTTATAGAATTCTAGGAGAGTCACACATTCCCCAAACTAATCCTAAAACATCTTAATAAAATAAAGAAAAAAGGACAAAACCTAATTTATATGAAGAAGGTGAAAGAGAAGGAAGGTTGTTTATTTTAATTAGATTTGACGCTTGGAACAAGCATGCCTACGTATCCATTTAAATGAGAATCAAAATCCACATAGTTCTCTTTTCTTGAAAAAGGGGTTTGTTTAGTCTTAGTCTTTTATCATGTTTCAATTGATTGATTAAAAGAGGTTGAGTTGATTGATTTTAAGTGATTAGCAAGTGGAGTTAATTAAGTCAGATTCTAATTAACTATTTTAGCAAACTAAATATTAGGTAAGGAGCCTTAGAACAAGAATCTCAATGAGGGAAACAAAAATGAACTAAATAAATAAATAAATAAAAGGAAAAGAAAAGAGAAAGGAAACTTACCTCAAACAGCAGGCGATGACTAGCCTCAGACGGCGAGCAGCAGCTTGCCTAGGATGGTGGGTGACGGCTTACTTTAGATGGATGGAAACTTTTGAATTGACGGGTTAGCTCGGGAAGTCACAACCCAACTTGCTTTGCAAAGCAACTAGCAATAGCAAACAAAAAGTAAAAGAAAATTTTAAACTAAAAAAAGCCCATTCCTTAGTAAACCAAGATTATAGAGATGGTTCACTTAATGCAAAAGCTAATCAAGAAAATCAAGAGGTGAGGATGTGTTGAAAAACAAGTTAAGGGCCTATATTTATAGTAGAAAGGTTGGAGAAGAGTTTGCAATCTTCTGATGTGGAATTGTTGCAAAAAAACAAAGAAAAATTTATTTTCGCCTATTTTCGCACATTCTCTGTCATTTCTCGTGCATTTTGTTCTTCATGATTCCAATTGTATTGTGTTCATTATTCAATCTTAGATGATCTAAGAGTAGTTCAGAGGTTAAAGGGATAGGTTTTAATTCTTAGGGCTCCATTTCCCGATTTTACCGTTTTGGCAGTTTTTAGCGTTTTGGCTTCCAAAAGTCTATTTACCAAGCCTAAGCACCTCTAAGGTTTCAAATACAATCTAAAAGGTGTAAAATTAAGGATTCATACCACCTTACTAAACTCAAGAGTCCAAAAAGAAAACACTCCAACATGATGACACAGGTAGCTTGAACTGTCACTTTTTAGTAGGCACGTGGAAAGGAGAAAATTCATTACATCATCATCATCATACTAGCTGTAAATGGTTGTCTTATCAAACTCATAGGGGTCTAAAGAAGATTCCCCAAGATGAGTCCAAAGATGATGAATGGGGTCAAACTTGTTAATATTACAAAGCATAGGTTGAGGGCCATCCCTTTGGTATAATTCTTTAAGATAATTCTTATCCCCATCTTCCTTATTTATCTAATATTTTGATGATAGTCAACAAAGAATGCCCACCAAGGAGCATCAGCTTCTTTAGAAGGCCACAGTTCCCACGAAGCCACATTATTCTTACTGCACACGAAATGCTCAAAACTAATAAATTCATTAGGGTGCTCAAATACATCTTAGTAAAGTGAGAAGAAATAATATTTATAGATAGAGACTTGGAGTTCACAACTAGTTGAAGGCCCGACATGCTATCATCTATAGAGGTATAAAGGCGATGGAATAAAAGCATGTAGCAAAGTGTTGGTGCCATGGTTTGAACTAGATTTCCCATTGCTAAAAGTAGAAATCACTCCACTAGTCTAAAGGTTTGAACCACTAAAGAAAGGTAACTCGACATTATTATAGCTTTTCAAATTATGGATATATCTGAGAAAATGGAATGGCTAGATTTCCACAACGATATGGTAGAGATGAAGGAAATACCATAGAAAGCACAAAAACCCCTTTGGCCAAATCCAAAATGAGTTTATCATGAAATCCATGAAAGCATAGGGCCTAAAGAAAGGATACTCGGGTTGAATGACTAAGTCTCAAATAAATTAATAGCCATACTTTTGTATAATGCTTGATTGATATTCAAAATCTATTTAATGGCTTAGCTCTAGAGAGCTCTCTGAGAAATGTTGGCTCAGATTTTAAGAGGAAGACCTTCATAAAAGAAAGGGCTAGGTTCAAAAGAGAATGATGTAAAGGATGCCATGAGATTTAAGGGAAAAGCTTAGAAAGGCAATTACTAGGCCAAAAGAGGCCCTTCAAGCTTTGAGAGCAAAATAAAACTAGATGGTGGTTTGTCTCATACGTGTTTCCTCAACTTATACTGCTTTGATTATTCTTACAGGCAAAATAATTAAGAATGCAACAAAATCTTTCTTGAAAATTGATCCCTCTAGAAAGAATAATTTGTTATGCCTATAAGGTGAATATATTCGATGGAACTAGTCATACAACTATAATTCACTACTCTACCTAAGGTTGCAACTATTCCATTGTCTGCATTAGAAAATATTAGGTTAGTTCACGAGATAGTTAGAAGTAAAGCATATCAAGGCTTGTCCTACCATCAGTCAATAATATACCTTCATCATAAGTGAACACATATAGAGAAAATTTTTTCAATTGAGATACTCTATGAATTCCAAGAAATAGAGACTTCAATAATATTTCCATCTTAATACATTTTCCAATTAAGCAATTTTTATCTTGTCAGACACAACATTCTAAAATGCAAAACTATACAACACATAACTTATTAAATGTACTAGTCAAGTAAACAATTTTAACAATTTATCTCAATAGGTAATTAATAATTGCACAGTCCTACAAGTGGTTTCATAATCACCATTATGGCCATACTAGCTCAAAATAAATTTAAAGAAAATTCACTTGCCTTTATAATTGATTACATAAGCATACATAAACACAAGAAGACACTAACTAGGATATCACTTAATCACAAGCAAACGCAACTCAAAAAAAGAGAGGAAATCCTATACTCCACATGTCATGAGAGGAAATCATGATTTGTTATCATATATCATATCATCATATTATTCTTAATGTTACTTATGTTAGTATGAGTTGGATTCACTTCATCTCATTTCCATCTCAAACACAAAACATATAGCATCCATTTTCAGTGGCACTACATGTGGCATGAACACACATCATGCTTCTGTTTCTACAGATAATGGTAATGATAATTAATATTTATATGCATATATGCTTTCCATTATACATGAATGAAAATGCTTTAATACAGGGCTAAATTAAAATATATCAACTCACAAATTTATGCTAAAAGGAAGCTTAACTTCAATTATCAATGGACACATTGTTGACATACTAGGAGTATCTATATAACAATAATGACAAATAATTAATGACCATTCTAAGGATCTTGAATACAACTACCCTGGATGTTTAAAGAATTTTTCAAAAATCTGGCCGAACCTCCCTTAAAATATGACATAAGCCCTGAAAGAGAATATTATTACAGATAATTATAACTCAATCTCAGTTGTTCATTCGACCTATAATCATAGCCATCCATTCCTCCTTAATACAAACCATCATTAGATTTTTGAATTTATTGGGTATATTTACATAGATATACATATGTAAATACTTTGAATTCCTTTTAAATTTGAAAATTTTGCACATCCTAAGATAATGTCATTATTATAAAAATATTAATATCAAAATCATAATCATTTGAGGAAATTAGCATAAAACACACACATATGTTTATACATTATTACATTACTTAAACTTGCATTATTAAATAACTGAGTTAATAAATTTCTTAAAATTAATTTAGTTTCATAGAATAATTTCATAACATAATTTATAAAATAGTTTTATAAAAATTATCTCCATAATCGAAATTCATAAATAATTTTAATAAGATATTCATAAATTAATTTCACATTCTAAATTTAAAATACTTTCATAAAAGAATTTCATAATATAATTTGATAAAATAGTTTTTATAAGATAAATTCATGATAGAATTATACAATAATTTTATTAAGAAATTTATATATTAAATTCTTAATGCAATTTCATAATATAAGTCATGATAGAATTAATTTTCCTTAATTATGTTACTAAAATGATGACAATAAATAAATATATATATACACATAAAATTTATTCATTAAGCACATAAAAATCCCAACAACTTCGTAATTACTTCTCATCCATTAACCACTAACACATCCAAATTCATCAAAAAGGATTTTAAATATCACAAATGTGCATAAAATTTAGTTTGGAGACTACTAGAAAATAGGGCTCACCGAAGGGTCATCAAACCGCCATTGGATGGCCGTTGGAGCACTGTCCATGATAATTGATGGTGGCAAGAAGGGTACTAAATGAAGCTGGAGAGATGCTAGTTCTGATAACACTCAGATCATCAAAAATGGTGGCCACAAAGCGGCTGAAATCGGGCCTTGAAGTTTTCTTGCCAGCAGCTACTTTGGGCAACATGTGGAAGTATCTCTGTTGGCTTATGAAGGCACGCTTCTACGTAGACTTCTTAGTGGTCAAGCGCGTATTGACCGGAACACACCGAACGGCAATGATTCGACAGTCATAGCCCCTACTCTTACTCTCTCTCTCTCTCTCTCTCTCTCTCTCTCTCTCCCTTCCCTACACGTCCCAGACCCAGTTTTCTTATTGATCCTAAGTGATCAATCAACTGGCTATAGCTAATAATAATAATCATGATGATGATGATGATGATAATGATAATGATAATAATGTTAAAATTTCAGAAATCATTTTCAATAAACCAATTACATGAAATTAATTTGAATGATAAAATAAAATAAAATCAATGGGAGTATTTCGTAAAATAATAAAATAATAAATAATAATAAATTTAATTTATGAGAAAATTAAGGTTAATATTTGCTTAATTTAATCCTTTTTCTATTACAAAATTTATAAAAATCAAATGAAATTTATATTAGGTACTTTTACGAATAAATCCTTAAATATATAATGGTTCAGTATAAAGGTTTAATGATCTCAGTTATCCTGACCTTTAATCGATTTTTAATCTACCCTGACTTTTAAAACATATCAAATTAGTATATGACATTTTCATTCTGAACCAAATCTATCACAGCCCCATTAAACACGTGATTCTTTTGACATGGCTTGCACAAAAAAATATTATATTGCCACGATTTTTAGGGATTTGGGCTTTAATTGGAATTTTGAAATTTATTCAGTGTTTATAATTAGGGACTTACTTGCCACATATACAAGCCACATCAGAGAAATCACGTGTCTAATAAGTTTGTGGTAGATTTAGTTTAAAACAAAAAGGCCAGGTACTAATTTAATAAGTTTTAAAAGTCAGGTTATATTTGAAAAATCAGCTAAAAGTCAAGATAGCTGAGATCATTAAGTAAAGTATAAATAATAAAAATTTACGTGTAATAAATTTATTTCATACAAAATAAGACCTTAATTAACTATTTCTTAACAAAAGGTTTTCTTTACATTGAATGCATATATCTTAAAATTTAAATATAAACTATAATTAATAATACTATTCTGTAACAATCTATACCTATCCTAGGAGTTTGGTGATAAATTTCTTAAATTTAGAACTATTATGATAAAATATGTGCTTTTATGAAAATTCATGTGTAGTGTGATTGATGAGTATGTGGTATGTTAAATTAGTTCTAATATGCATAATATGAATTATTATGGTGAAATAAGTGATTTATATGAAGTGCATGAGCATAAAATAATTTATGGCACATAAAATGAATTTTCATGCAAAAAGCAATTTTTAAGCATAAAATAATTTTTATGAGTATTTTTAAAATATTTTTTAAATAAATATTTTGGAGGAAATTTTAATGAAAATAATAAAAAAATACTTTATTTTTAATTACCAATAATCAACCCATAAATTAAATAAAAGGCTCAATTTTTGAAAAGCCCACTACACCAAAACACTTCTAACCTAACTCATTAAAGAGAAACTTGGAAATTGCACCCAAACTCTAATATTTAAGCTAAAATTCGGCCCCCATGAGTTTAGACAACCACCATTCTGTTTTCTATCATATTTTCGATTGAAAATTCTCTCAAAAATATTTCTCAACCAAAATTCACAAGTTGCTTTTATACCTTGCAATTTTGCAACCATTTTTGTAAGTTTTTCTCTCCTTTCAATTTATTATTTGATTTTTTTTTTGAAACTAATTATAAGAAAATTATTTTGGGCTATTTATTTACCGATTTTCTATTGATTAAATTTAGCCTAGGTGAATTCTTGAAAGAAAAATTAATTTTTCCACCGAAAACACAACCTTCCTTACGTGAATTCTCCAAAGGTGAACCCTAAAACTCAAAATTAAAATTTCATACATAAAAACAAGGGGGATGCCGATTTGTACATATTTGTGTTCTAAACTGATTTTTGTTATGTTTAGATAAAAAATATTAATTTAAATCATATTTTTGTGTATTATTATAATGATCGGAATACACCAAAAAGCAAGAGAATTCATGATTTTCACTCTAAACCCTAAAATTGGAATTTTCATGTACATGGGTTACCTATGGTTGTCGAATCCTATATGTTGATGTTATAAAATGATTTTTGTCGTGTTTACATGAAAAGTATAAATTTAAATCATGTGTTTAAATATTATTGTAATAATCAGAAAGTACCGAAAATAAGAAAGATTCATGGTTTTTATTCTAGAACCTAAAGTTAAAAAATTTTCATGCATATATATTTATGTAGGTGCTGATTCATATATATAAATATTCTAAAATGATTTTTGTCATGTTTACATGAAAAATATTGGTTTAAATCACGTATTTGCATATTAGTATAATGAACGGAAAGTGTGAAAAGTAAGAAAGTTCGTAATCTTCCTTGATTGTATAATTCAGCTTATATTGGGAATTCAATCCCAATATCTATAATTTTTATGTGATATATTTTAATGATTATTGACATGTATACATGAATGATAAATGATTAAATTGTATGTTGATTAAAGGAATAACTCTAGATAAGTCTAGAGACAATTAGGTATACTTAGGGTTTCCTAACCCTATGTTGTGATCAATATATGAATATGATTAAGTAATATGGGAAATAAGTTTTATGATGAATTAATGATCTTAAATTAACTATGAGATGGATGGTATGATTTGTTCAAAAGAGATAAGCATGACCCTTCTAGGTTACTTGTTAAGTTGATATATATGTCAAGTGTTAAATTTGTTAAGTTGAATATTAAATGGAATTGATATTAAAATCATGGTATATTGTGTTAGTGTTGCGCAATTTCTATAAGTGCACAGGTCGTAAACAAATAATATAGTAGTGAAATAAGTATCAATCCCACGATGAAGAGTTGACAAGTACCAAAACTATTGAATATTCTATTATTTAGACTATCATACGAAAAGTCTTGTGATTTAAATTAAACTAGATATTTAGTGCTATTACATAGATAAGTAAAGTGTAAATAATTAAACTAAAAAATTACCTCAAGATAAATTTTCAGGTAAGTGGAGGGGTTATAGCGGTCCCACTTAAAAACCACTTTCCTAGATAGAATATTATTGAGATAAGTAATTTAGTAGTATAATAATTTACTAAAACTATAACCAACAATAGAATAATTAATTACAAAATTTAAAAAACTAATTCAATATATGTAAATCCTAGGATTTAGATTTCATCAATTAATTACCTATAGTGTTCTTATGCTTTCTTGGTTAATTTAATTTTAATAGAATTAATTATTAGATTTTCCCTTAAGTATGTGAAGTTCTCTCTCAAGAAAAATTATAAGTATTCATGTTAACCTTATCTCTACTCTCATGATCGCAAGCAATTAACATAAACCCATTAAATTTTATGAAAATCATTTTATCAATCACAAAGGAGTGTTCTTATCTCTAAGTAACACATACCCTAGATTTAATATCTTAATGAACTAATATTATGTTTCCACTCTCGCTACTTCACATAATATTTTTAAACATATAAATAGTGATCAAGTATTCATAAGCATTAAGTCCTAAAATAAAAAATTAATTTCAATAATTAAAATACTCGATCAATCAATCATAGAACACTATAAAATAATCAAGAGATTATATCTAAATCCTAAAAAAAATAAATCTAGCTACTCATAGTTAAAAAGAAAGAAACAATTAAATTAACAATAAACATAATAACAAGTTATAATTAAATTTAAGAATAGAGTTTAGAAAGAACTTGTTTTGGGATACAATTTTTGATGAACTCAAGCTTCCAAAAACTCCTCCTCTTGATCAAAAAATAAAAAAAAAATAAAACAAATCTACTCTAAGAAAGCATATGAAAATCTCTCTACATATTTTTTTGATGGATTTTTTTATACTATTTTCCTTTGCCAAGCATGGTATTTATAGGCATGTTTGGTGGAAGAATTCAAATTCCATTAAAATTCTTACTTCAAAAATTCAACATTGATGGTTAGGTTGGCCACCAACCATTGAATTCCTTCATCAATATTCAAAAATGGTTAGGTTGGCCACCAACCATTGAATTTTGGCCACCAATCATTGAATTTATTTCTCATGGATTAAAAACTTGAATCATTGCTTGCATTATTTATTTTATTACATCATTGTGACATCATTTTGATATGCAAAAATAAAATAAAAATACTTAAAATATGTTATAATTTGTTTATAAATTGTAGAACTATTTATTTCTCAAAATAAATAATAATATTATTGCATTTTCGAGAACTGAGTTAAAATTTAAATTTAAACAAATAAAATAACTCTAAAAATATAGATTTATCATTCCCCTAAACTTAAGTTTTTGCTTGTCCTCAAGCAAAAGAAAATTCAAAATTTAAATTAGTCCACTTTCGTAGGAAATTACGATTGCATTTAGCTTATGTAACAAGTCTTTAAACCTTTAAGTGTCCCATAAAGGATGAGTTATAGTCTCGTGAGGGCTTCTAGTGGTGATACCCACAAACATCTTTAAAACTCTAAATTTTCAACTATTTATTTCAAAGAAAAATAAAATATCACAAAAATAAGTGCACAGGTCGTAAACAAATAATATACTAGTGAAATAAGTATCAATCCCACGAGGAAGGGTTGACAAGTACCAAAACTATTGAATATTCTATTATTTAGACTATCATACGAAAAGTCTTGTGATTTAAATTAAACTAGATATTTAGTGCTATTACATAGATAAGTAAAGTGTAAATAATTGAACTAAAAAATTACCTCAAGATAAATTTCCAGGTAAGTGGAGGGGTCATAGCGGTCCCACTTAAAAATCACTTTCCTAGACAGAATATTATTGAGATAAGTAATTTAGTAGTATAATAATTTACTAAAACTATAACCAACAATAGAATAATTAATTACAAAATTTAAAAAACTAATTCAATATATGTAAATCCTAGGATTTAGATTTCATCAATTAATTACCTATAGTGTTCTTATGCTTTCTTGGTTAATTTAATTTTAATAGAATTAATTATTAGATTTTCCCTTAAGTATGTGAAGTTCTCTCTCAAGAAAAATTACAAGTATTCATGTTAACCTTATCTCTACTCTCATGATCGCAAGCAATTAACATAAACCCATTAAATTTTATGAAAATCATTTTATCAATCACAAAGGAGTGTTCTTATCTCTAAGTAACACATACCCTAGATTTAATATCTTAATGAACTAATATTATGTTTCCACTTTCGCTACTTCACATAATATTTTTAAACATATAAATAGTGATCAAGTATTCATAAGTATTAAGTCCTAAAATAAAAAATTAATTTCAATAATTAAAATACTCGATCAATCAATCATAGAACACTATAAAATAATCAAGAGATTATATCTAAATCCTAAAAAAAATAAATCTAGCTACTCATAGTTAAAAAGAAAGAAACAATTAAATTAACAATAAACATAATAACAAGTTATAATTAAATTTAAGAATAGAGTTTAGAAAGAACTTATTTTGGGATACAATTTTTGATGAACTCAAGCTTCCAAAAACTCCTCCTCTTGATCAAAAAATAAAAAAATAAATAAAACAAATTTACTCTAAGAAAGCATATGAAAATCTCTCTACATATTTTTTTGATGGATTTTTTTATACTATTTTCCTTTGCCAAGCATGGTATTTATAGGCATGTTTGGTGGAAGAATTCAAATTCCATTAAAATTCTTACTTCAAAAATTCAACATTGATGGTTAGGTTGGCCACCAACCATTGAATTCCTTCATCAATATTCAAAAATGGTTAGGTTGGCCACCAACCATTGAATTTTGGCCACCAACCATTGAATTTATTTCTCATGGATTAAAAACTTGAATCATTGCTTGCATTATTTATTTTATTGCATCATTGTGACATCATTTTGATATGCAAAAATAAAATAAAAATACTTAAAATATGCTATAATTTGTTTATAAATTGTAGAACTATTTATTTCTTAAAATAAGTAATAATATTATTGCATTTTTGAGAACTGAGTTAAAATTTAAATTTAAACAAATAAAATAACTCTAAAAATATAGATTTACCATTCCCCTAAACTTAAATTTTTGCTTGTCCTCAAGCAAAAGAAAATTCAAAATCTAAACTAGTCCACTTTCGTAGGAAATTACGATTGCATTTAGCTTATGTAACAAGTCTTTAAATCTTTAAGTGTCCCATAAAGGATGAGTTATAGTCTCGTGAGGGCTTCTAGTGGTGATACCCACAAACATCTTTAAAACTCTAAATTTTCAACTATTTATTTCAAAGAAAAATAAAATATCACAAAAAAGAAATTTAATCCTCGCGTGCTTATGTTAAATAATTTTTTTTTAAAGGTCTCAAAAAATTAATATTTACAAACAACATATCAATAGTATTGCAAATCAAGCTTCTATCTCAAGTTGAAAATAATCTTCATCTTAATCATGCATTGAATAACTATGCATTAAATCAACTGCAAAAAAATTATTATACTTCAGATAGGCATATACATACTAATATCTTTAAATGCCTCCATCAAATGATATAAAATAGAGGTACAAATCTCATAAGCATATTAAAGTAAACAATCTTCACTAATAGAATTCACAAATCAAGAGATATCAATAGGTCTTGACTAGGGTTGTAATGGGGCCAACACAAGGTATTTTGGCTAAACAAAGAAAAGACTAAATGAACAAAAGTAAAATAATTATGCCAAGTTTACAAAATCAATAACTCAAATAAAGGGATTATATTAATGAATGATCCCTTGCATCTTAAGCACTATTCTTTTTCAATGTTTTCTTCTTTTAAGTCCACCTCTTCTTCTTCTTCTTCTTGTTCTTTTTTCCACCAACAACATTATTCTAAAGATAAGCGAAAATTACTAACTTTTATTTATTCAATTTTCTTGCTTTCCCCCAAACTTATTTTAAGCAAAAGGTGGTCTTTTACAATAAATAATACTCTCAGTTATTAGAGATCTTTATTTTCTTTTAAAACTTCAATAATTCTCTTTTCTTCATTAAAATGTAAGCTTGACAAAATTATCTCACAAACAGAATTAAGGATAATAATTAAGGTTAATTAACAATAAAAAGAAGGCTAAAATTAATAAGGCACAAATGGGTAAACTAGGAAAAAATTAAAATAAGGGTGGATATAAGTAACAGGCTAAAAAAATAATGCCTAAATCATATCTCTCTTTCAAAATGAATTCAAAATTTCGTCTCAAAAGTTTGCAAAAACATGTTCTAAGATAGGTGAGGCAAATGAAGATAAAAAATGTGTAGAAGCCCTCTCTATGTAAGCATACACAAATTCAATGCAATTAATATAATGCAAAGCAAAACAAAACATAATCTTAATAAAAGTTAATTTCTTACACAAAATAGTTGCTCAACCTGAAATACTTTAATAAATTGTCCATAAATATCAATTATAATCTATCATTGGCCTTTCATCAAATTATTAGCATATTTTATTAATAAAAGAGTAAAGATTTTAAATTTTTTGATCAAAACACAAAAGAAATGACTAAAAATAAAAAAAAAATAAACTAAACCTCCCCCAAACTTGCAATAGACATTGTCCTCAATGTTAAAGAAACAAACCAAAAGAAAGAAAATACTCCTTCTTGTAGAAAAGTGGATTCCAAATTGTAAGCAGAACGTGCATTCCACTTCCTTGTTTCCTATAAAACATCATGAAACAATACTAAAAGCAAGCATGAGAAATTAATCACACAAAAAAAAGCATCAAATTTTTTTTTTTTTTGTATTTATTATTTTTTTTATTTTTTAATTTTGGAAACTAGAAAAAGAAAAAAAAATACAAATGCGTATCAAGAGCACAAAAAGTACTCTTTACTCTGCCATATTGTATAAACAACTCTTTAGTTAGTTAGTTAGTTAGCTAGCTAGTTAGGTTTTTTTTTTTTTTTTTTTTTTTTTGAAAAGGAAAATCACAGAAATTTAAGATGCATATCAAGAATACAAAAGTAACTCTTTACTCAGCCATCTTACATTTAGTGAATCGGACCTAAAATTTCGCTTGATCAGATGCAACAGAAAACACACACAAAAAAAATGTGATAAAAAAGTACAAGAGTTAGGGAAGTTACAACCGAAGATTCAGATCTAGTCCTCGCTTCTTACTATTACTAGCCCTGGGGTGCCAAACTACTTATGCCATCAATGGATCAGGTTTGGATTTAAAGTTTTGCAGTTGATCAATCAATTGATCAATAGTTGAAGCAGAGACTAGGATGCGTTGACTCGCTGGTGTAATAAAACCCTGTTCCACAGCATGATCGAGAAAAGATAACAAACCATTATAAAAACCATCAATATTAGGTAATCCCAATGGCTTCTGAAGAACAGTTAATTGTGTCCAAGATGCAATGGTGAAAATATCTTCAAATGTTTCTAAACCACCAAGTAATGCAATAAAAGCATCAGCATTGATATTCATGTATGCCATTCGTTCGTACATGCTATTGACCTGTAACTCATTACTATAGTTCCACCAGTGATATGTTTATTTCGAGCCAAAGCCTTTAGAACTATTCCTAAGACTTTACTACCTCTAATATATGCAAAACTTGCGACACAACCCTTTAATCCTAAACTACCTCCCTCAAACAGCAAATCAATTTTTCGTTCAGTTAAATCCTACCAAGTTCATTAGCTGCTATCAAGTACTCTCTTTTCTTTCTAGAGTTTGGACTACAAAAGACACAAATAGCTTTGAATTTGCGTGTTGAGGATTCTACCATTTTCTCTCACAGATCTCTCGAAAGGGTTATGTGCATATTGACAATAACGAATGTACATATAAAAAAACTAGAAGAGTAAAAAAATAGTTCAATAGGACAAAATAATTATTGACAGAAAGAGTATAAAAACAAAAATGATAATAAAAACAAAAATAATCAATGTTGTGTATACAAATGTCAAAAAGAAAACATTGAAAAACTAAAAACAAACATTAAAAGACTAAAAAGCTAACGAAAGTAGAAAAATTTGCAGGGTGAGTACAAAAGTCAAAAAGAAAATATTGAAAAGCTAAAAGTAGACATTGAAAGACTAAAAAGTTGTCGACAGTAGAAAAGTCTGCAGGAAAATAAAATTTAGGTGCTAAAAAGTCAAAAAGTACTGCAAGATATAGAAAAAATGGTGCATTAAAAAATAAAAAAGTTAGTGATACACCTTATTATAAACTGTAGTTGTGATTTTGGCTCACATCTTCCTCTGGTTTTACGTCCAGTAACGGCTTACACGCCTTCTATGAGTCGAGGATAGGCTTTCCATCCAGTTTTCTTATTAACTGGCAAACAGGGTCTTTTATCATCAAATTCCCTAGACTGTAATGCTGCTTCTCTTTTTTGAATAGTTCCTATAAATCTAAAAGAGTATGTTGAACTTGTCCACAAGGATGCGTCTCAAGAGTCTATAGGATATTATCCATAGACTCCTTACTTAGTCCATACTTTATGAATTTAATTTTGTCTTATCGATTTATGGATGCAAATCCAATATTTCTACAGTGTGTGCTACAATTCCATCATGCACACTTGTAGCAAACTCCTATTCTCTTAGCTCTCATCTTCTTTGAGTAAGAACTTTTCTCCATACCTGGCAAACATGTAATAAATGAGTCATCAAGCTCACCTGCCAATCGTACTTTGGCTTATATGATCCAGCGAATATCTTCAGGAAGATTCAAACGCCTAAATGTCTTCATTCTTTCCAGTATGTGTTCATCAATTTTCCTGAGCACATCTTAGGGAAGAGTTGGAAACCTATTTTTTAGTGCTGCAAGAGATGCTTCCATATCTGATTAACTTAGTTAAGAAAATAAAAGAGACAACTTACCATGAAATAACTAAACAAAAATAAAAGAAACTTAATAAAGAGAAAACTTGGGTTTCCTCCTAATAATCTATTTAATAACTCACAAATAACACTAAAGCAAAATTAAAATAGAACGAAACAAATAAAAGAACAAAAGAAATTAAAAAGAAGTAAAAAAGTTAGAAATTTGGGTTGCCTCCCAAAAGCGCTTAATTTATAGTCTTTAACTTGACTATAGCTAAATCTTCATCAAGGAGGATAATACACAAAGTATATAATCTCGATAATTGAGGAAAAATAGACTTTCACTAATTTTAATGAGTCCAGCCAGCTTGATTTGAGCTTATCCGAGTCATGCAGTGAAGTTTATTTCAAAAAAAGCTAAAATTGCAGCACTTGTCTTCTCACCTAAAAACACTAAAAACAACAAACCAAACACATAAGGAGGAATTAAAAATTTTGAAAGTAAACAATAAAATCAAATAACTTGGGTTGCCTCCCAAGAAGCGCTTCTTTAACATCGTATTAGTTGGACGTTAATGTTATCCATCTTCATCCATGGACTTGGAGGTTTCATCTTGTTATTTGCCTCCATATTTCAAAATGAAGAGCAATCTGTAAAGATTGTAGCTCTCGCTGCTCCTCCACTTCATCGTAAACCGTAAAAGATGTATCTTTGTCGCTCTACGACTTGGAAACTTCAATTTAATCTTGCCAGGCACAAGATCATATAGATTTATCCATATACTTATTAATTTTTTAGCTTTGGAATTTAGCAAATTCTGCACTTCATCTATATGCACCTCTTGCAACTTTGAGATTCTCCACCCAACTTCGCTTACCTTTTTCTCTATAACCTCCAAGAAACCAAGTTCCCTCTCAAAACAAGGTTTGGAAGATATAAGTACTGGCCAAATACTTGATTCTCCCACAATTGAGCACATAGAGAAAGATGGTAATGGTGTAAGTTCGGTTGTGGGATGGCTATCAACTAATGGAATTTGAGGTAATGCATAGGTGGGTGTTTGGATTGAGGTGAAAATTTGGATTGGGATGGAAGATAGAGATATTGGAATATTGGGAGAGATGGCGCTTTCTAAATCCAGTGTTTCATTCTTATAGTTCTCATGTATTTCATTCTCCTGACTAAAGAACTCATCAATACTTCTATTAACCATCTCATCATCAGAAAAGAAGTCATCTTCATGGATCATTGACCACTCAAAATATGAAATGGTCTCCCCAATATTTTGTACTTCTTCCTCTTTCAATTTTTCAATATGGGCTGCTCAATTGAATCATCATCTTCATAGTATCTCATATGCCTTACATCACCATCATCCTCACCATACTTGTCTTTTAATGAGACATCATCCCTTAAACATCCTTGCATGCTCTGTTTTGATGTGTCCACTTCAATGTGCGTTGGGAAGTTACCTTGATTTGACTCCACATAACTGACCATCGCTCCAATTTTCTCTTCAATTCTTTTATAGTTGTTAGTCAATTCGTTGTCTTTGGCATCTAATCTATCTTTTTCTTCCCAATTCTTACACGCTTTCTCAATGGATTCCAAAAAATTTTCTAATGTAAGCTTAAAAGATGACTTTTCCTCCTTGTATGGCATATCCTCATCATAAGTGGAATTTATGAACCTCTCTAATATAAGTTCAAGGGATGACTTCTCTTTACTTGATTATATACCTTGTCTTTCATTCTACACATAATTGTTTTGGAAGTCAGGTTGATAATAATATTCTTGGTCATAATACTGACTTCCGTTGTAACCCCATTTCGGACTTGGATAAGAAGTCCAATGATGAAAATTATTAAAATCCATGAACAAAATCTACAAACACAACTAAAAAAATAGTAATAAAAAGAATTAAAAACATAAAATGTCTAAACTAATAGAATATATCAAATCAATTAATATCGTCAAAAGTCTCATTCCCAGGCAACGACGCCAAAAACTTATTGCGCGATTTCTGCAAGTGCACAGGTCGTGAACAAGTAATATAATAGTGAAATAATTATCGATCCCATGAGGAAAGGTTGACAAGTACCAAAACTATTGAATATTCTATTATTTAGACTATCATACGAAAAGTCTTGTGATTTAAATTAAACTAGATATTTAGTGCTATTACATAGATAAGTAAAGTGTAAATAATTAAACTAAAAAATCACCTCAAGATAAATTCCTAGGCAAGTGGAGGGATCACAGCAGTCCCACTTAAAAACCACTTTCCTAAACAGAATATTATCGAGATAAGTAATTTAGTAGTATAATAATTTACTAAAACTACAACCAACAATAGAATAATTAATTACAAAATTTAAAAAACTAATTCAATATATGTAAATCCTAGGATTTAGATTTCATCAATTAATTACCTATAGTGTTCTTATGCTTGCTTGGTTAATTTAATTTTATTAAAATTAATGATTAGATTTTCCCTTAAGTATGTGAAGTTCTCTCTCAAGGTAAATCACAAGTCTTTATATTAACCTTATGTCTACTCTCGTGATCACAAGCAATTAACATAAACCCATTAAATTTTATGGAAATCCTTTTATCAATCACAAAGGAATGTTCTTATCTCTAAGCAACACATACCCTAGGTCTAATATCTTAATGAACTAATATTATGCTTCCACTCTCGCTACTTCACATAATATCTTTAAACATGTAAATAGTGATCAAGTATTCACAAGCATTAAGTCCTAAAATAAAAGATTAATTCCAATAATCAAAATACTCAATCAATCAATCATAGAACACCATAAAATAATCAAGAGATTATATCTATATCCTAGAAAAATAAATCTAGCTACTCATAGTTAAAAAGGAAGAAACAATTAAATTAACAATAAACATAATAACAACTTATAATTAAATTTAAGAATAGAGTTTAGAAAAAACTTGTTTTGGGATTCAATCTTTGATGAACTTAAGCTTTCAAAAACTCCTCCTCTTGATCAAAAAATAAAAAAAAAATAAAACGAATCTACTCTAAGAAAGCATATGAAAATCTCTCTACATATTTTTTTTTGATGGATTTTTTGATGCTATTTTCCTTTGCCAAGCATGGTATTTATATGCATGTTTGGTGGAAGAATTCAAATTCCATTAAAATTCTTACTTCAAAAATTCAACATTGATGGTTAGGTTGGCCACCAACCATTGAATTCCTTCATCAATATTCAAAAATGGTTAGGTTGGCTATCAACCATTGAATTTTGGCCATCAACCATTGAATTTTGGCCATCAACCATTGAATTTATTTCTCATGGATTAAAAACTTGAATCATTGTTTGTATCATTTATTTTATTGCATCATTGTGACATCATTTTGATATGCAAAAATAAAATAAAAATACTTAAAATATTTTATAATTTATTTATAAATTGTAGAACTATTTATTTCTCAAAATAAGTAATAATATTATTGCATTTTCGAGAACTGAGCTAAAATTTAAGTTTAAACAAATAAAATAACTCTAAAAATATGGAGTTATCAGTTAGAAAAGTCAATAATATGAGATATACTGTGATTTTATGTATACATTCACAACTCTAAGTATATGTAAATATTATATGTGCATGGGGTAGATATATGATAGGATAGCATAATAATTAAGCAAATGCTAAATATTGAATTAAATATAATGTTAGAGCTTAAGGAGTAGTAAAAGTTCAAAAAGAGCTACAAGTACTAGGAGTAAAGGAATCATAAGGTGAGTAAACATTATGTTCAAGTTACAAGTTACAAATTGATTTATGTGAACCTTGCTCATTTGCAAACCATGATTTTTAAATCTTGAACCCTTATAAAGGGATATATGTTATTTTACAAGTTTTATTATTTACTTATTGAGATCATCTATCTCACTCATTTTCCTTATGAGGTTCTAGGTGAGTATTATGAGGAGGCAATGTGATCGCTCAAGCAATCTATTCCACTTAGAAAATTTCCTTGTCAAAGTTTATTACTATGATGTGTTATGATGAGTCTTTAAACGCTCTAGGAATTCTTATTTTGAGAGTCTTATTTTGGAACTATATGTTTGATGATTTATTTTGGAGTCTTAAAAATGTTCATTTATTTTGGGATTGTGTTTAAAGTATATTTAATTATTCTTCCGTAACTTAAGGTATTCCTTTATAAAAGGTTTTATCAAATTAATGCATGACATTTGGTATGATTCTAGGCAAAGTTATTATATGCATGAGTGAGTTCTACGGGCATGGGTGACCTTATGTCTCCCCATGTTTTAGGACCATTATATCTCTAAAGTTACGATGTGACATATTCAAAATTATAAAACTTGAAATTCAACAAAAGAAAATTTTAAATTTTAAATGCAAATACATCAAGTATAATTAAATATTATTATTTATTATTATTTTTTAAAATAGTTGAAAATTTAGATTATTACAAAAATGATGCATCATTTCATTAACTATTTTGATCTTTACTAAGGCGATGGAGCTTGTAAATATGAGACCAATACTCTGATACCATTTGTTGTCCAATGTGCATAAAAAAGGGGATTGAATTGGTGGGGAAATTAAAAATTTAAAAGAATGAAAAATTTAAAAGATAGAAGGAAGGAAGAAATAACACCAAGATTTAATATTGGTTCGGATTATATGACCAAACCTACATCCATTCCTTAATCTCAATTGGGTATTCCACTATCTATAGAATTTTACCAAGTTCACTCCTAACATAGTGATTTGGCTCACACTAAACCTTTACAAGTGTTTCCCAAGGCTCACACTAAACCTATCATGAGTTTTGTTAGCTCACTCACAACTCATACAAGAGTGTAAAGCTCACTCACAACCCCAATGAGCAATCAATGCTCCACAACAAACACAAAGAGTGTATTAAAGAGTTAAGACTTGAGAAATTAAATTGCAAGATTTTGGGCACTTGTAAAGTTGTTGAACTCCCATTAAAGGCCTTTGGGAGGTATTTATGGCCTTCAACCTCCATTTGGCCATTACATACAAAGACATGCCCAAATCTAACTTCAACAGCTAGAAAATCTATAATCAATACCCTGTTAGAGCAAATTCATGATCGCTAAGAATTTATAGTAGTTGCAATATGATTTCACAGTCAAGATTGCAGAATTGCGATCGCAATCTTGATACGTCTTAATGTGAATCATCAAATTTGCACTCTTATGATCTGGCAGCAGCTTGACATCTGCTAAGATTAGTGTGCCACATAGAGCCAATATAACAATCCCACTAACAAATTAGCAAGCAAGGGTAATGGGGACAACGGCCCTTGCAGGGTGTGGGGCAGTGAACCATTGAAAAATGGATTTCTTCAAATTTACACCTCCAAATGATGACACTCAATTACGAACCCATAGAATTAAATAGGACTCAAATCAGATCAGAAAGAGGCCACAACAGGTCAAACAGGTCAAACTAGCAGAAAATCCAAGTAGGTGGCATGCAATGCATGCCTTCAGGCTAGGCAGCATGCATTGCATGCCTCCATGTAGGTGCATGTCGTTCCATCCAATTTTTTTTGTTTTACCTCTAAACCTTTTCCCTATAAATATGGGTCCATTCCCTATCATTTGACACAATTTTCTAGACTTAAAAATACCCAATTTCTCTCAATTTTCAAACGAAAACTCTATTTTTCTCAAAAATTAAGATTCTTTTTTAGAAAATCTTCTCCTTTTCCTATACTAAAATTCTTTAAAAAATAATTTTGAATTTTATTTTAATTTTTCAATTATTATTTTCTGTTATTTTCTTCTCTAGCCTTTTTATGCAAGGTTCAACATTGGGAGACTCTGATCCTCGTATCTGGTGAAGCTAGCCCTATTCATGCAAAGGAAAAGAAGATCAAAGGTACAATCTATTTTTTCTCTTTCTTTTTGAGATTCTAAAATATGATATAGTAATCTCTCTCTTCTATCTTTCTTTAGGATCTAAACTTGATCAGATATACTATTCTGTTAATTAAAATTAAATTAATTAACAAATCTCCAATCTTAAAATCAACTAAAACATGATAAACAAAACTGAAACATAAAAACCCCTCATTTGCAAGAAGGAAGAACTATGTGGGGTTTGATTTTCATTCAAAAGAATATGCAGGCATGCAGCTCTAAGATATCAACTCCGTTAAAACCAACAACTTTCTTCCCCTTGTCAGCTTCTTCACATAAACTTGATAAAATCATTTTTCTTTGATAAAATTGGTTCTTTTTTATTTTATTTTCTTTTATTATGTTATTCCTTTTATTTTGTTATGCTGCTTTTCTGTTTATATATCTCGTTTCTCTTTTATAATTTATTTTAATTAATTGGGGAATGTGTGCATTCCCTAGAACCCATAAGGGTTCGAGTAAAGATCCCCTCGATTTTAATCTTTCTTTATTTGTAATAATTTAAGTAGATTTATTTTTCTTTTTCTTACCATTATTGTTTATTTGCCATATCATTCATTGCACGACTTATATTTGTCTCATGCACTATATACAATTGATCATACATAAATAAAAAATCTCTTTTTATCTTAAAAGTTATTTTGCAATTCTAAGCCAAACTAAAAAACATAAAAAAAAGGTTTTCTCAAGTTGTTTATTACCAAAACCTAGTCTCCGAGCCCTCTTTGGTTACTCGTGGATTAGGGCTTTTTCTTTAGGCAAATTAATGTAATCTCGGAGTCAAATTTGAGGTTTTCTTTAATTTTCCCAAAATAAAATAAAATTAAAGTGGTGACTTACTTTTGCAATTTACAACTTTTAAACGCCATTTTCTAAACTTATAGCGAGTTTCAATCATGATGCTTTTCCTAAAAGTATTTCGGTATTTAGACGAGACCTCACACTTAACAGCTAGTTTCACATGGTAGGTTCTCACTAGCTTGTTGATATTACCGTTTGAACGAGTTCATGTCTCTATGAATATCACAGTCACAATGAATAGGTTATGGTCGCGATATCCCTTTCACGTCTAGGTTCACGGTCGTAATGTTAGCCACAATCTTTACTAGAACTCAATTGAATTTAAGCCCTTTTGACTTGAATTAATTTGCAATCATGACTAGCTTGTTGCAGGCACAATAAACTTGTTGCAGATGCAATTCATAGGTCTATTTCTTATACTTGGAGATTTATCAACTTACCCACTTAGCAACCTTTTCTACGTATTTTCCCTATAATATGAGAACTCAATGCACACATTATAGCACTTTAATTTGATTGTCAAGATCAAAATCAAAATTGACTTAATTGGATACCCAAATTATGTCATTCAAAATTCCCCTTATTAAACGTAACTTTAATAACTCATCCTTATTTAATGATTAAATAATTTAAATATTACTTTGAGAAACACAAACTCTTACCGAAGACATTAAAAAATATATTTTTATTTTAATTTAATTTTAAGTAAAAGTTGGAAAATCGAAATGTCATCACTATAACTCCAATATTACATAATTGATAATTCTTTTATATATATATATAAGGAACAAAATTATCCATTATATTGATGGCCTAATCACCTCAAAGGCCCAACTCGCTACCTAGAATAAAGGGGATATCCTTTAGGCCTCCAGCTTAAGCCTAGTGAAAAGGACTCCTTAAAGGACTTCAATAGTCCATCTAGCAAGGTAATTCCTCACCATTCCTCTCCTCTACCAGTAAGCAGGAGGGTCATATAGCCGATTATTGTAGTAATTGTTATTTAATTAATTAATAGGGTCGTCCTATGAACTGACATTTATTAAGGACCCGCCTTACTTATTCTAGTTGCACACAAAGTGTTCGAATATACTTTAAGGTACTAATCCTTCCTGGCTTGGAGACTTTCACATCAGGTAATCCATCATGAACCTAGGGGTGTGTGCACTCCTTCTCTAACAAGCTATTGCACAAACAGGTATAAAATGTAGAACATGCCTTTAAACAAGGGTAGCTAATTCTCTATACTCTCACCTCTTTTTTTTTTTAACTAAAATATTAGTTACAAGGGAGAACTTGACTCCTTTACAACCAAATATAACTCCATAATTAACTTGAGCATCGGAGGGCTTTTGCCTAGCCAAAAGACTTTGTCCCTTTCATGTTCTTGGTCTTTTTTGCAAGCCATTGGAGCTCACTCAAGGTCCATGTACGGAACGCAGCCCATCAAACACACCGTGGTCTATAGCTGATCATAAATATTCATTAAATGAAGTTGTTAGGCAAACAATAAAATCAAAAGGAATAAAACAAGAAAAATAACATAGAGATTTATGTGGTTTGACTAATGTAACCTATATCCATGTTAGGCTTAGGCTCCCCCTTAAACGGAAGCCTTGAGTATAGTAAAGAGCCTTACACTTCACCTGCTTAAGCCATACCTGTGAACCTTCAAATTTGCATTCTTAGGATTCGATCGTAGCTTGACACTTGCTAAGATTTGTGCGCAATACATATGATGGTCTCGTTAACCGGTTAATAGGCAGGGGTCAAGGGGGCAGCATCCCTTTTGGGGTGCAGGGCAATGCCCCATTGAAAAATAAATTTCTTGAAACTTGTACCTTCAGATGATTAGCACTTGATTACAAACCAATAGAATCAAACTGGGCTCAAATTGGATCAAAGACAGATGAGAACGGGCTAAAAGATGAACTACGGCAGCCCACGGGCTCGCTGCGGTAACTCACTACAGCAGCCTCTATGGTTACCACAGAGGTCCTTGTAGTAGCCAATTGGCTACCGCAGCCGGCCCTGCGGTAACCGTAAAGGGCTTTGCGATTACTGCAAGGGTCACCTCAATTATCGCAGCGTGCCCCTTCAAAATCCTACACGGAAACTGTGAATTTTTAGCTCCAAACTCCTTCTATAAATACCTTGCAGCTCATAACAACTAAAGACACACAATGATATGCTTCTATACTCTCTTTAAAGCTTTCTAAACCCTATTTCTAAGCTTTCCAATCCTTAAAACCCTCTTCCTAAACCTCTAAATCTCTAAAACCTCATTCCAAAACTTCTTCCATCGCCTAAAACCTTATTCCTAAGCTTCCTAATCAAGAGAAGGTGCAATTCAAGTTATTTCTTTTAAAGGTAATTCGTGGTACTCAAGCAAAGGTGCAATCCAAGCCTATCCAAAAAGAGTTCGTGCTATTTAAAGTCCTTCTTCCAAAAGGAGTGCTCGTGATATTCCCAAGCCAAGGTGAAACTTAAATCGGGTGCAAAGATCGCTTCCTACATTCCTCGTCGCCGAAAGCCAAAGATAAAAGTTATTTCCTTTTCCTTTTCAATTCCAATTTTAAGATCTAAATCTAAAAAGATCTAATTTTTGCTAATTAAAATCTAGCTAATTAACAAATCCCTAAGCCTTTAAAATCAATCAAAACATGATAACAAAGGCAATGACTTAAAAACCCCTCCTTCACAAAAAGGAAGAACTGCATGAAGTTTGATTCCTATTCAAAGGGATACGTAGGCTTGCCGTCTCAAAGGCATTCAACTCTGCTAAAATTAACAACTTCTTCTCTCTATCACCTTCTTCACATAGCTTAGGATTGAAATTATTTTTCTTAAATGAAAGTCAAAATTTAGTTCTCTTTATTGAAATTGTTTTATTATTTTCCTTACTTTAGTTGTTTAAATTATATTTGGGGAATGTGTGCTTTTCCTAGAACTCATAAGGTCTAGAGGAAAGATCCCCTTATTTTAATATTTTAACTTGTAATAGTTTTAAGTAGTTTCTCCCTTATCTTTTTGCATTTTGTAATTGTCATTATTTCATATTATCATGCATTTCATGAGTAATATTTGTTTCATACATCATATTATATCTATTCATGCATACATAAAAAAAAAAAAACTTCTTTTTATAAAAGCTATTTTGTATTTAAGCCAAACTAATTTTTTGTATTGTTTTAACCAAAATCTAGTCTCCGAGTCCTCTTTGATCATTCGAAAATTAGTGTTTTTCTTTGGGATAAATGGTATAATTTTAGAGTCAATCAAATTGGATTTTTCCTTTAATTTTTCCAAATAAAATAAACAAAATTAAAGTGGCGACTTCTTTTACAAATTACAACTTACAAAATATAATTTTTTTTAACTCACAGCATGTTTCAATCGTGATGTTTTCCTCAAATGGGCATTTTCGATTCCCTTTTAGTGGATCAGACTGGGTGCTTGGGTGAGACTTCACAGTACCGAGGGTCACTTTGCTCTTAGGGTGCAACCCACGTGACTTGACCACTGTCTCCATATTCGTCACCGGCTAGGGTCGCACCAGGAGTCACCTTGCTCTTCCATGTGGAAGGTGCAACCCATATGACCTAACTACAATCTTCGCACTCATCCATGTCAAGCCATTGGCTCTGATATTACTTGTAGAGATCAGGAGCCCACATAACTTAGGAGATTTTCAAAATGAGCCTTGATGAGAAATATACTCATAGATTTGACACCACACCAAACCCAAAACTTAAGGCATTGAATTTATAGGTCCTTTCCACATATATGTTATTTCTTAATTCTATATACTTCTAATGTGGGATTATATATACTTGATATCCTAATAATCTCATCTCAAGTGTGAACTTCTATATTAGGCTTGAGCTCCACCTTGAGTAAAAGCCTTAAGTATTATGGTAAAAAGCCTTATATTAGCTAGGGTTGCACCGAGAGTCACCTTGCATTTGGATGTGAAGGGTCACGCACTTAAAATCCTGATAGAAGTTGATAGCCATTATGAACTGCCACATTAAGCTGTAGAACATCATTAATTTTTAGTTCAGATTTAATACAAAAGTCCCACTTTTGTTCCTTTCTATCAAGATTTCATTAAGAAACACTAGTAATTAATTTCCCATGTCAGTCAAAAAATTAAGTGCATAGACGACTATAATGTAGTGTAGTCTACATTTTAGATATTTTCCTTCCATTTTTCTTTAAAAAATTTTCCTTTTTTTTAATTTTATTTCCTTTGTCTAAATTTCATTAAAGACCTGTATATAATTAAACTAAATTTTCTCATTTGCAAATTAATTTTGTACTTCAAATTGAGAAGGGATCGACTCACACAAGTGTAAAATTAGAAATTTTACGAAATTTTTTTAGCTATTAACTTGTGTCAAATCTAATAGTTAATAACATATTTACAATTAAATAACTTTGCAATGTCTTTCCTAATTATAAAATAATGCATCTTCCTTTTATAAAATATTTTTCTTTTATGTTGCATATCTACGTATTTAATGATTTTTTTATTAGTAAGCAATTAAAAAACTTGAGAGAATAATTTGAGTTTGAAAATCTGTGTTGTTAGATCAAATGAATAATCCAAATGTAATGGCTAATATCAATTTGTATTTTATATTGCTAAGACCATAATCGATGATTCTTGCATTGCACTAGTTTTATAAGTGACAACATCATTTTTTCCTACAAATAAAAATGATAATTTCAGTTGACTCCTCATTTCATTAATTATAATTTAATCTTTGAAATTAATATTTAAAAAATAATTTTTAAATACATAAATCCAATGTTAAAAATAACATATCAAATATGAGAAATATATGCCTTTAAATTCTCTTAAGAAAGAGAATTAATTTTGATAGATAACTAAACTAATCAAAAATATTTATGATGGCTAATGACAAGGAAAATGTTTACTTGGTAGCTTATATTAGATGTCTATTGTCTGGTAACCTATAAATATGAAAGAGAGAGAAAAAAGAGTTAGGATTTCCCTAGAACTATCACGGTGAGAAGGTTCTAATGTCCATATTAGATAGCTAAGAGAGTTTGAAAATAGGTAATAAATGAAAATTATACCAAAAATATCTTTATATAGGAGAGAATGAAACCCTCTATAAGCATATGTTAATGAATTCAAGCAGTTCGTTTTTTATTCTTATCGGATAAAATAAAAAAAAATTATATGTTGATAATCATTTGTATGTTTTGATTATTTTTATTGGCTTTTTCTTAGTGTGGAATTATTCTAAATTTATTGTCTATTCTCTTTTAAGATTTTGTTATATGAGAGAGTTGTATAATGATTAAGTTATCATAATTGTCTTTTAGTTTACTAAGATAGTATTTTGTAAAACTGAAAATTAAGTGTCAAAAATATAAGTACTGAATAAAATAAGTGATATAATTTTTAAATAATAAAAATATGTAAAAATTTAATCACCTATTGCATTCAATATAAATTTTAAATTAAAAATTTTAACTTATTATTTTAAGTGATTTTTGATTTAGTCTAAATTTTTAAGATATAGTTATCCAACAAAATTAAAATGATTAACTGTTAAAAATTTTAATTTTAACTGATAAATGATGTTATCAAACACCATTTTAAAGTATCTTCAATTAGTTTATAACTATTCAATTGCAACAGTGATAAATATGCTATAATTAAATCTTTTGATGATATATATATATATATATATATATATATATATATATATATATATATATATATATATATATATATATATATATATATATATATATATATATATATATATATATAATCTAAATTGTTCTCTCATTTTTTTTAATTGTTTACCAATAACATAATAGTAATAATAAAAAAATATTAAATAGATAGATATGTAATATAAAAAAATATATTTTATAAAAGGAAGGTGTATTGTGTTATAATTAAGATAAGAATTGCAAAGTTATTTAATTGGTAAATATGTTATTAGCTATTAGATTTAATATAAATTTGGTTAAAAAATGATTTAAAATTTTTAATTTTATATACTTATGTAAGTGGATTTCTTCTCCTTCGAATTTATTTATTTCAAATATAAAAGAAAACATAATTAATTTTTCATGTCAGTTAAAAGTTGTGTGTATATATAATTATAACGTAGACCAGATTTTAAATAATTTCCTTCCATTTTTTCTTTAATTTTTTCCCCTTTTCAACTGTTGCCATGCACAGTAACATTCAGATCTATCCAGATCACTATCTATTTTAAAAAAAAAAAAAAAACAGCATTTGGAAATTGGATTTTGCTGGAAAAAGTTGTCTATCTGCTTTATTCTTCCACTTATCCGTGTGCAGATTTTCCTTCTTTTTTTTTTTTTTTTTCTGAAGTGGATGAGATCCTAAAGTTGTTTGCCAAGTCACATGTTCACTGTCGCCAACCTGTCCATTTCATGCTCTCCACATTTTAATTGGGAAACGGTGTAAATATGCTCTTCATGTTTTACCCTATAAAATATAAATGGTCCTTTTGTTTTTTAAGACGTAAAAATATACTTAACGGTCTAAAAGTTTATATCGCACCTAACACAGAAATATTACTGTTATTGAAATGAAATTAAATTTTTTTTTTTTCCCAAGCATTGTATTTCTTGCTGTTAATGCACTTTTAAGGAGAGTTCATTTTCAATGGCACTTTTTATCACTTGAATTTACATCTAAATTTAATTTATCTTAAAATTAAAAATCACATAACATGTTGTATATACATGTCATGAGAAAAACTCAATAATAACATAAGAAGTGATAAGGAATAAAATAGGGCTTTTTACCATTTTAGATAAATTTTATAAAATATTTATCACTTTACGTATTTTTTAAAAGTATTTCTAATTTTAAATATTTTTAAAAACTAATTCTAATTTTAGGTGTACGTGAACTCCAGTCTGTTAAAGTAATTTTTAAAAATATTTCTAATTTTATATGTTTTTAAAAACTAATTTCAATTTTAAATATACATAAACTCCAGTCTACTAGTTTTACTAGCAGACTGGTGCTCGCTGCTGCAGTCTGCTGATTTCACCAATGGACTGCTGTAGCATTGTTTTTTTTACCAACGGATTGCTCCAGCATTGTTTTTTTTTTTTACTTTTTATGTTATTTATTGTAAATGAATATAAATAATAGAAAAATTAAATAATTAATATTAAAATTTTAAGAGGGATATTATATTTCATATAATAAATAATTGAGTATATAATATAATTAAATGAAGTGTATAATATTAATTATTTTTATTATTAATTATGAAAAATTAAATGAAAATATGGCAAAGATAAAAATTAATTAAAATTATTTTTTCAAATTGTATTTTTTCTAAATTAATTAAAATATGTGATTAGTTTTTCCTAAATTATTTTATTTTATTTGGAACATATACATAATATTTAGTATTAAAATTTAACATTTTTAAATTTTACGTAAAGTCATAAAATATTTTAAATAATTAAAACACAATAATGATAAAATTAAATTATCATTAACACATATAATTATTAAATATACAATACACCCTCTTATAATTAATATATTTGGTGGGTTAAAAATTATTAAATATCAGAACTATTAATTTATTAAGTTTATGAAAAACGAAAAATATAAATTAATATGGGACTAATATATTCAAAGTAATCATATATATAAACTTAAAAAATCAATATATGACTACATAAATATGGATACATATTTGAATTTTTCTAACTTAAATTATTTTATTTTGTGATTTAGCCCATTACTCATTTTCAAAACAAGTTAATCACTTGAACTCCATGATAATATAAGCAATATTGGTAAATATTATTATTATACTCCTTCACTTTTAATATAGTTTGAATATTATCTTATATTTTCACATCTCAAATATAAAATTCAAAATTTATCAACCACTAGGGATAAATCATGTATTCTATATTATAATATCAAATTTTATTAATTAATAAAATTATTAATTTATTAAATATTAAATATAAGAGGGTCAACTATAATATTAATTAAAAATAATTATCATATACTTATTGGAATAATAATTCTAAAATACAATTTGGAATAATAATTTTAATGGGCCCAACCATATAAGAAAGTAAGCAAAATTAGAAAAATTCAAATATGTACTTATATTTATGTAAGCATACATTGATTTTAAGTTTATATATGTGATTAATTTGAATACATTAGTCTAATATTAATTTATAGTTTTCATTTTTCATAAACTAAATAATAATAGTTCTAATATTTAATAATTTTTTAACCCATTAAGTATATTAATTATAAGAGAGTATACTGTATATTTAATAATTATATATGTTAATAATAATTTAATTTTATCATTGTTATGTTTTAATTATTTAAAATATTCTACAACTTTATGTAAAATTTAAGAATGTTAAATTTTGGTAATAATTTAGTAATAAATACTGTGTATTACGTTCCAAAAAAAAATAATTTAAGAAAAAATAATATTAATCACATATTTTAATTAATTTAGAAAAAATACAATTTGAAATAACAATTTTAATTAATTTTTACCTTTGCCATATTTTCATTTAATTTTTCATAATTATTAAAAATAATTAATAATATATATTTCATTTAATTATATTATATGCTCAATCATTTATTATATAAAATATAATATCCCTCTTAAAATTTGAATATTAATTATTTTATTAATTATCTAATTTTTCTGTTATTTATATTTATTGTAAATAAATAACATTAAAAAAAACATAGATGCCCACTAGTTCCACCAGCGAATAGCAGTAGTCTCCTGGTGAAACCAACAAACAGAAGCAGTCCACTAGTCCTACTAACGGACTGGAGTCCCCGTACAAAATTTCTACCTAAATTGGAATTAGTTTCTAAAAACACCTAAAATTAGAGATGGTTTTAAAAAATACCTAAAATGGTAAATATTTTACAAAAACTTTCCAAAATGGTAAAAAGCCCAATAAAATATGTCAAACTTATTAGGCTCAACTAGTTAAGCCTATCAGCATAAGTTGCTTCACTTCACCAGGGGTCCACGCTTCGTCAGGCTCAAAGCCTTTTAAACCCATTACTAACTTCTTCCTTAGCAAGCAATTTAGGGACCACTTTCTCTCTCTTCATGCTCTCCTTGCCAACAGAAAGCATGTCTAGCAGGTCATGCTCCTCACTTCATGTCAGGCCCAAGAGGGAGCTCTCTGCAAAAAAGGATCACTCAGAGGCGGCGCACAACACTCTAACAACTCTGAGGTCACACCTATTTGCCAGTTCCAACACAAGACGATAAGTAGAATGTAGTGCTTAGTAATGAACCACATGTTGACACCTGTCCTTGCAATGACATCAGGGCTCAAGGTATAAAAGGGCCAACACTTTTTCAACGTCAGATAGCTTGAATTCTACACTCTCTCATCCCTATTCTTACTCTAAAATAGAAGGTCCCAGAAAAAGAGCTTCCCTTCTCTTCGACCCCCTTGTCTGCTAGTTCGGCACTAATTAAGCATTGGAGGGACCTTGCCAGGTAATATGCCTGGCTCTCCTTAACTCCATTTTCTATCTTGTAGGCCAACCAAAGAACTTTTTTGAAGCCCTATATCTTGAAGTCTAGCTAGTGTTCATTTATTTGATCTTCGGCCGATCAAGTAGAATACAAAAACTTTATACATTTTAACTCAAGAAACAAAAACTTCTAAAACAAAAGCCATTTCATTTAGGGTTAAAATCCATTATAAAATTAAATCTCATTACTACCGTTAAAACAAAATACGACTAATCTTACTACTGCCATTATACATTGCCATTCAATTCATCTATACTACAATATACAACAACAATATCCAAGACACAAAAGTTGCTGCCATAGCTATTGTTTTTCTTGTTTTGGCCCTTGTAATTTCTTCTTCTATTTTATGATGAGCTTTCTTTAATTTCTTTAACTCTGCTTACAAATCACTCACTTCATCATCAATACCTCACGTTTCTTCTCTAATTTTGTAATTTTAGCTCTTATCATCTCATTTTCCACCTTAAAATTATTCAACTCTCTTTCCCTCTCATTAAATCCACATGACTTATTCTTCAAAGGATTACGCTACCATTAAACTAAAAAAATAAAAAATAAAGAAAAATATAAACTGCAACAATCAAAATCAAAATCAATGAAAATTTCTTTTAAATTCAAACTTAGATTCTAAAATCGACATCCAAAGTATCATCAAGGTTTTCTTTGCTCCATGATATCTTTCTAAGGGCTTTAAGTTTTTCTTTCAATTCTTCTGTATTTATAGTATTTTGGTAGTCCTTCTATATTTGTAGTATTTCAATAGTCCTTCATACTCATATTTTACAACATATTGCATGAAATCAACTTGAACAAATGAAGATAATGATGAAGAAGAAGCCGTTATATATCTTAATCAATTGAAGATTATGCTATCTCTTTCTGAATTTTACTTCAATCAAGTTTTTAGCGTTTAGATTTGGAGAAAAATTAGGAAAAATGTTAAAAGAGATCAATGGTGAGAGGAGAGAGAAACAACAATAATATAACTTTTATTATTATTTATTATTATTTTGGTCAATGTAGAACTAAATGCGGAGCCCACAAATGAAAATCAAAGACAAAAGAAAGAGATATTAAAATATTAGGAGCAACACCAATTTTTTGTAACGTCAAGTGTATTTTTACATGCGGCTTAAATCTGGAAGTGCACATATCATAAATAAGTAAGATAGAGATTTGAGTAGAATGTTGATTCCATACAGAAGGAGTTGACAAATACCAAAATTATGAATTATTTTATTATTTAGAGAACTGATTTTGTTTAAGAAAAGAAAAAGACTTAAAATTTAGATTTCATCAATTGACTTCCTATGACTTTTCTATTATGTTATATATATATATATATATATATATATATATATATATATATATATATATATATATATATATATATATATATATATATATATATATATATATATATATATACCCTCCCTCAAATAAAAAAAGCCTCTCCTTAATTATTGAAAAATATATAAAATTTATAACTTTTATATACCTATTAGAAAAATATTGAGTATTCAATTGATTTTTTAATATATTTATGCATTATATATGCATAATTAATATATTAATGATTAATAAAAATTAAATATAGCATGGTATTAATTTATGTAGTTATAAGTTTGGTTTTAATTTTTTATCGCCTCCTTTACTAGATTTTTAGTTTCACTCTTAGTTACTACTTCATATAATATTTTTAAACATATAAATAGTGATCAAGTATTGCAAGTATTAAGTTGTAAAATAAAAGATTAATTTCAATAATAAAAAACAAATCAATCAAATATAAATGAAAAAAGTATTAAAAAAAAAGTACTATTTGTTATAAATAAAATGGAGAAGAACATGAACAAAGAATATAGAGAAGAGAATAGTTTTTCTAGTTGTTCCATTTAATAGTATTAAGCCCTTTATATAGAGTACAGAAGAGAAAGAAATAGAAAGCTTTTCCAATAAGGAAAATACAAGAAATAGGAAGTTTTTCCAATAAGGAAAATACAATCAATACTAATATGGAAACTAGAATATTCATGTATATGGAAAGATATCAATCAAATCTTATAATATATCATAACACTCCCCCTTAATGTCTTTTACAAAGAATATGCCTTGTTAAAACCTTATTAAGGAAAAACCCTGTGGGAAAAAAATCTTAGTGAAGGAAAAAGAGTACATTATTCTTGTAGGGATTTGCGCCATAATATTGCCTCGTTAAAAATCTTGCCAGAAAAACCCAATGAGACAAAACTTAGACTAAGGAAAAAAGAGTACAGTGCATTAAAATCTCCCCCTCATGAAAATATGATTTCTATCAAATATCTCTTAACTGACGCATACTAATTTTGTTGACTAATTTTTCAAATGTGATTGTAAGGGGTGCCTTTGTAAACAAATCTGGCAAGTTGTCAAATCGTATACTTAACGACGTTTAAGTAATATCCACATATAATAATTTATTTGTAGTACTCGCTTAGGATATTACTTGTGCTATGAATATAACTCGTTAAAAACCTTATTAGAAAACCCGATGGGAAAAAACATATCTAAGGAAAAGAGTATATTTCATGCGCTATTTTTTCATTGCACAGATTGCCTCGTTAAAATCTTTGTCCAAGAAAACCCTGTGGGATAAAAACTTGACTAAGGAAAAAGGGTACAATCATATACTAATTCGCTCCCCCTGATAATGACAGATTTTAATACGGCGTATACTAATTGATGAAATGATGCCGTTTAAATACCACATTAGGTAAAAACTTAGTACATAAGTCTATTAAATTGTCACTCAAGCGAATTTGGTGGATATCTCTTCTGGAGCTTATGTATATACAAGAATTTGGGTGAAGTTTATATCTACTTCGTTACCCTTAATACAACCACCTCTAATTTGTGCAATACAAATTGCATTATTCTCAAAATACAATGGGAGTATCTTTTAGTAAGGTACTTCAGAACCATAAAAATCTTTATAAAATTGCAGTACCACTATAAGTGAATACATAGCTAGTCTAAAATCTATCATCATAGAGACTAAGCAAATAACCAATATTTGCATGTAGACCAATTTCAAATATGAATTATAATATTAATAGTATATTGAAGATAACTTTTTACACCATTTTAATATCTCTTTGTAGGTGCAAAGCTATACCTAGCTAGGAATTTTTCTTGCAAATGCAATATCAGGCCTGATGCAATTTGCAAGACACAAGAGTGCCTTATAGCACTTATATATGGTACTTCAAGACCAAACAGCGCTTTATTATCTTTTTTTTTTAGGTTTAAAAGGGTCTCTCTTCACTTCTAGTGAGCGAACCACCTATTGGTGTGCTTGAGGGAGAAGATTTATCCATACAAAAATTGCTTAAATATCTTTTCCACATAAGTATACTGGTGTATTAGGACTCCTTAATAATCGGTCTGCAAGCCGATATAAAATTTCATTTCCTTTAAATTTTTTTCATCTCAAACTCACTTTTCAAACAGGTACATACTTATTTGAGTTCATTAGAAGTCACATTGATATTTAAATCAACTTATATTGCAATAATAACATATACCATTCTATGGTCTTTTATGAATACAAATGGACATAGTGTATTTTTCACATATCTTTCTTTCAATAAGAATTTACTCAAACAATCATACCACATGTCCATATTGCTTTAATCCATACATAGATTTTTGCAATTTGATGAAATATATGTCACATGTTTAATGTGTATTCATTTATGATATACTTAGTCTTTCTTGGACTCTTATTACTTTCATAAGGCGTACAATAAGCCTTTCATTAACTGCCATGTTAATTAAGTATCGGAACATGATCATTTCCATAATAAGAGAATTATTTTTCTCATAATCAATGATAGAACGAGTCTAGCTCTACTTTAATTGCCTCATTCCATGATAATCAATCATGTTTATGCTAATATTCAGTTATACTTATAGATTATGGATCCATATTTTTTCTTGTAACAGCAAAAGCTACTGTTGAGGCAAATTCATTATCGACGATAATTAAATTTCTATCAACTCTTTCTTATATCACAAAATAATTGAGATCTCATAGTTTTTATTTATATGCTCATCAACTCTAGAAGCCATATCTGGAGGATCTAATTGTTCCGTTGTCTCAGTCTGTGTCTCATAATTAGCTATAGCTCTTTGACTGAGATCTTCCTCTTCAGGAGATTTTATGAGTGACGCTACTTTTCTTTTCCGCGGATTCTTGTCTTTAGTTCCAATTTACTATCCACGCTTCTGGCGTGTAGTGAGATTGATTGATTTTCTATTTGCAATTGGAATCACAACCCTTGCTAGGGTATTAGCAGCTGTAATATGAGACTTTGTCACTCTTTTACCATCTATAAATGCATTTGGCAGTTAAGTTGCAATTTGTTGCAACTGTATTATTTTGTGAACTTCTGGTTCACTCTAACTTGTACATGGACCAAAATTATTTAAAAGGTTTTCCTTCTAATAAATTTCTCGACATTCTTTAGCACTGTAGGTACTTTTCCTCCCCCTAATGTCGAAAAATATGCCTCATCAAAATAAATTCATAGTTTCTTTTGTGGACCCATTATCGCACATTGAGATAGATTTAATATATTCATGGCACAGAAAAAATTTATGACTCATGTCCTTATACAAGTTTCAAAGGAGAGTATATATGATGTACACAATGGCATTCATGCCAAACTTTTAATTGTTGAACTATAAGTTCAATGCTTGTACTGCAGGTTCAACGCAATATATTGTGCATGTATACTAGGGATAAAACAGTAATTAAATAACTCATTATAATACACAACTTATAAAATCCTTGCAAATTACTCCTTTAAGGAGTTTATATAAAATCATCAATATTGAATTGAGTTGTGTCCTCTATATGGGCGGTTCCTGTTTCAGAATCTCATGATTTACCAAATGATTTATAGTATTCACTTCAGGGAATACAGTTGTACTAGTGGGCATTATTTGATGATTTCTCGTTAGCAATTATTCTTCAGAATTCTCATTATCTACCAAATGATTTATAGTATTCACTTCAGGGAATACGGTTGTACTATTGGGCATTGTTTGATGATTTTTTATTAACAATTATTCTTTGCAACTACTAGAAAAATAATATTTGTAAATTTTCACTTTTTATACTGCTACTACAGGAGCATGTAACTTTATTACTACACAATTTCAGCAGTGATGTAATTTTAAACATGGTTGAATTATATTCTTAAATAGACTTCAAGTTTTATAGGTGTAGATTTAACCAATCATATTAAGTTTATGGTAGTACCACATATTTCAAGTGATTATATCTATCTTTAAAACTCTTCTAGAAAATATAAAAATCATTAATAGTAAGATATTCAACCTTTAAATCCTCACTTAAATGAGATTTAAGTAGATAATACATTTTGCTTTTGTTAGTATCTAAATGCATTTCATTATCAACAATTCACGTCAAAAATTATTTCTATTGAATTCAAGAGCATATAAAAATTATCAACCAAACTTTAATTCACTATACTTCACTTTATTTAAATAACTTAATTTGCATATATTTAAAATATATCTAAATAGACCAATCAGAAAATAAATTAATATTAATTTTAACAAACATTAAATTCATAATTTATCCTACCAAGGAAAGGTAAGCACTAATTATGCTTCTCTATAGCAACATAAATCCAACAATGTATACAATCCGGAAATAAATTCATCAATTCATAAATTAACAAAACCATGTTACTTATATAATTTATATTAATCTCATCTCACATTTAAATCTCTAATTGTTTTCACATCTAATACACATTGACATAAGTAAATTCAAAACATATATAACACACACAATTTTCTTGTAAGCTATTCAACTAACAAATATATATACATATATATATATATATATATATATATATATATATATATATATATATATATATATATATATATATATATGTATGAGACATGTATTGTCCATAAAATAAATTTTTGAGTTGAGATGCTAAGACCGAAGGATATGTAATAATATATACACTAGTAGAATCAATCTCAATTTAATGAATCAAGTAAACCTATTAATATAAACGCAAGATCACCATTTTCCCATAAAGCAAGTCAATCAATCAATAAATGAATAATTTAGGGTCGGATTTTATGCTAAAAAAAATTATAAGCCATGACTTTAAAACTATGTATAAAATGTGTTGTTATAATTGATAACCAATTAAAAGTTACAATTTGGTTGGTAAATCAAATAAGCCATACCCATCATTCCAATACATATAAATAACAATGAAACACCCAAAACAGAAAAATCAAAGCAAAAGGGTTTACCTTAATATTATGGCCATACGCAGGTATTTTATTGATATCCAATTTATTCAATGTGTGTAGTTTAAATCAAATTTATTAGTTATTCAGGAACATAAAATATCAATTTTTTAAGGATGTCTATTTTATTTATTTGATTACTCGAAGGTGTGATACTAGTATAAATAATTATTATTCATGATGTCGAGGCCTATCAATTAACATTGTCTAATATAAAATCATAATAAAATCAGTCTTTTAAAGACTTGTAGACAATACATTTAGTTCTTCAGGAACATTTAATGATTCTTTAATGAATTTGTTTACTTTAATTAGTTTTTCAGGAACTATATAGAATATCAGTTCTTCAGGAACTGTAGAGAATATCAGTTTTTCAAAAACTGTAGAGAATACCAATTCTTCAAGAACTATAGAGAATACCAGTTTTTCAGGAACTGTAATTATTATTAGTTCTTCAAGAACTCATAAGTTAATTATTTATTTAATTAGTACTTCAGGAATTATAAATAATACTAGTTCTTCAGGAACTAGAATTTAAAATATAATACTAATTCTCTAGAAACTCATAACTTAGTTATTTATTTAATTAGTTCTTTAGGAACTATAAATAATACTAGTTTTTCAAGAACTAGTATTTAAAATATAATGATAGTTCTTCAGGAACTAGAATTTAATTGATTAATTATTAAATAGTATATCAAATCTTTATAAATCTAAAAAAAAAAAAACAATTTGAGATAAATGATTGTAAGAGAGAAGAAAAAAAATGATTTCTTCAAATTAATTAGCCCAATATGTTCAAACAATTTCTTAAAAAAAAATGATTTAGTTTTTTTTCTTAAAAAAAATGTATTTGATACATAAATATTAATAATAATAGTAATTAATTAGACAAAAATTGTTTACCATAAATCTTGAATTTTATTTTTTCAAATTTTTTGCCTTAGCTGGGTTGTAGCAAACCACAAGCTATCCAAAATTATGAACAATGTTATAGAACGATTCGTGCTGATAACGTGTTATAAATAAAATTGAGAAGAACATGAACAAAAAATATAGAGAAGAGAATAGTTTTTCTAATTGTTCCATTTAATAGTATTAAGCCCTTTATATAGACTATAAAATAGAAAGAAATAGGAAGCTTTTCCAATAAGGAAAATACAAAAAATAGGAAGTTTTTTCAATAAGGAAAATACAATCAATACTAATATGGAAACTAAAATATTCATGTATATGGAAAAATATCAATCAAATCTTATAATATATCATAACACTCTTTGGTTTAATCCTTTTACACTTATAAGCTTATAGAATTTTTTTGACAAAAAAGAGTTTGTGGTTTATTTTGTTAGCTATTTGGGATCTTTACTACTAATGTCGTCAGTCAACACTAATGTAGCATATTTAATGTTGACGTGATGCTGATGCAATATTTATGAACTCCATTTTTTTTTTATCTATATATCTAAAAAATAAGGAAGTAGAATCTACAAATGCCACATCAACGTCGATTATATCACATTAATATTGACTAATGATGTTAAGATTATGAATTCTAAAATGTTAACGAATTAAACCACATACCTCTCTTTGTAAAAAAAAATTCAACAAATCCTTGAATGTAAAAAGGGCAAAACACATATTAACTTTTTTGTACTTTTTCCAATATAAAAAAACATAGCTAAGTCAAGAGACTACATGTAAACACTAGAGAAGAAATTTAGCTACTCATGTTTTACTCATGTTTTAAAAGAAAGAATCAATTCAACAATTAATTTGAAAATAAATATGGATGCAAATTTTATTGAATATAAATTAAAGAATAACAAAAAGTAAAGTTTAAGAATAAATTAAAACTCTTAAACGATTTTAGATTGAGGGAAGCTCTAAGTTTTTAAATATGAAATCTCTGCTTGACAGAAAACTAAGCCTCTAGGAACTTACAGAGAATTTAAAGGAAGAAAACTTGAAAGAATGGATGATATAATCCATAAAAGTTCTTCCCTATTTATAGTGCAGGTTTCCCAGGGTTAGAAGGGCTTGGAAGCTCTTAAAATTGCATAAAAATCGGAGAAATTATCTGCTCTTTAAATGCCTCCATATAGTCCCGCAAAAAGGTGCACAGGTGTGCCTTTTGCTTGTGCACACATGCAAACTGGAATGGGTTCTTTTCGCTTTCCGTTGGTCCAATGCTTTTTTGATTTCCTTCAAAATGATTTTTGAGCTTCCAATTACTTCCATATCATACTTATACCTTCCAATTAATTTAGAAAAACTAGAAAACAAATTGAGAATAAAAAATTGACAGAAATAAATAAAAACAACATATTTGATGCACTAATCTTAAAGCATCTCCAATGGTGCTTTTTATTTCAAAAAGCATACTTTGTTTAATAAAAAACATTAATGGATAAAGAACATAAAATTTTATTTAAATCTAATACTCTATGTATTCATTCTTTATTTTATTTTATGTTATAAATATTAATTATTTTAATTGTTCATTTTTTAAATTTACCCAATAGAAAAATAGTATTAAAATTATCTTAAATAAAATATATAAAAACTTATATTGTATTAATTAAAGTTAGTATAGAGAGTAATATTTGGCTTTCTAAATGTGGAGAGTCAAACTAACTCTTTTCTTTAATTTTTAAAGATAAAAAGTATATTGAAATTTAGTTTTTGAAATAACTTTTTATAATAAAGAGTTTGACATATATAAAAAGTGCATTGGGGATGCTCTAAACAACAGAAGTGCTAAATACCTTCTATTTTTTACCTTCTCTTATTTTTTCTCCATTCTTATAATAACACCTAACTTGTATTAAATTTTATAGATATAAGTTAAATTTATGAGTAATATATATCTATAAAATTTATCATCATAAGAATAAAAAAGATAATAAGAAAAAGTAAAAAAAAAAAAAAGAAGATATTTAGCATTTCTCATCTTAATAAATATTCTTCTAATTAATAGCATAATTTAAGTTCATCATTTGGCTTTTAAAAATGAAAAGGAGTGATGTGCACTATGAAAAATATATTTGCACTTTTTCCTAATTTTAATTAATTAATTATGAAAATTCCCTCAATTAATAGCCCCAATACCACTTTTACCTTATGATACAATTTAATTAATAAATTACAAAGTAGTACGGGATTTAGTAAATACACAACCATTTCTTGTTATATTAAAATTTAACTAATAAAAAAACGTATCTAGAGATGAAACATTAAACTGTTTGATTGGAAAGTATGTGAATTAGTAGTAAATATACGATCAATTCATCTTACGTGAAAATTTAATTAATATAAAAGAAACACTTCAAATCTTTTTGATTGAAAAGTACGTAAATTAGTAAATATACAAACATTTCATATTAATTCGAAATTCAATTAATAAAAATAAAAGCATTCTGACTTGAAATTTTAAAAAATTTCATTGAAAAGCATGTAAATTATTAAGTACAAGACTATTTCATCATTTTAATACTTTATTTGGAAACCTTTGTAGAGAGAAAAGGAAATAAAAAGAAAAAATAAATTTTATTCTCGCATTATTTTTCTATCTCTTATTTGAGGGAGTAGAAAATAAAGAAAATAAGAACACGACTATTTCATCATTTTAATTCTTTATTCGGAGACCTTCATAGAGAGAAAAGAAAATAAAACGAAAAAATAAATTTTATTTTCGTATTATTTTTTTTTCTCTTATTTGAGTGAGTAGAAAATAAAGAAAATAAAATAAATTTTATTTTTCATTCTTTTTTTTATACTTTATTTTTAATTTTTCTAAAATGAAGAAAAAATAAAGGAGAAAAAATAAAGTTTAATTTCTTCCTTTCTAAATAAAAAAATAAATTTTCTCTATTATTTTATTCTCTCATTTTCTTTTATCATCCTTTATTTTTCCTTTATTTAAACATAAGGTAAATATTTTATCCAAAAAAAAATGTGAATGATCTTTTATAGAGTAATTTGACGAATAATTTTGATTTTTTTTTACTATAAGCTAAAAATTTTGAGTGTTTTTATTTAAAAAAAAAAAAGAAAAAGAAGAAGAAGAAGAAGAAAAAGTAAAAAACAGAGAGAAAAAGTTGAAATTTGGTGTGAATTTGGTGGAGAGAGAAATGGAATCCAGCTAAAAATCACACAAAAATTAAAAAAAAAAAAAAAAAAAAAGCCATTGTTAATGTTAATCATAAGTTAGACTTAATAGACAATTTGTCCCCACTTTAACAGCTGGTTGCAAGTAAGAATCTAATTTTCCCATAAGTCACGCGATTTTATGTAATTTACATAATACTAATAATATCATTATCATGTAAATTACATGGCCCCACCCATCAAATATTTTCCAGCTATTTTTGAAAGCAATGTTAGGAGCTATCATTTTCATTTAACTGTTTCCGCTATCCCTTTTATTTGTCTTAGTGATCACTATGATCAGTTAGTAGTTAAAAGATGGAGAGATAGGACAAGGGCGCCTTATCGGAATAATTCAATGGTAGAATATTTATCCTTTTATAATTTAATGTATTAAAAATTGAAATTAAAATTTCAATGATTTTTTTTTTTAAACCTAGTCACAATTACATAAAAAAAAACTCAAACTCCTTAAATTAAAGTATCGTAACGTATCATATCCTTAACCCGTATACTATCGATTACATTTATATGATTGAGCACTTTTGATTTAACATTTAAAAAGAAATGAAATGCTCAAAAACTCGAAATATTGAAATATTGATAGAAATAAATATGAAATAGTGTTTCAATGAATTGATGATAATAATAAACACAAGAATAGAATAAGAATAAAAAGATCATAGAAAAATAGTAATAATAATTATTATTAAAATAATAATAATAATAATAATAATAATCTAATTCTCTCAACCCTTGAACACTTGTTTTGCCATGTTACAAATTTAAATGTGGTGTTTTTGTAGAAATATTGTTACAAAGACTGGTTGCAAATTGCAATTAGCTGTAGATTTTACAATGTGGTTCCTTATAATAAGAATTTCTCCAAAGAATTAGTTGCCTGAATTACATAGAGATAAATTAAATAGGAAAATCTAATCTACTCTTTCTTCAAAGCTAAAGAGAGTGATCATCCAAACCAGAAGTTGGATGTATATACAGAGACATTTTTCTTTTGTTGTTGTTGTTGATTAATAATCTCATAGCTCAACTTTCATTTGAGCTCCAGATATTGACCCTCCTGCACCAAAACAATATAAGATTTTAAAAATCTTTCAACTTTATTAAACTCGGAAAATTCTTGTCTACTCTAAGAATAACATAATCTTTTTATACGACAAACAAATTTCAGATTAGCCTTTTTTTTTTGGTAGAAAAGTTTTCCAGTGAACTTTATTAAATTCAAAAATTCTTGTCTACTTCTAGAGTAGAGGATCTCTTTGTACCCACAACAAATTTCAAATTAGTGTTTTTTTTTTTTTCCTTCAAAAAAAAAAAAAACACAAATATCCTCCTTTTTTCCCCCTCCGTGAGCTATTCTCACATCGGCTGGGTATACACTCCCACATGCTATTAGATTTATACTGTCAGATTTTTTTCTTGAAAAAGAAAAATTTTATGCTCACCAGGAAATGCCTGCTGCTGATTCTGGCCAAAACCCATCTGCACAACACTCTGGAGGTCATCCTCCCAGAAAGAGGAAACCTGAAAACAAAATTGCAAGTGACAAATTGGCAATGAGATTATGCAATCCAAGCGCTTACAGGCAATTCGAAGTCTCAAACTCAATCATTTTCTTTATTTTCTTTTTTCTGATTACCTGGCGAGCTGCATCACCAAATCCATCAACTGGAGGCAACTGCATACTTTGGTTTCGCCGCAATACAGCATTTAAAGGGTTCATTGAGAAGTGTGTTTCTGCGCTACTAGAAATGCCATGGGCATTGGATAGGGGTGACCCTTGTTGAGACTGATAACCATAAGGAAATGCTAAAGATGCTGATGAATCTAATGGATAAACACTATGGATAGATCCTCGCGATTGAAAAATCTGTGCATTATATATCATCTTGTTGGTATGAATTCAATCTAAATATGATATTTTAAGTGATAAAAATTTATAACAACAACAAAAAGGAAAGATCCAACTTACATCCTTGGACAAAATACCTTCCATGTTAAAATCCATTCTTGGATTCACAGTTGCTAACTTCATTGATAGAAACTGCAATAACATCAATCAATAGAATTTCAATTCCAATTCCACTTTCAATTTCGATTCCATATTAATATTAAAATTGAGGAATGTTTACCATACCTCAACCTGGCGCTGCAATGACTGCACATAGTTGATGATCTCATCAAGCATAACTGCTTTGCCGGTTACCTTATTGCAACCAGGAACAAGATCTTGAAGGAATTTCATTCTTTCACTAATTTTCTCTCGCCGAACCTAATATTATACAAACAAAATTCAACCATTTTTAGGAAATGTAAATGCAAATCAAACAAAACATAGAATTAATCAAATCCAAAATCCTTACTCTTTCAGCTAGGCTGTGGCTATCAGTAGCCTGACCTCTTCTGGCTCTTACATGGATATAGTCCTTTGGTGGTTCTGGTGGCTTTGAATTATCCTTATTATCATGATTATTCTGTTTCTGATTCCCATTTTGTTCCTCTTTACCCTTCTCATTCCCATTAGTTTCCTCTGATTTGCTTCTTTTAGCATTGGATTCATCTTTCTTTGCAACAACCTGAAAATTCATAGACAAATTTAGCTTCAATTGCTTCTCCAGAGAAAAACTTACTAAAAATTTCCCTTTTTTTTTTTTTTCTCTTACCTTGGCCTCAGAAACAGAGGGAGATGAAGAGGGAGTTTCTTTGGCTTTTCCCCTGGGAATTGCTTTCCTTTTCCTTGAATTGGAATCATTATTATTATTCTGGGCTTTCATATTCAATTCCCCACCTGGGATCTGCTCAGACAAAGAAGATTCCTCTCTAGAATCTCCAAGTTCTGCATTTTCTGGTGTTGAGGACCTTGATAATCTACTGAATTTCTTATCAGAACTTGAATTCCCAGCTACATTGACATTTACTTGAGATCCAATGGGCTTAATTAAGACCTTACTGATCGGTTGTTCAACTCTAGGAATCAATCTATGAGATAATTCAGATTCTTTTGGTCCAAATTGCTCGTTTAAGCCCATTCCAAAGCAAGAAAATCTTGCAGCTCTCTCTGCAAATCCAGGGTCAGTTGGAAACGGAGCTAAACTTGGATGGTTTCCATGAATTGGGAAATTCCCAAGCTGTGAGTCCATAATTGAAGAAATATTAAGTTTAGGAGGAGAATTCAACGGAGTACTATAACAAGAAGTATTAGTACTATTATTATTATTGTTAATATAAGATTGTGGAGGAGAAATCTCCCCAGAATTACAAATGTTTCCTAATCTTCCAGTAAGTTCTCTAATCGTAACATGGTCACTGTCACCACCACTTGTAGGAGATGAGACAATGGAACTCAAAGCAGACTCAAAGGGATCGCTCTGATCCGTTGAGTTATCCCAATTGGGATTGAAAAAGCAATTGGATATTTGTTCTAAGCCACAATTCAGCTTATTGGATTGGATTTCCATTCCAAAATTGCAAGAATCCCAAATAGGTATTGTTGTTTTTGTTGTTTTGTTGGCTTCCTCACTCATAAAAATCTTATCTTTTTCCATAAGAATTGAGAAATGAATCAAGAAATTGAAGTGAATCTAAGAAAAGTTGGGGACCCAGATGGAGAATTGAAGTCAGAACCAAGAATCAAGAAAGAAAAGAAAGTAATGGGAAATATTTTTTTTTTTTTTTGGGTTGCGAGATAAAGAAAAGAAAAATCTGTTGAGTAGTGTTGTACTATTGGGGTGTCTTGGTTTAGGACATATAAGGAAGCAAAGTTGAAAGTAATGATGACGACGATGGAGTGAAAAGTTTTTGAAAATAAAAAAAAGAAAAACAAAAAAAATAAAAAATAAAAAAAGATTTGTGAGCTTGAGATAGAAAAGAAAAAGAAAAGAAAGGAAAAGCAAAGCAAAGCAGAGTGAGAGACAGAGAGAGAGAGAAGGAAAGGGAAGGAAAGGGAAAGAGGAAAATAAAAAATGAGGAGGAAAGTGCAGAGGAAACAAGATAGATAAAGAAAGGAAACGTCTGTTGACCTTTTTATTATTTATTTTTTTAATTAAATTTTTTTATAATAAAAATATAAAAAAAATAAAATTTAATTCAAATTACTTTTACATCCTTACAATTTGATATAATTAATATATTATAGTTTCTATTATTTTAGAATTAATATTTTTAACCACTTATATTTTTTTTGCCCAAAAGAACAGATTTTATTAATAGGGCAAAAAGCCCAGCTAACTATAATTTGGTAAATAATGGCCGATATGTAATCGTTTCGTCTATGTCTATGTTTTGAAAGGTCTGATATGTTATTTATCTGTTACATTTATATTAATAGAAATTAATTCTGAATTGGTAATGAATCACTTGATACACACTGACACGATTGTTATTTAGAGATATGAGCATGACATACTAATTAAAAAATATTATTATTATATTTTTTATTTTTTATTTTATTAATATAAATTGTAAATATATTGTATAAAACATTATTATTTTATATTTATTCTATTTTATTAATGTAAATTATTGGTATATTATGTTTTATATTATTGGTATATTGTTTTTTATATTATTTATATTTCAATGTATTTAGAACATTATTGATAATTTTTACAAACAATTGTGCCAATATTTAGTTTATTCAAAATTATTTTTTATTCATATTAAATTGTAATATATGTTCATATAATATTTAATATTTAAAATATTTATAATGATATGTGTAGTTTATATATATATATATATATATATATATATAGTAATTTATTCTAAAATTTATACTGCCGTAGTGCTGACTTCATATCATTATATTACAAAATTAGTGCGTAGAACTCCGCTAGAGACGGTGGTAATGCCGGGCCTTGAACGTCAAATTAGCTTACTGTCTCCTCCTCCTAAGTCTGAGCGACTAACTCTTTTTTTCCTGTCATCATCATTATTATTATTAGTATTAGCATTATTTACACAATACATTCAAAATATTTTACATAGAAAATGGTGTTTATTTTATATTATAATATCAAAAATTGACTTACTTCAGATATTAAGTTTTAACTTTTAAATTAATAAATAAAAAATCATATTAATAAAAAAATATATATTTTTATTTTAGTCTTATTAGACCATTTAATATTACATACCTAATTAATTAAAAAAATTATATATTAAATAAAATAAATTATAACACCTTTAACTTTAAATTTCTTTTTTATTTGAAATCATTTTTCAGTAATCATTATTACAAAATTACATGGTTGTATACATAGTTATAAAACCCGGATCATATCAGCGGATTAATCCATTGACCTGAGTACTAAATCGGTCCAAATTTATTATTAGACTGAATTTATAATTGACTTATAAAAAATTATGTGACCTGACGGTTAAATCAATGACTCAGTCAGTAGCTCGATAACCTCATAATTTTATTTTATTTTCTTTTTTCACTATAACTTACTTTTATTTGGATAAATTATTATGATATTCACTTTTATTTTAATTTCTGAAGATTTCTTTAATTATTTTGGATTTTTATTCCATAGAAGAAAAGTTATAAAATTTTCATTTTATTTTAATACTTAATGTTAAATTAATTTTAAATCCTAAAATTTAAAAATTTAATTATATTTAATTTTTAAATTGATATATAATGAAATATTTAAACTTATTTACACATTTTTATGAAAAATATAAGATTAAAATTATTAAATTTCAATTTCTCTTTTTTTTTTTAGTTCATTGTGCAATTCGCAGATATAAAAGCTTAAAAATAACTGAAACATCTAAAATATCTAGTTTGTATTAATGTATTTTTTTATCTGTAAATTAAAATATCTAATTTATTAATTTTTATTTTTGAGTGAAAATTTATATATTTTAAATTTTTAATAATTTATATTTATTTTATTACATAAAATTATAAATTATATATTTAATTAATTATATCGACCTACCAGTTCAACTATTGACCCGTTGATCTAGCTTGTAGACCAAATTGATGTCCGATCCAAGTTTAATAAATATAGTTATATAGTTAGAGGCGATCGCAAGATTGTAGTTCCCTCGTTTTTTTTTTTTTTTGGCTAAAAGGATTGTAATTCCTGGGTCAAGATGCAAATGAAAATTTATATATTAAATTTTCAATAAACAACTTATCAAAATAGGTTGATAATATATATATATATATATATATATATATATATATATATATATATATATATATATATATAATTCATCAAAATAGAGAATAACGCTTTTTAAATCTCGAAAATCATTTATATTTTTTTTTTGTTGAATTTATTTATATAAAAATATTAATTAGTAATTTTTTAAAAAAAAAAAATTGGAGTCAGTTCCTCATCAGTGTATAGTATAAAGAAAAAAAAAATCAAAAAACTCTGTTTGATATATGGAATCTATATTCTTATGAGATAATTTATATTTAATCAGATTAAAAATATATGTTTATTATAGTTTCTTAATATAACATTTATTATAGTATATATATATATATATATATACCCTCGAATTGCAATTTTATGACATATGTATTCTATATTTTCATGTGATTCCCATAAGCATAAAATTAAAAAAATATATATAATTTTCTAGTGTGTTGAATTAAATATATTAAAAGGAAAAAAACAGTGGAAGCTGATTAATTGTGGCTTTTTGTTGGCACAAAACACTGGCACTGTTTTTGTTGTCATATGATGTTGCTAATCAATGGTTAGGGTGAAATGGATTTTTCTAATCTCCTTTAATCCTTTGATTAATTATGATTGATTACTAGTATATAACAGATTATTTATTTATTTATCATTATTAGTATTATTATTTTAACTTCTTTCTCGAGTAGTTGTTAGGAGTTGTTTGGATGTAATGTGAAATAATGGTGTATGTCGATCCAGAATTATTTTAAAATTATTAATTATTCCATTCTTGCTTTTATAGATCATATTGTTTGGATAGGCTTTCCCCTGATCACTTCTCATATTAGGCCCATTAACCCAACTTTCAATCCTCTGAGTCGCTAACCATATAGAACCGACCCGAACTTGACTTGAAACCAACCCGTTAATTTCATTGGCCAGATCAATGGCTCAGCGGATGTTAGAGTTAACTAAATATGATATATTATAAACTCTGATATGGATCGAGTCAAATCACCCATGCAACATGAATTAAATCCGAGTCAAACTCGGATCAAACAAAAAAATAAAAAACAAAATATATGTTGAAAACATATTAAAAAAATATATTTCTTACTGGAAATTTGGAAATACTTGAATATACTGTAACATTTTTTAAATGAAAATATGATTTATAAATATATCTAATTACAATAAATAAATATTTTCGAAATAAAAAAGAAAGTATATTTTTTTAGAGTAAAACTACATATAAAATGTATTTTTTATTTTTTTAGTACAAAAAGGAGAATAGAATCTGAATCTATTATTCATGTTATGTATGCACTTATTATTAGGCTACGTACATAATCTATTTGTGATTTGTGATTTAAATTTAAGTTGCAAATGTCTAATTTGTACATCATTAACGTTGCAAAAGGATTGATTGTTGTATTTTGGTTATTGTATTTCTTTGAAAAGCTATTTGTTGATCGACAAAAATATTTTATTTTTATTTATGATGCTTGAAGACCATCCATGTCCACGTGAGACTAAACAACTGTATATATTGATTTTCTACATAAATTATTTGCAAATGTGCACAATTGATTTTAATTTGGTTAAAAAAATATATTCAAATCCTACAGATAATAACAATTTGAAAAAAAAAATCAAACAAATTGAACTTATAATAATAATAATAATAATCAAACTGTAAATATACAATTTAAACAATTTAGTTGGATTTAAATCGTTTAAAAGATTTGTCGGTTCTAAATTTAACTATATAAAATCATATCTATATTAAACTTAAATTAAAAAAAATCAATTACGTATTTAACTTTTCAAATCATACTAAAATTGTTAATAATTTTGAATTTTTTAATAACACCAACTTTTTTTTTATAAAAAATATATTTTTAATTAATTATATTAGCAAAATGAAATATAATATTAAAATGGTTAAATTTTTATTTATATATAATATATTACGATTTGGTTTAATGGTTTTAAAAGTAAAATAATAAATTGAATTGAATTTTTAACTTTAAAAATGTTAATTACAAGTTTGCACTTTATTAAATTATTTATCTCATATCAAATAATATCTTAATTATACTTAATATTTTTCAACATCGTAAAATTTGTGATTTTAAATTTAATGAGAGTCTAATTAATAAATAAAATATATTTTATTAAACATACTTTTTTAATAGTATATAATAATTTATCTAAAATTATGGGTTTAAACTTAATGTACTTTCTCTTATGCATAGTTAATCTCGAATCCACAATAGATTAAAGTTAGAGTTTTCATTCTTAATTTAAAAAAAAAAAAAAATTATCATGTGAAAAAAAATTGACGGAAAATTCTTGTCCTCTTATCTGTCTGTACTTTTTATTTTTATTTTTCTCAGTAGTTCACGTCGATTGGCATGTGCAAGAGAGAGAGAAGCTGCAAGGTTAAAAGAACTTAGTTCATAACTGTCCTTTTCTACTTTCTTGTCTTTGCGTTCATTTATTTTTTAAGTTTTCTGCAACTTATTCTATATCGTTTCTATTTCAATTTAAAGTTTTTTCATTAACTTTTAAAAGGTTATAATCAATTTAAATATTTTATTAATTCAAATATAATATATTTTTCTTAAAAAAATTATCCTTGATTTTCTTAACAATAATTTTACATGCAACTAGTGAAAATATAAACAAATTATTTCTACTTCCTTTAGAGTTTATGTTGAACAAATGAATTCATATGACTTTACAATAATTCATTTAAAAAATTCACAATTTTATAATAAGAATTCTAAATCTATAATCATTTCAATTGATTATCTGTTCAATTAAAATTTAAAATTAAACTTCAAAAAATTCATTTAAAATTTATAATATTTAAATAAAATTCTATCTATACTTAAAACTAAAATTTGTAAAGCTTTAAGCTGTTACAAAGCTAGTATTGTTTTTTTTTTTTTCATAATTTCAAAATGCAGCAAGTACAAGAATGCAAATATTTGTTTTTATACTATCGGTAGCTCTGAGAGTGTTCAAACAAAAGTAACTCGTTCCGTAAAAACTTAAAACAGTTAGAAAACATTACAAGCCTATAGATAATGAAGAGATTTAAAAAAAAAAAAAAAAAAAGAGCTCAAAAGACCTTTGAACTTTGATATAAAAGAGATTTTCGTTTTTGAGTTTCTAATATTAGTTGTTCGGTTGGCGAAGGAGTTGAGCCAATTTTATAATTTTAACTATTAAAATGTTAAAAACCAAATATAATTATGAATTTCATTTTAAAAAAATAAATTTCATATTTATTTAATTTCAAACACGATGTTTATTTTTTATTTTTTAAATATATACATATTCAACGACAAGGAGTATAAGTTGGGTTTTGTTGTTTCGAAGGATAGATTAAGCAAAAAATTGATGTATATGAAAAAGTAAATTACTGTTTTTGAAGGTGGAAGTTGGTTAAAAAAAAATAAAAAATTAATAATACATACATGCATCAACACAAGAACAAGTGATAATATTAATAATAAGGTCAAGTTAAGATAATACTATCTGAATTCTAATTAAAACCACCAACTTTTACTGTTTTATCACACCACCCACCATTTTTCCTCTTTCTTCTCAATCTTTCCAACAAAACTACTTCTTAATTAATTGTCTGCCAATCATTAAATAACGTAAGACTAGCATGCCTATGCTATAAGAAAGACTTCCTCCAAAAAAAAAAAAAATGCCTGTAACATCATTTCTAAAAGACTATTTAGTGTATTCTCAACGCACTCTTTATATATATCAAATTATTTATTATAAAGAGTTATTTAAAAAAAAATTTAATAGATTATTTATTTTTAAAAAATAAAAAAAAGTGTTAATTTGACTATTTACATCTAGAAAGTCAAATATCATTTTCTATTCTTAATTTTAATTAATGAAATATAAATTTCTATGCACTTTATTTAATATAATTTTAATCCTATTTTTTCTATTAGACAAATTTAAAAAATGAAAAATAAAAATAATTAATGCTCATGGGATAAAGTAAAATAAAAAATAAAATATAGAGTCTATTGGATTTAAATAAAATTTTCTACTCTTTATTAATTAGATACTCTCTATTAAATAAAATATGCTTTTTAAAATAAAAAACATCATTAGGGATACTTTTATATGCCATAAACTCTGTATAATAAAAAATCAGTATAAAATAATAAGGTTTCAATAATTTTTTTATTATTTAAATTTAATATAGATAGTGAATTTAATTTTTCACGTCTAAAGAGCGCATTTTACTTTTTATTTTAAATTTTATAAATTTTTGTGCATGATATTTAATTCTCTTACTACTTATTCCGTTTAAAAATATCTATGGTTTTAGAGATTTTTTTTGTTCAAAAGTATATGTCGTTTTAGGATTTAAATAAAGTATTGATTATTTTTTTTAAAATTTTAATTTCTCTTTATTTCTCTATTAAATATTTGTATTAATTATTTTTATTTATCTACATCAAAATAAAAAAATGATATTTTAGTCTCTTTATTTTATAATTATAATAATTTAATAACTTTTTTAGTCTATGTGTCAAAATTTTAAGCAACGAATATTTTGAAATGAAGTGAGTATTGTTTATAAAAAAATAAAAATAAAAAATTAAAGAGTCTATTAAATTTAAAAAAAAAATTACACTTTTCATATTTAAAAAATTGATTAAAATGCATCTTATTTATATAAAAAATGTTCTTTAAAATGAAAAAGACCTTTAGAAATATATCAATTAATCATTTACAATTAATCATTTAAATATTTAAATATCTAATTTTAATCTTATATCCAATTTAACGGTACACCAACATAAAATATATAATTACGTAGAAATTTTTTATAATTAGATATGATATTTTTCAAATTTAGATTAAATTTTTTTATAAATTGAAACTCGAGACTTGACTCACGAGCAAATCTACTTATAATTAAGGATTTATAATCCACAACTTATTTTTTCAAATTTTCATTATTATTATATTTTACATTAAACTTGAAAAGAAAAAGCAAGTTCATTAAAAAATTATAAAAGCAAAACTTACATTCTCTTGTACGGCAAATTTGTTTCTTATATTTATATGAACACGAATCCTAATATGATGCGCAGACTAGCAAATATGTTCGAGTCCATACAACTATGACAATTTGTAGAAGTAACATATTATGTAAAAATAAGCATGCAACAAGCAATTTGTCATCGTATTATGAAATCAACAGATAAGTCCATACATATATAATTTAATTTAATTTATAAAATAAAAAGTAAATTAAATATGAAAAAGCACGTCTTCTTTCTTACGAAGAAATAGAACTCCAATATACATATGATAAGTCTGTTTGACATTGTAGTTTGGAAATTTTTTTTTAAAAAAAAAAAATTTCTTTGAGTTTTGAAAACTGTCGTTAAAAAAAAAAAGGTGAACAGATGTTTTTATAAAAAACAAGTTTGAAAAAAATAATTCCAAATAAATTTAAAAAAATAATCAATTAAATAAAAATTTTGAAAAATACTATTTCATCCTTAAACAATAATCCTAAATAGGCTGGGCGAAATATAGAGATAAAGGATAGAATAGGATTACAAAATTATTTATTTAGCACTAATTTATATAAGACTAAAGTCATCTAATTAAAAAATTATTATTATTAGACATCTTTTATTCCTTCAATTTTAACGAATAAAAAATTAGGGTTTGATAGAATAATTAATAGCTCGATGTTTTTTTTTTTTTTTTTTAATTTTTTTTATTTATGGCTCGCACACAAGAAATAATAAAATTTCTGCCCTTTTTTACTTTCTTTTCTCTACTTATTTTAACTCCCGAAGAAAGCCTCCAATGTCGGCAAACAAGTTATCAATTTGTTAATTTTTTTTTTTTTTAAAAATAATTTGTTAAATTATTCGGACAAAAGAAGTAACGTGACCATCAATCATTGATGCACACATTTTCCATTTTTTAATTTTTACCCAATCAATTTTTTTCGATTTTTGAGGACACGTTTTGCTTTCCAATTGGTTTAAAGGTTCAAATTACGAGGTAAACTTTTTTAATTCACAATTAAAAATTAATTTACCTGACAATTGCTGTTTATTTATTTATTGTTTCTACGATCTTTAATTTATTTTTTAAAAATCTTCCACAAAACAACGAGGAAGTCTCTTCCAATCAAAGCTTGTAAGGAATAATAATATGGCAGGGGGATTTAATGATTAGGGCTTACTCACATTTTTTTATTATGTAGTAGTTTTTGTCAGATTTTTATTACTTAAATATATTGACATTGAGGTTTTACTTTTTATTTTTTATTATTCAATTTTCATACTTCCAATTTTTCTTTTTAATTATTTTCATTTGTAGAAGCCCCGACAAATAATTGAAAGGGGAGAAAAAAAAAGAATAGAAAAATTGTGAGATAAATTGTAAAATATTATAAAAAATGAATTCAAATTCAAAATATAATGCATGAACTAAAAAAAATTGATCATGATTTAATCATACGAATGAAAAGAATTTAAAATTCATAATCAAGAAGCTCAAATAAAAATTTAAAAATTACAAGTAAGAAGCTCTTGATTTGGGCATTTGATTATTCATTGTTCGATAATTCATGTTTTTTGAAAAAAGAGCTTTTTGACTCAATGAACTGTTAACAAGCACAATTGTATAAAGAATTTTTGATATTATATGATTGATGTTTTACAGTATATATAAGAGAATACAAATATATTTACAATGAAACAAACAAATTATCATATAATCAAGGAAAAATAAAAAATGATTTCTAAATCTAAGATTTAATAACAATATCATATCCCACAATTAATTCTCTAATTTTTATCACTCCCCATTAAGTTGGAGCATGGATATCACACATTCCTAACTTACATAGGGAATTATCGAATACTATGCTACATGGCCATGGTAAGTGTGTATCAATGAGTTGATCTTTAGATTTCACAAATGGCAATATAATGATCCCAACTTCTAGTTTTTCCTTGATAAAATGTTTGTCAACTTCTATGTGCTTCGTTTGATCATGTTGAACTAGATTGCGCGCAATCTCAGTTGCTGAAATGTTATCACAATATAAGTTCATTGCACCTTGAGGATCAACAGCCTATTCTTCTAGCAATTTCTTTAACCACAACAGTTCACATACTCCAAAAGCGATAGCTCCGTATTCAGCTTTAGCACTAGATATTGCTACCACTGGTTGCTTTTTACTTTTCCAAGTTACAAGGTTTCCTCCTACAAAAATGAAGTAGCCTAAAGTTGACCTTCTGTTATGAGCTGACCTTGCCCAATTTGCGTCACTGTAACCTTCTACTTTCAAATGATTATGCTTCTTGAAGAGCAACCTTTTTCCTAGAGTAGACTTCAAATACTTTAGTATGCGTTCAATAGCTTCAATATGTGATTTTTGGGGGTCATTAAATTGGCTCACCACACTTACTGCATAAGCAATATCTAGTCTAGTGTGGGACAAATAGATTAATTTTCCCATGAGTTTTGCTTGTAATTGAAGTTCTTCATAGATTTTGTAAATCTACCAAACCATGCTCTTAAAGATTACTTCAACCTGCACAATGCCTTTTTGAGCTTAGACACCATTGTAGTATTTGAGAAATTTTCAATTCTTGGAGGAGGATCCATGTATACTTCTTCAACAAGATCTCTAAGAAAGAAGGTGTTCTTAACATCAAATTGAAGAAGAGGCCAATCTTGATTAGCCGCTAAGGATAAAAGTACTTTTACTGTATCAAGCTTTGCAACTTGTGCAAAAGTATCTTGATAATCAATTCCATTGGACTATGTATACCCTTTTGCAACTAATCGCGCTTTGAACCTTTCAACTGTCCCATCAGCTTTATGTTTAATAGTAAACACCCATCTACAATCCACAATTTTTTTTTTCTTTTGGAAGAGGCACCAGCTCCCAGTAGCATTTTTTTTCAAGAGCTGCCATTTCCTCTACCATGGATTAGATCCATCTTGTATCTATTAAAGCTTCCTATAATTTACTAGGAATAGAAAAAGATGATAATTATTGTACATAAGATGCATTTGACTTTGACAGCAGCTGGTAAGACACATGATTACTAACGAAATATTTAATTTTCGCTATAAGATCAGGTTCATATCTAATAGGAGGTACACAACGGTTAGATTGAAATGGAAGATGATAATTAGACATTTCAATATTACTATAATCAATAACAATTGGATTAGAATAAGTGGATACCTTTATCGATGGTGCCTCGAGAGAAGATTGACTTAATGATTCAAGAGGAATTGTACTATCAGTGAGAAGATCCTCTTGCAATTCTATAGAGTCATCTGATATAGTATTCTCTGCATTCAATACAGTATTTTCATCATTTGATGCAGTATTTTCATTATTTGATACAATATCTGAATCCAATTCACTAATAGTATTTGAATCCAAAGTTATTACAATGAATGCATCTATTGTATTGTCATGATTTATCACTTCTACATGATTCTCACCCTGAATTGATGAATCTGTAGTTGGTGTGTAAAAAAGTTTGTTTTAATGAAAAGATAACATCCATAGAAACATAGAGTTTCTTAGAAGAAGGATCATAACATTTGTATCCCTTTTGATGACTTCTATGTCCCACAAAATTGCATTTTTTAGCACGTGATTCAAGCTTGCTCCTTTGATATGGATGCAAGTGAATAAAGACTACACACCCAAAAATTTTAAGGGGCAAATGAACCACTGGTGGAAGAGTGCAGTGATAAGATAACACATCTAATGGTCATCTAAAGTTAACAATGCTTGATGGATTCAATTGATCAAATATAGTGGTGAACTCAATGCTTCACCCCATAGCTAAGAGGGAACATGCCCTCCAATTAAGAGAGAACAAGTAACCTCTAAGAGTTGTCTATTCTTTTTTTCTACAATACCCTTTTTTTGCGGTGTAGGGACATGTTGTTTGATGAATTATCCTGACTGAGTTCATGAATTTTGTCAATTATTGTTTAAGGTATTCCCCTCCATTATCATATTGGAGCACCTTTATTTACATGCCAAATTGAGTTAGTTTCATTTGATGAAAGAGACGAAAAATGGAGCTTACATCACTCTTATGTCTCATTTGATAAACCCGAGTCATTCAAGTACAATCATCCACAAAGGCAACATATCATTTCATTCCATTAAGAGTTGAAATGGGTGCTGTCCTTAAACATCTAAATGTACTAATGAAAAAGGAATAATTGCTTTATTATCCCTCAAATGAAAAGTTGTACAATGGCTTTTTGCCATAACAAAAGTTTTATAAGCAAAATCTAAAACATTAGACCCATTAAATAAAGAGGGAAATAATTTTTTAAATAAAAAAAATGGATGCCCCAATCTTTTATGCCATAACCAAATTTGTTCCTTTTTCTTATCTACTGAATCTTTCTGTACCAAATGAGCTTGTCCTTTTCTGAAATGTTGAAACCCATCTTCTAGATAGTACAATCCTCCACTTTCTCTACCATTGCCAATATTCTCCTTGGTATGAAGGTCTTGAAGAATGAAGTGAGTAGCAAAAAAACTACAAGATAGATTATGAGATTTGGTTAACTGTTTGACATAAATAAGGTTGCAATTTAGTGAGTGCACAAACAATACATCTTTGATAGTTAAAGAAGGAGATAATGGAATTGTACTAGTGCCAACAATTAGAGAGTACACACCATTAACATTAGTAATAGTATTAATGGTACATTTAGAAGATAATTGTTTAAATTTATATCTATCACAAGTCATATGATCTGTTGCACTTGAGCCAATTATCTAATCATTATTTCTAGTAAGAGATGTACCTGATTAAGCAGCAAATCCAAAAGTTATGGTTAGATTAACTTTTGGATTGTTATCCTCCTCTTTGGTATTAGTAGATACCTAAGATACCTTTTTGCTTTTCAGATGCCAATCTGGATATCCATGAAGTCGAAAACATATATCCATTGTATGACTAGTACCATTACAATGAGTACATTTTTCATCTTTCTTTGAGGTAGATTTTTTTTTTATGGCTAGTGTAGCTCCTTCTCTAGTCGTACCTCTAAGCATAGTCCCTTAACTATTAGCTTTTGCACAAACCACAACATACACACTTTGTATGTTTATGAGTGGTTTAGTAGCAAGTATATGACCTTTAACCCCATCTAACTGAGAATCTAGACTGGCCAAAAAAAGATACACACGTTGGGCATTAACCTTCTTAGTATATTCATGATATCATTTGCATGCTCTATAATACAATGATCAATATCATCAAGTTCCTTCTATATCTTTTGTAATTTTCCAAAGTAGGAAATAACAGATCCTCCATTTTGGCAAATAGACATTACCTCATAATGAAGTTGATATGCCTTTGAAGCATCTTGATCAACTGAATATGTCTATTTGACACCATTTCAAATTTCCTTCCCTAACCCTAATCAAAGAAACAAAGGTCTGATGTCCTTTGTCATTGCATCAAGAAGCCATGATTTGATTAAATAATTTTCTTCTTGCCATGCTTCGTATTCTTTTGAATGCACATCTTTTGGTGCAACTTTTGTACCTGAGATGAAACCCCAATGCTTTCTTCTATGGATCTTATTTTGAGCATCCAGGGACAACTCAACATAATTGGTTCCATAAAGTCATTCTAGGGTAATTAGGGAGGAAGTTTCCTGTATATGGAATTCAATTGAAGAAGAATAATTTTCATTTTTCTTCAAAGAATCATCATTGCTACCTTTAAGATTAGACATAGTGATGATACAAAGAGAATTTAACAACGGAAAGGATAAACATAAGTAACAATTGTGTTTCCAGAGTCAAGCTTTAATTCCAAAAGAAGGATATTGAAGTTGGCTCTAATACCATATCAATAAGCACATTGTATAAAGAATTTCTGATCTTATATGAATGATGTTTTATAGTATATATAGGAGAATATAAGTATATTTACAAGGAACCAAACAAATTATCCTATAATAAAGGAAAAATAAAAAATTATTTCTAAATCTAAGATTTGATAACAATATTATATCCCACAATTAACTCTCTAATTTCTATCATGGACACCATTATAAGGTCTTATTAAATAGTTTTTTTGCTTGGTATGTCTTGTGTCACATTCCATTAAGGTATAGCCCTCCCCTATATATGCAAAATGTAAAAAAAGGGTTGTGCAGTGAGGAGAAATCCATAGGTGTAAGGAGGAGAGTACCCTATAACTCCCACATACGGACTCAAATTGGGCTAAAATTTTTATATAGGGTCATTTCTCATCTAAAAGAAGCTATCCACAAAATTTTAGGCTAAATGCATAAGGGGATTGGGAGAATTGGCTAAAAGCACTCAACAAGCTAGTAGCACAGGGCAGCGAGCCAATTTTGCCTATGCTAGTGCAAATGGCACAGGCAGCTAGCTGGCATGCCAATGGAGGTTAACATTGGCAGGAAAACATTCAAGGGAGGCCTTAAGTTAGTGGAACGTGTTGGAATTGTGTAGAATTCTCTAGGACTTAGTGGATGAGCCTAGAAGGGTGGAACCTTTATGAAAGTTCTAAGCTAAGCAACCTTAACCATTGTATTAAATGCATCTTAACCATCCATTGAGGAGGTGCTAGGTTATATGTTGGCACATCCATAAGCTTTTTTGCTATCTTATTGTGTGCATTTCTGTTGCGTGCCAACTTGCCTAACATATAGGCTCATTGGGGAGGCTGACTAGCAAGCTTAAGGAAAGCAATGCTAGTGTAGCGCAGGCGTGAGCTTAGGCAAAAGACTAAGCCTGTGACAACTAGCACTATGATCGATAAGCCGTGCATGACGAGGAGAATAATATTTATACTTTTACCCATAATAATCTTAAGATTTAAAGGGAGGCGTATCATAATCTATCAAAGGAAAAGGGATAGGTCCCTAGTAATGGTAGAATACATGGGTGTATATCTAATCTAAGAAGTACCAAAACCTCTCATATGAGCCTAAAATAAAAGGGCTCCCAACAAAAAAGAAAGAGCAAAGAAAAAGACGAATTGAATAGTCAAACTATATCCCTTCGCCTTAGCATGAGCAGACAACTGATTAGTAATAATTTTAGTCATAGTCTTATACACCATGTTACAAAGGCTGATCGGCCATAACATCTTAAGACAATATGAATTCTCCTTCTTTGGAACAAGGACTTTCAAGGTTTTATTGGCCTCATGAGGAATCTGATTGCCAGTGCCAAAGTCATTGATGGGTAAGTCGCCAATCCCTGTAATTCTTGAATGCTCCTAATATCAAAATTTGTTAAAAAGGTTTATAATTCGCAATTAAGAAGCTCTTGATCTCATAAAGATTTTTTTTTCTATTAATATTTGATTACCTTGATCGATAATATATTAAGAAAATATTATCCAATTAATTATTAGTTCATGAATGGATATTTGAGTCTATATCCAAGTCCAACATAGATAAATAAAGAGAAAAGTTATTTGTTCTCTTTTTTTTTGGATGAGAAAAAAAAATAAAAGAGTTCATAAAATTATAGTTTTAATCTTTGCGACCTAAGAATTGGCTGAAAATCAATTTATAATAGTTTTGATTTTCATTATATGAGAATGTAGTGGTTGAAGATAAATTTGAAAGACAAATTGTATTAAGTTATTAAAAAAAATATATAAACATGTATATGTATTGATCTAGCTAGATTATAACCTTATGAGAAATTAAAATAGACGAAGTTACAGATAGCTATTGTTAATGATAAGTACAAATATGTATAATGATTAGATAACCTTACATTACCTCTCATTTTTTTTCTCTCCCTTTGTGAAGAGTTTCCTCTTGATTTATGCAAATTTTTTATCTCTAAGTATAGAAGATATTGAAGAAAATGTTCATAATCTCATCCTTTCAACTGTAGAAGAAGGAGGGATTGACTGAGATGTTGATGGTAATCAAGATAACCAAGGAGATTCTTCTTTTGATTGGTGTCTCTTTGGAAGATTTATTGGTGATAAACCTATAAATTTTAAAGCAATGTAGGACATAATGGCTAGTATATGGCAATCGGTAAAAGGTATGTGTTTACTGTTAAGGTGATTCTTTGTTCCAGTTTCACTTTTATCATGAGATAGATATGAATCATATTTTATTGAATGGACTAAGGCAATTTAAACAGCAATTGCTTGTGCTTGCTTAATTTTTTGGGACGGTTTCAATTGCCTCAATTTCTTTGAATTTGGCTCCTTTTTGGATTCATGTTCTTAATTTGACTCCTAGCGCTCAAGTAGAGAATGTTGTGAAATCCATTGAATGTGTTATTAGGATTTTTAGTGAGTTTGATTATAAAGCTCTTCAAATTTGCAGATTAATAAGGATTTCAATTATGATCGATATAACTAAACCTCATATTTATGAATTTCAAAATTGCTGAAAACACAATTTAACTATCTTTTAGGTATGAAAAGTTACCTAGTTTCAGCTTTGGTTGTGGGGAAATTGGTCACTCGGACACATGATGTGAATTCTTAATGGCAATTTGATGATCATAGCTCAACCCTACCAATGTGGTCCATTTCTTAAGGCTGCCATTGATAGGACTTATGGTTTTGAAACTAGGTCAAGTAGTTGCTAAATTTGTGGGCCAAGATAGGGTGATAATCACGATAGTAACAGCTCAATGGATAAAGAGGATAAGGTAAGAGCTAATTCTTCAAATTTGCATATAATATGGTGTATGAGGGCACGACATCTCAAGCTTATGTCGTCTATGCAACTAAGATTTATGGGAACATAAATTTAATTTCTACAACTATAGCTATAGTCCAGACTCCTCAGGTAGGCCCACTTGTAATTGTTTTTAGCCCATTGGATGAATAAGCTAATGCCTATATATTGGAAGATGCAGCAGCACAAACTAATGGCCTAAGAATAAGAAAGATGAACACTGATGCAACAGTAACGATAGTGGCAAGTCTATTTAAAACTTCTTTTACAAGCAAAAATACAACTAGTGGAGATTTAAACATGGAAGAGGTGGATATTGGTCTCCAATCCCGCTTGGCATCATGAGTATTTTAATTTGGAATTGTAGGGGGCTTGAAAACCCACGTACAATTCGACAATTGCTTGCTTTGATTAAAGAAAGATACTTAACTATTATTTACCTTATTGAAACAATATGCAATTCTCTAAAGTTTGATGATTTACATAAAGTTATATGGATGGACAAGGGTTTTTCTGTGTCGACTTCAGCTATTAGTATTGGTGTGGGAATTATGTGAAACTGTTCTATTGATATTAAAATTCTTTTTTTTTCTGATATTCATATTGATACAAGAGTTTCTTGTGGTAATTTGCCTTCTTGGAGATTTATAGATTTTTATGGCTACCCTAATCAAAATCACCGAACTGATTCATGGGATGCAATCAAGGATTTTTATGCAGTCAATTCACTTTCCTAGTCAATTGGAGGTGATTTTGATGATTTATTATTTGATTATGGGAAAAATGGTAACCATCCTCATTCTTTGGCGTTATTGAATAGGTTCTGAGAAATAATTAACTATTATGGTTTACAGGACTTAGGCTTTACAGGTCATACTTTTACATAGGAGCGAGTTAAGGGTACTGATTGTTTTATTGAAGCAAGGTTAGACTATTTTTCTTGCCTCTCACTGTTGGATGATTATGTCCCTCAGTTTAAAGTGCACATTAATAGGAATCTTCTTCAAATCACTTGCCAATCCTATTGTCATGGTCTTCTTGGTTTGATTTTAGGAACAAGTAGAGATGCAAGTTGTTTGAGCAACTATCCTTATCAGATGATGAATGCAATATCATATTTGTAATTCTTGGCAAGGGTATTGGGTGTTAGTTCAATTATGAGTACTTTAAATTATTATCTTTAGGAGCTATCTAGTTAGGGTGAAGGTAAATATGAAAAGCTGCTTGAGGATTTTGAAAATTATTGGAATCAATGTAAATGTTAAGAGCTTCCTATGCTCAGAATGGTGACCAAAATTTTCAAGTTCATGGGTATATGAATTCTTTACTTGAAAAAGAAGAGGTTTATTGGAAACAATGGTTCCACATTCAATGGCTTAAAGAGGGTGATCTAAATAGCCCTTTTTTCTCATTCCATGGCTTTTGCTCAGAAAATATTAATTCTTTAAGTGAGTTGTCTGATATGGTAACTGGTAAATGTCGTTTGAAATGATAGGTCAAGTTGCGATGAACTATTTTTCAGAGCCTTTTCAATGTACAAGTTCAGTGATAAATAGTAAGGTTCTTGCTGGTATTCATTGAAGGGTTTCTTGAGAGCAACCAAAATCACTTCTACTTCCTTTTCAAGCTAGTGGGGTTCGACAAGCTTTATTACATATGGACCCCTCAAAATCTCTTGGCCTGGATAGATTCCTAGGTTCAGTTTACACTCATTCTTGGGATATTGTACATAATGATATTATTACTACATATTTATTTAATCTATTTATTTTATTTTTATATATTCTCTTTGGCATACTTTCTACTTCTCAAGTTGCATCTAAAATCCATAGGTTACGACTTGGCCCCTATAGCTCTAGCTATTACTCATTTATTTTTTGCAGACAATAGTCTTTTTTTGTTTGTAGTTAATGTAGAGGAAGCATCTGAGTTGAAATGTATTTTATTGATTTATGAAGCTGCTTTTGGTCAATTAGTCAACTTAGTTTTTTTTTGCTTCGCAAATCTTACGAGCTAGAAGGGCCAAGTTTACTATTTATTTGGGTATGTATTCTTTGAACTTCATGTTTGCATATTTAGGGTTGCCTTTGGTTATTAATCAGTTAAAGAGAGCTGCATTTTAGTTTCTTAGGGATAAATTTCAAAAGAAGTTATCTTTATGGAAGGGTCGAATTTTATCTAGGGGTGGCAAGGAGGTAATGATCAAACTTGTTATGTAAGCTCTACCATTTTATGTTATGAGTGAAATAAATCTCAAATTTTGTCGCATATGAGTTTTAAAAGATTATAAATTCTTTTTGGTGGGGGACGCAAATAGTAATAAGTATTGTGTCCATTGGACTGCATAGGATAAGCTTTGTGTTGAAAAGGATAAGGATGGTCTTGGTTTTTATAGTTTGAAGGAAGTTAATTTGGCCATGCTAGCCAAGCAATGTTGGCATCTCCTGTCTAATCATACTTCGTTGATAGCTAGAGTTCTAAAAACTAAATATTTTCCTCATTCTATTTTATTGCATGTGAAAGCTAGCCAAAATTTAAGCTACTGTTAGAGAAGTCTTGTTGTTTCTATTCCTTTGCTATTAAAAGGCATTTACTGGTGTTGTATTGGTAGTTCAAGTTTTCTGTGGAATGATCCATGGATTCCTATGCCTTCATCAATTAAATTGATCATACAAAATGACAATTTGCCTATTGATTTGAAAGTCTCAGATTTGATGGTGAATAATAAATGGAATGTGGACTTAATAAATTCCATTTTCTTATCCTAAGATGCGAAATTAATTTTGTGCAATCCTTTGTGTCTAACTAATCAAATTGATAGGCTATCTTGGTTTTTTACTCAAGATGGTAATTACACTATGAAGTGGGGTTATAAAATGGCTATGGAGGGAATGAATCAACAAGTTACTTCTAAGAGTTTGCCATCCTCTTTTTGGAATGACATTTGGGATCTGAAGTACAGCTAAGACAAGTAAATTTTTTATGGTGACTTTGTAGAGGTTTCCTTCCAACTAAATGTAATTTGAAAAAAAATAAAGTTCCCATTGAGAGTTGATGAGCTTGAGTTGTATATTTTCTTATTGTGTGAGTTTGCTCAAGCTTTTTGGTAGGCTTCACCATGTAGTTCTTATGTTTTTGCAGTTCATGCAATGTTAATAATTGATTGGATATCTCAGATCTTTAACTTCATGGATAAAAGGATGAGGATTGTGCTTATTGTTTTGCTTGACTCCTTGTGATGGGCTTACAATAAGAAAGTTTGGGACAATGTGGATGTTTAACCTTCAAGTATTGCTTATATTGCTATTATGAATCATTTTCAATTTGATATGGCTCTTCAATTAAAGAAGCAAACAAATTGTCTCCGTTCTACTGCTAGTTCTTTATTGTCAGCAATTAAATGGCAAAAACCTGTATTAGGCTCTTTAAAAATGAATGTGGATGCATCTCTTCATATGGATATTAGGCGGAGTTCAGTTGGTGTTGTCATTCATACAAGCTAGAGTGTTGTAATTGCAGCTATGTTCGCTCTATTAGACTTTTTTTTTTTTTTTTTATGATTTAACAATAAAGATGATCGCTCTCCATGATCCTTTATTTTGGATGTGTAATTCTTTATGGTTTGCAGCAAATGTGAAGATTGATTATTTAGTTTTGTTTCAAATGGTGCAACTCAGCAAGAACTGATACTTGAAGAGATTCATTTTTATTAGCTCAAGATGTCAAGCTTGCTCATGTCAAAAGAAATGATAATATTGTTGCTCATAGTTTGGCAGTTAGGGCTAAGCATTCTAATAGGGTGTCTCTTTGGGTTAACTCTCTTTTAGTGTATGCTTTGATGAACATGTAAAAGATATTTCTTTAGTTAATGACTATTGGTGGAAAATTTGAAAATGCGAGCATGCCATGTGTGTGAGGTACACGAACCGTAGGATTGTGCCTTAGACTTCTAAAATCAAACGGATGTGGATCCCTAAGTTTCCTTAGCCATAATACGCTTGGATTCAATGAATGCACCAGTTAAAATTGCAAATGCTAATGAAAATTGATTTTGCAGGAAATTATGAATGATGGAATTGAAAAGAAATATGGCTTGACTTGCATTAATTGAAAATATTGACAAACATAAAATGGAAATTGTGACAACGAATTTAAAGAGAATTAAATGACAAAGGCTAGAAAACTAAAAGCATTTAAAGTAAGGAAATGAAATGAAAATTGCTGTTGAATTGCTATTGTCTTGGGTAGTTTTTGAGTGTAAATGTTTGTCCTCATTTGGATGCTTTTCAGTGTCCTTTTATAGGAGTTCCAGTAAAGTAATCGTTGCACATTTGTAGCACTTCACCACATTGTCAACTCTTTTAACCCACATACTTAGACCTCTCCTATTTCTTCTCCACTTCCAGCTTAACTCCTCAACTATGCACATATAATAACTATTGCCCACCTTCAATAACTTACACTCACTTCCAATTTTTATCCTCCCACTTCTCATTTTCATTAACTACCTACTTCCATGAATTAACTTAATTTATTAATAAATTAATTAACTTAGGCCAACAAATTTATGAGCTTTAATAATAATAATGGACTGCAAATTTATGGTATAAATAATTGCCCCTATATATGTTTTTGGCCCAAAGGCCAAGACCATATATATGAGACCCAAGCTTCCTTGTTCTTTCGAATAAGCTCATTATGGCCTAAGACCTTTAGGCCCAATCTTTTATTTTGTGAGCATATGTTAAAGAGAGAATTATACACTTAGAAAAATTCAAACTCATCTTTTCCAGTAAATTTAAAATCTTCAATTTACTTGGAGAAAATCAACTTTTTTAATCCCTAACTCTCCAACTTCTTTCTCCAATTCAAAATCCCTTCTTTCCATTTCCTAAATCCATTTTAAATCCCAAACTCCATTTCCATCTCCTTAAACAAAATCATTTCCTATAGATTTTTCACAATACCCAACTAATCCAAGTTCAAAATTTGAATTTAATCTTCCTTAAATTCCATCTTAATCCTTCAAAACCCTATTTATTTCATAAAAACTAACTAATTTTCCCCAAAATTTTCTTTCCCCATGATTGTTGCTTCTCTTTCTTCTTCTTCTTTTTTTTTTTTTTATCAGCCCATTTGTCAATGAAGAGGACGCCTGACGCCAGCAACTAGACCATCCACTGCTAACTACATTTGGTGTCACCTACTTCATTGTCCACTGCCCAAGTACTTTTGCTTTTCTAATTTCAAACTCTTGCTTTACTTTACACACACACACACACACATATGCAAATAGTAGGTTGTCATGTCGATTTTGAACATAATTTTTTTAAACATTGTTATTATTATAAATATCAAATAAAAAACACAATGAAAACTAGTATATTGGAACTTTTTTTTTTTAAATGAAATTGTTTTTGTTTTTGTTTTAATATAGAAACATAAAATTAAAATATTCAAAAGACTTAAACAATAAATAAATAAATAAATAAATAAATAAATAAATTGGTATTTATTTAAAGATAATAAAACATAGCACCTAGGATAGCAACAACACAATAAAGAGTACCATGCTAGTTTCTTCCTCAAATTAACCTTGGCCTTCAATAAATTGGTATTGGGAGGTAACAAAAGAAATTATTTTGGTGTTTTTACAATTGAATATGATTGGGAACTAATAAATTGGAGCTCTATAAGCCTAAACATTTAGCCTAAATTATAAGACATGATGGAATTGGATAATGTTGGGCAAGAGAAAAATTGAAGAAACAAAGTGTTAGAGCTTTAGGCTTGTATTTGAACAACTTTGTTTGGGATTTTGGTTTTGCACCTAAGAACCCATGTATTGAAATTTTTAGGCTTTGAGAACTTTAGCCTAAAGACAATGAGTTTGAAAAATTAAATGGCCATATTTTGGCCTTTGGAAAATTTGCAAGGTGGGTTTGAATAACGATTTTAGGTTCAAAATGCATCAAAATTTTTAGCTTGAGCATAAATTTGAAACAAATGAGAATAATGACTTGGAAATTCTTGAGTTCGGGTAACAATTGACAATGACAACAAAAATGAATTTGAATAAAGCATTGACCATTTACGCCACCACTTTATAAAAAGAAATGAAAAATCTAAATGGTAGAGAGAGATGATTTTGAAAGGCCATGACTCGGGAAAAATTCAAAATCTTTGTGGTGTAAGACTTTGACCCCTTTCTCTAGGTTCTAGATTGTCCTTATACTCTTTTAGTGATCCTATTACTTTGTTATTAAAAAACCATTTTCTTTGAAACTTGGTTCTTTCTCTTTTAGATAACATGGTTAAAACCGTTGTCTTAGTCATTTAGGCCAAGAACGTCATACCATGAACTTTGATATTTTGGCATTTCTGCCTAAAAATCATTTTTTATCTATGCCATTATCTCTTATTAAATCATTCACTATGACATTGGCATTATTAATGTATTTCATTCTTTCATAACATTTATATAGTAGAATATGCCAATAACCATCATATGTGTATTCTTGATTCTCTTGACAAAAAGCCTGATGAACTAGTGATTTTTGATGGTTTTATTTGAATATTGTGTGAAATAGATTTCTTTTGTGGCTAGGCTTGAAATTATAAGGTTATTTTGGCCTTAGATGAATTTTGTGTGCTTATAGGCTTAAGAAGTCATGGTTAGGGAAATGTGTTGTTGGTTGAGTAAATTTATTTCTTCAAGGCTAAAAGAGTCTCTAGAAAAAGAAATTTTTGTTTTTCAAACTTTGAAACTCAGATCTTGAGGAATTTTTGGTGGATAATGGCTTATTTTGTTAAATTTTGGCAAGTGAAGGCACATATGAATATATTGTGGTCAAAATCTAGGCTTGCGTGACCTACTAGTATCATGTATTTAGCTCCAAATAAGTATCATCTCAATAATTTTAAAGTTATTTAGTGCCAAATATAAATTATGAATTTTATCTTATTATTTTTATGCAGTTCCTGCCATAGATCCTTTTTCTTCATTTGTTTCCTACTTCAATTATCCATCTTCTCCTTCAAATTTTAACTCTAGCTCGTGCCTCCTCTTTAGTTTGTTTTCCTGATGCTCTAATTGAAATAGGCTTTCTTTTGGCAAATCAGCTTGGATTCTATCTCTTGGGTAACTTCCTCTAAACATGTAATCTTTAGCCATATAGAGGTTGAACCTTGACTTTGATTGAGATTGAGCCTCCATTTGTATTGCATTTACATTTGAGAACTGATAGAGGTTGAGCCTTCACTTGATTGTTGATTTTGAAATTTTCTTGGTATAGAGGCTGAGCCTTTATTCTCATACAACCACTTCATTTAAACACTTTCATAGATTCACAATAGCCATTTCATTACATCATGCAGTCATGCATCACAAAATATTTGCACAGACTCACTTATAGCCATATCATTCACCTTATGTTTCTGTTGATATTCTTCATGTGAATGGCTAAATTGTGAGTTACCAAAATACAAATTATAAAAATTTAGAACACAAACTTCAGAAAGTGGCCATTAGGCCTACTCCTTTTGTTATTTAAGTGGCTATACAACCTACTTACATAGAAAAAAAGAAAAAAAGAAAAACATGAATGGCCATGTGAATGGCCTTTCATACTAGGTCATATGATACATCAAAGTTTTAATAGTTTTAAGACCTAGTTTAATGGCCATGGGGTCAGCCTATTATTCTTTTTTTTTTTTTTAATATGTTCTCCATTATTTCCAAAAGAGTGGGAAAATAGTTCTTTAGGAATTCTCTGTATCTTTTGCGTGGTTCCTTTTATAAACTTGTTATCTAGTAAAAATTATCTTTCCCACATAAAAAGATAAATGAAACAAAGCATATATCTAGTAATTTTCCAATAAGGTGCAATAATTGGCATTAAACTTAAAATTAAAGAAAGTAAATAGAAAAATTTTAGTGCCAATTGTGATTTTAACATGTGAAATCCATAAATTTTAGTTACTTCCTTAGTAAATGTTGACATAGGTTCCTTTGTGGAGATGAGATCTTCTTCTTGTTTATTTGACACCTCTTTTTCTGGATTAACAGTAACTACATGGGAATAGGGTGTATTCTGAGTCTGTTTCTTAACTTTTGTAACTCCTTTTGTAGTTGACTCTTGGAAAGTGAAAGGTACCAGAATCTCTCCTACCATGAAGCTCCTTTCCTTTTTCAACAATATGGTCTATCCCATGTAATCCTCCAACTGCCTTAGCATTCTTTGTAAATTTCTTATAGATTTGTATTTTATTTCTTTAGGCAGTACATGCAATCTCTTTTTCATCTTTACTTTTGCTCTTTTACTCTATACCTTCTCTTTTGAGTTCTAGTCAATGGCTCATAAAGCTTCTTTTGTTGAACCATATGAGGAATTATAAACCTTGGTTGGTTCCTATAAAATTTTGGAGTACCATGTTGAAATTTTCTGGTTTGAGGGAGCGCCAAGGGTTTTCTTTCACATTTCATTTCCTCTTCAGGTTCCAGTAATTTTTTTGGTATCCATACTTGCTGAAAGACCTTCCTAGGTTGGAGAACCAAGGACTTGGGCTAATGTAATGAATTTCTCTTGTTGAGCCCAAGAGCGATGCCCTCTAAACCTCCTTGGAATGGTGTCCCTTCATTAGCTTCACAAACCACAGGTTGGTTGACTAGATCTGTATTGACAAATATTTGTTGAGGAATAAGCCTGCCATAAGGACAGTCATTGAGTGGTGTCACCTTTGGAATGGTAGTATACTTCTTCTCTCCTAAATGGAGAAAGGTGTTTTTCATTGGTAAGTACTTGAGGTGCAGTAGATTCTTTATGGCCATTCTCTTCTTGTGAGTTGGTGGGTGAATGCCCCCCTGCCCCGCCCCCAGTTCCCCAGTATTATTCTACCTTGGCCGCCTTGATGTTGCATTTTGGCTTTCAGCACTTACATGATCCAAGCTTGTACTCATTTTTTTTTTATAGATCAGCTATTAAAGATCAATTTGATATATAGCCCTATCACCAATTTTATGTAAAGTCTTCGTATTTTCTTCCGCAATTTGATGTAAGGCCTTAGCATGTTTTTCTGCAATTTGCTGTAAAGCCTTAGCATTCTCTTCTATAGATTTCATTTGAGTCTCCATCAAATGTTTTTAAGTTTCCCACCGAGTCATGATTTGTTGTCTAAGCTTTTCTGCCAAAGACTTCAAGTTAGTTTCAAAAACAACATTATTAGAAATGAAATTTTCACCTTGTCCTCCAATAACAGGTCCTGTTAGGGTGATTGGTGCCTCATGTGATGTTGAATCTCCTAAGGCACTGAGCTTCTTTCTTCATATGCACTATAATTATGACAATTAAATATCTTTCTTAATATATATACACTCTCCTAAAACGATTATTAATTTGAAACAGAGGGAGTATAATTTTAGTAGGATCGAGCAACTGTACACTACTTTCAAGAACTCCAATATACTCCCTCCATTTTGAAAAAAGTGGCCATTTGAAAAAATCATTTTTAAGGTAATAATAAATTTATCATAAGTTATTAAAAAGACTCTTGTTAATTGCAGTATAAATCAGGAAAATATTCTCATACTTTAGAAATGGAAGGGTAAATTAGCCATTTTACGAATTTTTTTTTATTGGATTGCTAAATGGCCACTTATTTATGAATAAAGCTAATTTTTTAATGGCCATTTTTTTTTAAATGGAGGGAGTGTTAAATTTGATTCAAAAAATATAACAAAGTTAATAGTCGATCTTTAATCACCAATACATCTCCCAATTAACACCATAATGTCCATTAGAGTATGAGAGTTGCATTTTTTTTATTAAAAGTCCATAATTAGCAGTTGATTTTAAATAATGCAAAATGCGCCTTCCAACAGTCTAATGAATATTAAAAGGGTTTTTCCATGAACTGACTTGCTTTATTAATTGAATAGACAATATCTGAACGGTAATTTGCAAATTTTACAAGCTGCCAACTACGTTATGATAGACCTAAGATCAACAATTGGATCATCGTCATAAATTTAAAGCTTTTCATGTGGTGTAGCAAAACCAGAAAGGAAAATAGAATTAGGATTGCAAATGAGTCAAGTTATTCGCAAATGACTCGGTGTTCAGCTTGATAAAAATTCATTTTCACATTTGGTCATTTTATAATTGAGCCAAACTTACACCTTAATTCAATAAACGACCCGAGTTTTAGTAAAATTAAGCTCGACTCGATCAAATTTAGGAACGGCTCAATAATAGGCTTGTGAATAATAATAATTTTGGCACGAAAAGTTTTTTTTACTAATTTAATTTGATTAAAATATATATACTCTTAATTTTCTTGGAATATGTAACACTTAATTTTATGATTAATTTTTTTTTTTTTTTACCAATTGGATACTTTTACTTTTATGTTAGTTTAAATATGATTTTCAAACTTGATCTAAACTCTATTCAAGCTCAATCTTGAAATGAGCTAAATTTAAACACGATTTTTAAGTTCAAATCCAAACTTGAGCTAAGAAAAAAACAACTAGCCCTAAATTAGAGGCGAGCATTGGTCGGTTCAACTTCTGAACCGAATAACCTAAACCGAAAAAACTAAATTTTTTAGTATTAAAAACTGAGCCGAATCATTTTACATGTAAAATTGAACCGAACCAAATTGAAAAATTGGTTCGGTTCAATTTGGTTATGTTAAAACTGAATTTTGCAAAATGGCAGGTTTGTGTAAGATAATATATTAAATAAATATTTATAGCTATTTTTGAATATAATGAATAATCTTAATTTAAAATAAATAAATTGAATTTAATTCTAATTAATATTAAAGCACAATAAAATGCTTATAATTACATTTTGAAAGAGTATTACTATTTAGGGTTAATTGTAAATAAATTCATGACCTTTACAAAATTTTCAATTTAGTCACATCTTTTTAATTTTTGTAATGTCAACAATATACTTTTCATTCTTTTCAAATTAGTACATAAAATTAGACACCGTTTAAATTAGCCCCATTTGGCATAGAACACCATTTAAATTTGTGATTAATTAATGATTATTCTATCATCAAACTTAGTTCCTATTATTATTGGAATTGTAGTCTACCAAATCAACATACCAAACCAAATCAAAATAATTATAATTTATAATTTTATTTATAAATAAAAAAAAAATTGAGTATTAGCTACCAGATTCAATTTCTTGGCTTTTTGGTACCATCTTATGACACTGAAATAATAAGGAAAGTCAACAACTAGTCTTTAAATAACAGAATAATCATTAATTAATCATAAATTTAAATGGTATGTTATGCCAAATGAGACTATTTTAAACGACGTTTAATTTCATGTACCAATTTGGAAAAAATGAAAAATATATTAATGACATTGCAAAAATTAAGAAGATATGATTAAATTTAAAATTTTGTAAATGGTCTTGAATTTATTTACAAATAACCCTACTATTTATAACATTCTAATAATTAAAGTAAGTTCACTAATTACAATATCACACAAAGATTATATGCCAAATTAAATGTTAAAATAATTACATTTATCATATAATCAGGCATAAATTATGCATAGTCAATGGAAGTAATTTTTTAAAAGTTAATACATAAAAATATTATATTATTTTAATAAAAAATTAAGTTGTTTAAATAGAAAAATAATTATTAATTATTTTCACCTTAACATTTTTATGAAAATATTTGAATTGGTATATGTTGACTTTTAGTTATTAATTATTTTTTTATCATTTTTGTAACAAATGGTAATTTTAAATTTTTAATGGAGCAAAATTAATAAGTTGTCCTCAAAAATTATCTTGTTGATTATATATATATATATATATATATATATATATATATATATATACACACACACACACACACAAACACACATTTTTCAAATATGAAAATAGAATTAATAACTTTTGTTGTATGGGTTTTACTAGTAATTAAACAATCAAGATATGGCTTTTAATTCTTAGCTGGTGCGTACTAAAATAGCATTCTAAGATCCAAATCATTGCCAAAGAAGCTTAACCTCTTGTTAGGAAACAGAGAAGCCTTAATGTAGCTGTGGTCACCATAAAAAGCAAATTGCAACTAAACTATATGATAAATAAATTTTCAAATATGGTAAGCAAGGAAATTAAATATTTTATAATAATAATAATAAATCACATTGATTTACTATATAATTTGCTATTAATTTCCATAATTTTAGCATTCATCATCCCTTTTCAAAGTTTAGGCACCCATCAATTTAATAAATAAAAATATTATAGCATAATTAATATCAAATATTGAATCAATTTATTTTATAATATTATGCTATAATATTTTTTTTAAACGATATAATAATAATAATAATATTCGGTTTGGCTTAGTTTATTCATTTTTTGCACTAAAAACCAAACTGAACCGAAATAACTGAAATTTTCTACACTCAAAACTGAAACTAAACCGAACCATTTCAAAACAAACTAAATTGATTAATCAGTTCGGTTCGATTCGATATTGTATGAAAATTAAATGCTAAAATAATTACATTTATCATATAATTAGGCATAAATTATGCATAGGCAATAGAAGTAATTTTTAAAAGCTAATACATAAAAATATTATATTATTTTAATAAAAAATCAAGTTGCTTAAATATAAAAAAAAAATTATTAATTATTTTTACCTTAACATTCTTATGAAAACATTTGAATTGGTATATGTTGACTTTTAGTTATTAATTAATTTTCTTATCATTTTTGTAACAAATGGTAATTTTAAATTTTTAATGGAGCAAAATCAATAAGTTGTCCTCATAAATTATCATGTAGATTATATATACACACACACACATTTTTCAAATATGAAAATAGAATTAATAACTTTTACTGTATGAGTTTTACTAGTAATTAAACAATTAAGATATGATTTTTAAGTCTTAGCTGGTGTGTACAAAAATAGCATCTTAAGTTCCAAATCATTGCCAAAGAAGCTTAACCTCTCGTTAGGAAATAGAACAGCCCTAATGTAATTATGATCACCATATACAGTAAATTGCAACTTGAGTATATGGTAAATAATTTTTCAAATATGGTAAACAAGAAAATTGAATATTTTATAATAATAATAATAATAATAATAATTATAGTAATAATAGTAAATCACATTGATTTACTATATAATTTGCTATTAATTTCCACAAATTTAGCATGCATCATCCATTTCCAAATCACATTGATTTGGAAATTAAATATGGTAAATAAGGAAATTATATATTTTATAATAATAATAATAATAATAATAATAATAATAATAATAATAATAAATCACATTAATTTACTATATAATTTGCTATTAATTTTCATAATTTTAGCATTCATAACCCCTTTCGAAAGTTTAGGCATTCATCAATTTAATAAATAAAAATATCATAGCACAATTAATATCAAATATTGAATCAATTTATTTTATAATATTATGCTATAATATTTTTTATTTTTTAAATAATAATAATATTCGGTTTGACTAAGTTTATTCATTTTTTTGCACTAAAAACCAAAATGAATCAAAATAACTAAAATTTTCTACACTCGAAACCGAAACTAAACCGAACTATTTCAAAACAAACTAAATTGATTAATCAGTTTGGTTCGATTCGATATTGTATGCAAAATTAAATGCTAAAATAATTACATTTATCATATAATTAGGCATAAATTATGCATAGTGAATGGAAGTAAATTTTAAAAGTTAATACATGAAAATATTATATTATTTTAATAAAAAATCAAGTTGCTTAAATATAAAAAAAATTATTAATTATTTTCACCTTAACATTTTTATGAAAACATTTGAATTGGTATATGTTGACTTTTTGTTATTAATCAAGTTTCTTATCATTTTTGTAACAAATGGTAATTTTAAATTTTTTAGAGAAAAATTAATAAGTTGTCCTCATAAATTATCATGTTCATTATATATATATATACACACACACACATTTTTCAAATATGAAAATAGAATTAATTACTTTTGCAGTATGGGTTTTACTAGTAATTAAACAATCAAGATATGACCTTTAAGTCTTAGCTGGTGCATACAAAAATAGAATCTTAAGTTTCAAATTATTAGCAAAGAAACTTAACCTCTCGTTAGAAAACAGAGCAGCCTTAATGTAGCTATGGTCACCGTATACAGCAAATTGCAACTTGACTATATGGTAAATAATTTTTCAAGCGTGGTAAACAAGGAAATTAAATATTTTATAATAATAATAATAATAATAATAATAATAATAATAATAATAATAATAAATCACATTGATTTACTATATAATTTGCTATTAATTTCCATAATTTTAGCATGCATCATCCATTTCCAAATCACATTGATTTGGAAATTAAAAATGGTAAACAAGGAAATTAAATATTTAATAATAATAATAATAATAATAATAATAATAATAATAAAAATAAAAAATCACATTGATTTACTATATAATTTGCTATTAATTTCCATAATTTTAGCATTTACCACCCCTTTCCAAAGTTTTGGCATCCATCAATTTAATAAATAAAAATATTATAGCATAATTAATATCAAATATTGAATCAATTTATTTTATAATATTATGCTATAATATTTTTTATTTTTTAAATAATAATAATAATAATAATAATAATAATAATAATATTCAGTTTGGTTCAGTAAACTAAACCAAACAGAAATAACTGAAATTTTCTACACTCAAAATCAAAACCAAACCGATCCATTTCAAAACAAACTAAATTGATTAATCAGTTCAATTCGATTCGATATTGTATGCCAAATTAAATGCTAAAATAATTAGATTTATCATATAATTAGGCATAAATTATGCATAGTTAATGGAAGTAATTTTTTAAAAGTTAATACATAAAAATGTTATATTATTTTAATAAAAAATCAAGTTGCTTAAATAAAAAAAAAAAATTTACTAATTATTTTCACCTTAACATTTTTATGAAAACATTTGAATTGGTATATGTTGACTTTTAGTTATTAATTAATTTTCTTATAATTTTTGTAACAAATGGTAATTTTAAATATTTAATGAAGCAAAATTAATAAGTTGTCCTCATAAATTATCGTGTTGATTATATATATATACACACACACACACATGCTTTTCAAATATAAAAATAGAATTAATAACTTTTACTGTATAGGTTATACTAGTAATTAAACAATCAAGATATGGCTTTTAAGTCTTAGCTGGTGCGTATCAAAATAGTATCCTAAATTCCAAATCATTACCAAAGAAACTTAACCTCTTGATCGGAAATAGAGTAGCCTTAATGTAGCTATGGTCACTATATACAACAAATTGCAACTTGACTATACAGTAAATAATTTTTTAAATATGGTAAGCAAGGAAATTAAATATTTTATAATAATAATAATAATAAAAATAATAATAATCACATTGATTTACTATATAATTTGCTATTAATCTCCATAATTTTAGCATGCATCATCCATTTCCAAATCACATTGATTTGGAAATTAAATATGGTAAATAAGGAAATTAAATATTTTATAATAATAATAATAATAATAAATCACATTGATTTACTATATAATTTGCTATTAATTTTCATAATTTTAGCATTCATCACCCCTTTTCAAAGTTTAGGCACCCGTCAATTTAATAAATAAAAATATTATAGCATAATTAATATCAAATATTAAATCAATTTGTTTTATAATATTATGCTATAATATTTTTTATTTTTTAAACAATATATAATAATAATAATAATAATAATAATAATAATAATAATAATAATAATATTCGGTTTGGCTCAGTTTATTCATTTTTTTGCACTAAAAATCAAATCGAACTGAAATAGCTGAAGTTTTCTACGCTCAAAACCGAAAATGAACTGAACCATTTCAAAACAAACTAAATTGATTAATCAGTTTGGTTCGATTCGGTATTGTATGCAAAATTAAATGCTAAAATAATTACATTTATCATATAATTAGGCATAAATTATGCATAGGCAATGGAAGTAATTTTTAAAAGCTAATACATAAAAATATTATATTATTTTAATAAAAAATCAAGTTGCTTAAATATAAAAAAAAATTTATTAATTATTTTCATCTTAACATTTTTATGAAAACATTTGAATTGGTATATGTTGACTTTTAGTTATTAATTAATTTTCTTATCATTTTTGTAACAAATGGTAATTTTAAATTTTTAATGGAGAAAAATTAATAAATTATCCTCATAAATTATCGTGTTGATTATATATATATACACACACACACATTTTTCTAATATGAAAATAGAATTAATAACTTTTGTTGTATGGGTTTTACTAGTAATTAAACAATCAGGATATGATTTTTAAGTCTCAGCTGGTGTGTACAAAAAAACATCTTAAGTTCCAAATCATTGTCAAAGAAGCTTAACCTCCCGTTCGAAAACAGAACAACCTTAATGTAACTCTGGTCACCATATACAGCAAATTGTAACTTGACTATATGGTAAATAATTTTTCAAATATGGTAAACAAGGAAATTAAATATTTTATAATAATAATAATAATAATAATAATAATAATAATAATAATAATAATAAATCACATTGATTTACTATATAATTTGTGATTAATTTCCACAATTTTAGCATACATCATCCATTTCTAAATCACATTGATTTGGAAATTAAATATGGTAAATAAGGAAATTAAATAATAATAATAATAATAATAATAATAATAATAAATCACATTGATTTACTATATAATTTGCTATTAATTTCTATAATTTTAGCATTCATCACCCCTTTCTAAAGTTTAGTCTTCTATCAATTTAATAAATAAAAATATTATAACATAATTAATATCAAATATTGAATCAATTTATTTTATAATATTATGCTATAATATCTTTTATTTTTTAAACAATATACAATAATAATAATAGTATTCAGTTTGGTTCAGTTTATTTATTTTTTTTAACTAAAAAACCAAACCGAACTGAAATAACTGAAATTTTCTACATTCAAAATCGAAACTGAGTTGAATCATTTCAAAACAAACTAAACTGATTAATCAATTCGGTTCAATTCGATATTGTATGCCAAATTAAATGCTAAAATAATTACATTTATCATATAATTAGGCATAAATTATGTATAGTCAATGGAAGTAATTTTTTAAAATTTAATACGTAAAAATATTATATGATTTTAATAAAAAATCAAGTTGCTTAAATATAAAAAAAAAAATTATTAATTATTTTTACCTTAGCATTTTTATGAAAACATTTGAATTGGTATATGTTGACTTTTAGTTATTAATTAATTTTCTTATCATTTTTGTAACAAATGGTAATTTTAAATATTTAATGGAGCAAAATTAATAAGTTGTCCTCATAATTTGATTTTATATATATATATATATATATATATATATATATATATATATATATATATATATATATATATAGACACACACACACATACACATTTTTCAAATATGAAAATAGAATTAATAACTTTTGCTGTATAGGTTTTTTCTAGTAATCAAACAATCAAGATATGATTTTTAAGTCTTAGTTGATGCATAACAAAACAACATCCTAAATTCCAAATCATTGCCAAAAAAATTTAACCTCCTGTTATCAAACAGCGTAGCCTTAATATTGCTGTGGTCACCATATACAGCAAATTGCAACTTGACGATACGGTAAATAATTTTTCAAATATGGTAAGCAAGGAAATTAATTATTTTATAATAATAATAATAATAAATCACTTTGATTTACCATATAATTTGCTATTTATGTCCACAATTTTAGCATGCCTCATCCATTTCCAAATCACATTGATTTGGAAATTAAATATGGTAAATAAGGAAATTAAATATTTTATAATAATAATAATAATAATAATAATAATAATAATAATAATAATAATAATAATAATAATAATAATAATAATAATAATAATAATAAATCACATTGATTTACTATATAATTTGCTATTAATTTTCATAATTTTGGCATTCATTACCTCCTTCTAAAGTTTAGGCATATATCAATTTAATAAATAAAAATATTATAATAAAAATATTATGAAAATATTATAATAAATAAAAATATTATAGCATAATTAATATCAAATACTGAATCAATTAATTTTATAATATTATGCTATAATATTTTTTATTTTTTAAACAATATATAATAATAATAATAATAATAATAATAACAATAATAATAATAATAATATTTGGTTTGGCTCAGTTTATTTTTTTTTTTGCACTAAAAACCAAACTGAACGAAAATAACCAAAATTTTCTATAGTCAAAACTGAAACTAGACCGAACAATTTCAAAACAAACTAAATTAATTAATCAGTTTGGTTATATTGTACGCCAAATTAAATACTAAAATAATTACTTTTATCATATAATTAGGCATAAATTATGCATCGTCAATGGAAGTAATTTTTAAAAGTTAATACATAAAAATATTATATTATTTTAATAAAAAATAAGTTGCTTATATGTAAAAAAAGTTTATTAATTATTTTCACCTTAACATTTTTATGAAAACATTTGAATTGGTATATGTTGACTTTTAGTTATTAATTAATTTTCTTATCATTTTTGTAACAAATGGTAATTTTAAATTTTTAATAGAGCAAAATTAATAAGTTGTCCTCATTAATTATCATGTTGATTATACACACACACACACATTTTTCAAATATGAAAATAGAATTAATAATTTTTGTTATATGGGTTTTACTCGTAATTAAAAAATTAAGATACGACTTTTAATTCTTAGCTGGTACATACCAAAACAGCTTCCTAAATTCCAAATCTTTGCCAAAGAGGCTTAACCTCTCATTAGGAAACAAAGCAACCTTAATGTAGCTGTGGTCACAATATACAACAAATTGCAACTTGACTATATGGTAAATAATTTTTCAAATATGGTTAATAAGGAAATTAAATATTTTATGATGATGATGATGATGATAATGATAATAATAAATCACATTGATTTACTATATAATTTGCTATGAATTTTCATATTTTAGCATGCATCATCCATTTCCAAATCACATTGATTTGGAAATTAAATATGGTAAATAAGGAAATTATATATTTTATCATATGGTAAATAAGGAAATTAAATAATAATAATAATAATAATAATAATAATAAATCACATTAATGTACTTTGTCTAAATAAATGAAGACTATTTGGATGTCAATTAGCTTCCCCAAAAAAAAAAAAAAAAAAAAAAAAAGTGCACCTTTCTAAAATCTTTTAGTGCAAACCATTGCTTAAGAGAAACAATCAAATTATCAACGGATGAAGTATGATTTCAAGGACGGCTACCAATTCTTACAGGGTTAGGCATAATCCTAATTAGCACCTTAATTAAAAGCTTATTTTCAATTAAGTCCCTATTATTTAATTAAATGAAAAAATAATTAGGTTTATTATATTAATTAATTAACTTTTAATTATTCTTTTCAATTAATTATCTCCTAATTTAATTATTATGAAATTTTACATTGTGTAACACATTAGATACATTCACATATTGCAATAAATATAAATTATAATTCAAAAATTGGAATTGTAGCAACATATTAAATTTACCTATTTGCCTTGCCGTGGTAGTCTTTTCATTTTTAATATTTTTTATTAAATTGGTGATAACTTTGCAGTTTGATAAATTCAAATTTGAAACCTTTCATTTTTCACACTTTTAATATGGGTTAGAAAATCAACCAAATCACACTTGATTAATAAGTATTGATATATATATATATATATATATATATATATATATATATATATATATATATATATATATATATTAACCCTTCATGTGTATGTGTGTATATATATATATATATATATATATATATATATACTCATTTATCTTTTTTTTTTTTTAAAAAAATTATTCGACAGTGGAGGTTTTGAGTTTTTTCACAGTAGAATTATTAAATAGGAATGAGGCATTTGATTTATTATGTGTTAATAAATTTGTATGTTCTCAAAAAAATAACAATAGTTTGTATAAATGAATTCAATTAGAATAATTTATATTTTTTATATTATTTTAAATATTAAGAAGTTAGAGAAATTTCTATTTAATTTTGATTGTTCGAATTAACAAATTAGAGAAATTTCAATTTGACTTTGAGAAAATTCTATTGTAAATTAGAAAAAGTACTTTTGGTTTTACAAAAAGATGCAACATAAAAAGAAGATGCACTAATTAAAAGTTCATTTAATAATAATGAGCAAAATTCTATTATTTTATTATTAAGTGTCAAAATTTCTATTTATAATAGTATGTTCTTCTTAAAAAAATCAAATTTATTTGTAATTCTATAAACACTTAAATTTACTTTAAATTTTCATTATGAAAGATATTAATTAATCATTCTTAAAAATTAATTAAATAGGAAATAAAAATTACAAAATTTTTAATTTAATAATTACATGTCATTGTTATTATTTATAATATCAAATTTAAAATATTCATAAGTATTCATGTGATATAACCATTAGATAGAAATTTTTTTTTGGCTTATAATATAATATGATATGACATGATAAATCAATTACATATAATTAATATTAAATTAATATTGATGTTAAATTCATAAGTGATGTATTAATTCTAATGTGAATATATAATAAGTCTTTTATTGAAATAAAAAAAATTAATGGATTCTATAAACTAGATATATATTGATATAATCATTAAATTAGAGATTTTTTAGGTTTATAAAATAATATGATATCACATGATAATTCAATTGCATATAATATTGATGTTAAATTCAAAAATGATGCATTTAATTATAATGTGAATGTATATTAGGTTTTTTATTAAAATAAAAAATTAATGTATTCTATAAACCTATCAGGTTCGGTTACTGGTATAGTTTTTAAAACAATAATGCATATAAACATTAGAAAAATTGTTGATTTTCTAAAAGAAGAGAAATTAAGCTATAATATATTAAAAAGATCAAGTATATCAAAACTAATAAAAACATACAACTTACTTTGAAATTATAAGAAAGCATTAGACGTAACAAGTATTAATATGAAAATTAACTTGTAATTAATACGACATAATAATAACAAAATAAATTCGAAAATTATAATAAAATATACCTATGAATTCCTTTGTTTTTTTTTTCTCCAACATATTCTTGAACAAAAGAATATCATTTCAAATTTTAAGAAATGATTTATTTAGATATATTTGACTCATCTTCTTTCAATATTATGGATGTATTAAAATGTGAATTTGTTTAAACTGTTTTTTCTTGTGAGAAAGAATAGTAGTTATGATACTGTTTATAAGAATAATTTATGAGATGTGGTGGTTAAAAGTTTAGATTTGACTTAAATCTTGCAATTATCTGTGAAATTGGTTTATGTAAAATATTTGGATGTATTAAAGAAATGGTTAGAAAGAATGATTGGTGATAACTGATAAGAATACAAATATAATAACGAGTGATAGTGGTTCGAATGTGGGTAGACTTTTGATGGAATTAAGTCTGATTTTGAGGGATTGGTGTCAAATATATCATAGTGAAAATTTGAAATAATGTGAGCACCGAGGTGGATTCAAATGACCAAACTTCCTATTAAATCGTCTTTTCACCAGTTTTTAATCAGTCGGACATGTACTCATGAAAATCTTTTATAAAATGACTAAAAATAAAAAAAAATGAAAATGAAGAAATTTTATCCAATCAGTCTAACCAGTTGAATTGTAAATTGGAGACCTGTCTAGTTCGATCACCAGTCCGGTCTTTTAAACAATAGTGCATATAGACACTGGAAAAATTGTTGTTAATTTTCTGAAGAAATAAAAATTAAGCTATAATATGTCAAAAAGATCAAAATTAATAAAAATATACAATCTACATTGAAATTATGAGAAAATAATAGATGTACCAAGTATTAATATGAAAATCAACTTATAATTAATAATTAGGCAATATAACAATAACAAAATAAATTAAAAAATTATAATAAAAACATAGCAATCAATTCATTTACTTTCTTTTCTCTAGCATATTATTGAATATAAGAATATCATTTAAAATTGTAAAAAATGATTTATTTAGATATGCTTGACTCATCTTCTTTCAATATTGTATATGTATTACCTTTTAAAATACATTTATATATTTATATGGAATTTATAATTATTTTGTGTTATCATTCTAATTATATTAAATATGCACGACTATACAATTTGGATAATATTTATTGTGTATAATTATATTTTCATTAAATTTCTAGGTTTTCATATGAAAATTTAAAGTTTAGATTCACGATGAAACTCTCGGATTCGGATTGGTTGATTTTGAAAATGATTTTAGGAGTTACCACCTTAATTTATTTTTAAATGGGAAAATTAAGGAAAAACCAAATTAACTCCAATTTATTAATTTTTTACTTTAATTTGCCCATAGATAAAATCACTAGTCTCGAACCAGATTAAGGTCAGGGACTAGGTTTTTACTTTTAAATAATCAAAATTTGGCTCTTAAGTTTAATTTGACTTTGAAAATTTGATTTCATAAATGACAAATATTATAAGATAATAATTGTAAATAAGATGCATGAATATGACATGAGTGTAAGGAGAAAATTAAAATAAAATATCCACAAATTAAAAAGGGAAAAGAGATTGATAGAGATTTGGATTTGAGGTTTAGATTTAGATTCCAAATGTGCCTACGTACCCCATTAAAAGAGGATCAAAACCCACGTCGTTCGTTTCACGATTAAGTGAGAGGGTTTAGGAGTTAATCAGATTGATTTTGATTTTGATGTTTTAAGAGTGAGGAGAAAAGCTGATACCTTTTCTTTTGGTGGGTAGAGGGTTTTACCAGATTGAAGTTTTTTTTTATCAGGACCAGATGATTAGATTGATTGGGAGATTAATTAATTAATTAAAATGATTAATTAACTAATTAATGTGATAAAATAGATGGATTGATGGATTAATTAATAAAAATAATTAATTAATTAATTTAGATGAAGAGTGGATTAAGAAAAAGGATTAATTTGATTTTTGAAAAAAAGAATGATTTTTGAAAAAAGAGTGATTAATTAATTAATCAATTAAAAAAATTAATTAATTAATTAATTGAGTGATTAACTGAGAAAAGAGTTTTGTTAATTAAAAAGATTAATTAACTTGGTTAGGGTAAGGTAATTAATCAATTAAAAAGATTAATTAATTAATTAGAGAGTGGTTGGAGGGAGAAGAAGAGAGGAATTAGTAGATAACCATCAATATTAATTCAAGAGGTGTGTTGGAAGAAGGATGAAGGGAGGTATTTATAAGAAATGGGTGAGGGTAGTTTGGAAAGTGAAAAAGTGAAAAGACTAAAAGAGTAATATTAGAAAAATGCTGAAAAATCATATTGGGGGTATTTTGGGAATAGCAAAAAGGACAGTGGGGCCCGCGCCACTAGAGGAGTCAGTGGCACCACCGGGCCTCTGGGCGACGCTGCCCAGACAGCTAGTGACGCCACTAGCTGCTTTGGTGGCAGCTAACGTGGCTCCTTTTTTTTTTTAGAGATTGGTTGGTGATTTAGAGTTTAGGAAATTTGGATGTCTGATGGTAATGTAATTAAAGGCTAAAAACTTTTCTTTAAGGGGCTTTGCCCCGAACCCCCGCCCGTAACCGACTAGCGGGACCATCGTAATGGCTCCGCGTTAAACTTTGTAAGTGCTAAGGTGCGGTTGGATGATGTGGATGTAAAATTAAGGGTTCACAACATGAAAATTGGTGAAGGATACCATTCTAAATCATGTAAAACTGAAAAGTGTCTGAAAAATACTCTTTAGCATTATCTATTCTCAAAGTTTGTACAAAAACATGAAGCTATGTCTTAATTTTAGCATAAAAGGCACTAACATGGAAAAATAATTCAGAACAATTATTCATTAAATAAAGCCAGGTTACTTAAGAAAAATCATCAATAAAAGTAACAAAGTATTTGAATCCAGTTTTTGATGCAATAAGATAAGGACCCAAACATCAGTATGAATTAACTTAAATAGAGCACTAGCTCTTTTATTAACTCGAGGGATAGAAAAAAAATGATGATGTTTAGAAAATTGAAATGACTCACAATCTAAGGATGGTACACTATAAGATTGAGGACATAATTTCTTTAAGGAAGATAAAGAAGGTCTCCCAACCAACAATGATCTTCAAAAGGAGTTAAGACACTGGGACAAAAAAATAACTTGGGCATATAGGATTCTATAATGTAGAGACCTCCTGATTCACGTCCTTTACTAATAATCTTTTCTGTCATAAGATCCTAAAAAATATAATAATCAGGAAAAATGAGACAAAACAATTCATGACACAAGTAATTTTGCTTATAGAGAGTAAATTAAAGGCAAAGTTAGGTAAACTCAGGACAGACATTAAGGTAAGTGATGAAGTTGGGTTAGCAGTGCTAGAACCAAGAATAGAGGAAGTAGAGCCATTAGCTAATGTAACTTTAGAAGGAGATTTATAAAACTCAACATAAAAGTGTAATTTAGGATTACCTATCATATGTCTATGCAACTAGAATTAATGACCTAGTCTGAAGAGGAGGAGGAAATAAGACATGCATTTGATTTACCTGACTCGACAACAGCAATGATAGAATAAGATGAATTGTTTAATGATTGCTAGTACTGAGTGAATTTAGCATATTTATCTACAGAAATGGTAATTGTTTGTTTAGAGTAGTTGTAGTTGTCACATTTGCTGAAGGTGTTTTCTAACTCTTGTTTTGTAGTTTGTGGCAAGTGCATTTAGTATAACCTGACTTATGAAAATAGTAGCACACTACATCCCCTGTATCTCAACTTGGAAATTTCTATTACTAGTACCTCCCCATTTTTAGGGTTTGGCCATCTAATTTAATGACTAAGAAGTGCACTAGAAGCTAGAATTGATGAAGTAACATAGGTGCTAGTGTTTGTGACAAGTACTCTAGTGAAGGTCTCATGAAGAGAATAAATCTCGACACTCAAAAGAATTTGAGATTGAGCAACCTCAAATTGAGAATTAAGCCCGGCTAGGAAACGCATCATGACCATTTACTCTCGTTGAGTGTGCTGAACTTTTACATCTGGACTGAAATGTAGTAAAGTATTTTGCTCCTTATAGGTTCTTTCAAAGTTCATGAAATAGGCCTAGAGGGATTATTGTTATTGTTCAACCCAGTAAAAATTTTTACACACCTCATAAATATGCGACACATTTCCTTTCCTAGAGTAAAAATTCTAAATATTCCATCAATTCATTCTCACAAAAAATTCTAAATATTCCATCAATTCATTCTCACACTCACAACGATTAATCAAGCTCATAACTTCAGTATTAATGGAATTTTAAATTTGCAAAATAAATGAGCATCATCCTCAGATAGAATCTGCAAATAAGTTCTAATAGTTTTACACCAATCCAAGTAATTAGGGCCAATTAATTTTTATTCTGTGATTTTAGTTATCATATGGATAACATTAGATATAACTAAGCTTTTTTAGTCTTTAGCCATTGACCCACCAAAATAAGCCATAGAGAAATCATGGATAAAATCACAAACACCCAAATGATAGAAAACAAGAACCAGTAGCCACTAAAACTCAAAAGAAAAATCATATGTAGCAGTCCAAAAATAATTAGCAAAGACCCCAATCCATAGTAACCTAAACCAACTTAAAACCACAGTAGATAACAAGTCATAGATGTTACAATAGTGTATCAAATGCTAGAATAGTGTACCAGAAAGTGGCAAAAAAGGAAAGGCAATGCTGAGGAGACTAACTAAAGCCTGGGAGACCATCACACACACTCACACATGTTGGGGCGTCAGAATTAAGGCAGAATCCTCAGATGGCGTATGAGCTTCATGCTCTAGTATTCTATTTACCCAATTCTATAGAGGGATAGATCAAAGAGTGGCACTCCTCCCTAGGAGAGTAGTGACAATAGAGAACCATTCTAACTAGGTGACCCAAGATTCCAACCTTCTGCTTATTAGGGCAAAAGAAATAAATGGACCATAACTTAGACCTTCTACTCATTAGGGCAAAAGAGAATCTTAGACCAAAATAATTCTTAGAGAAGCTTTGATACCACAAAAATATTTGAGCATTTTATTGACTGATTAGGTACAGAAATCACATGAATATAAACAAGTTATGGGAGTCTACATTAAGAAAATATACATTGTAGGAATCCCTACAATCAAGCCCCTTACAAAGAACCTAATTAAGTATACAACTTATATATATTCTATAATAATAAGGTTGAATACAACCTTAATAACTTTTATTAAAGTTGAATTCAACCTTATTATGGTTGAATTCATAATTAATAAGGTTGAATTCAACCTTATTAATGTTGAGTTCAACATTTTTAAGGTCAAATTCAACCTTATTATGGTAAAATTAGACATTATTAACTTTGAGTTTAATTGAACATTTGAATTTGATCCACTCTAGTCTCAATCATTAAAGATGTATGGTTAATTCAAGCACTTTATTAAAATATTCGTGGTTAGTTCTTAATGAAACCCTAAACTGTAAAATTTAACTCTAAACCCTAAACCTAGACCCTAACCATAACCTGAAATCTTAAAGTCTAAACCCATAATAATAATAAAATATAAATATAAATAAGTTCTTATATGAAACTTCTAAAGTTGAGATCACTTATTGATATTGGACATTGAGTAAGCAATTGATTAGTTCTCACTGAATATAATCTTTTAAATTCAACCTTAATAACTTTGAATTAAAAGATATTGTTATTGAATTCAACCTTATTATCATTAAATTCATAATTAATAAGGTTGAATTCAACATTATTAAGATAATATTAGACATTATTAAAATCAAATTTGACGTTCATAAAGATGAATTCAACTTTATTAATGTAGAATTAGACATTGTCAATATCAAATTCGACCTTAAAAATGTTGTACTCAACCTTAATTAGTCTAAGTTGAATTCAAAGTTATTAAGGTTGAATCCAAACTTATTAATGTTGAGTTCAACCTTAAACTTAACAACATAGAACTCAACCTTATTTAATAATAAATAAAAACTACATCTTTTTATTTAAGTCATATTAAATAACAATAAAGGCTAAGCTTATTAGTTCAGTGCATAATAATAATAATAATAATAATAATAATAATAATAATAATAATAATAATAATCACTCTAAGTATGACATGTGGCTGGCTAGCATGCATGGTTTAAAACCTAAAATCTAACCCTAATTCAGAGTTTCGCCACTGCTAGAGACAGAAAATCTTCTATTTTCATTCTATTTTCTTTGTTAGCTAAAAATAGCTTTCCTCTCAGTTCTCACTACCTGTAATCCTAACCCAAAATCACCTAAAAAATAAAGGAAAAAAATAACAATTGAAGGAATCAAAGAAAGGGACAATCGAAGAAAGATAATAAAGATATGAAGCTTAATTTCAGGTAAGAAAATAAGGGAATATAATTTTTTCAACTTTGTTAAGGTTGAACTCAGCCTCAACAACATTGAACTCAACTTGGTTAAATTAGGATTTTAGGTAAACTAGAAAAACTAAAAATAGGACCATTAGAAGAAATTATATTTTAGTGTAACAACTATTTTTTAAAAATCTTGATTGTTTATATGTAAATAAATAGGAGCAATGCATAGATATAACAACCATATACTCACTGTCAGCCATAGCAAAGCTAGCATTCTCAATCTCAGTCTCAAATTCTTATTTCACATACACTTTGAGTCTTACATATTTTCTTCCTTCTTTGTATGTAAATGGAATCCAGTTCATCAATATTCATGAAATCTACATTTAATAGGGGATATAGAGGCAGTAGAAGATACTGCTGTATGAATGAAAGTTTGATTAGATTTAGGAATCAATGGTATAACATGGTAGGAAGGCTATGGTTATGATATTAGAGTTTATAAGAAACCCATATAACTTGTATTTTCATTGTGATGGTTGTTGTTTTTATAGATTTTAAGAGCTTGAAATAGATGAATTTAATTTATCAAAATTAATTGCTTTTATAATAAACATGCAAAATGAAAAAGCCGGTGAATATAGAAGGTATGGAGGTGTCAAAAGTAGTAGTTGTTTGATTGTTCTATTATGTTTAATCATTGTAATTTTGAGATTGCTAAGTGTCAAAGTGATTAGTATGTAGTTTTAATTGTAATGTAATTTTATGAAATGAAATAAAATGGAATATTTTTATTATAAAGTTGAGTTTGATCTTATTATGGTTGAATTCAACCTTATTATGGTTGTGTTCAACTATATTATGGTTGAGATCGACCATATTATGGTTGAATTTAACTATATTATATTTGAATTCTACATATTATGGTTGAATTCGACTATATTATATTTGAATTCTACCATATTATGGTTGAATTCGACATTTATAATATTGAATTTGAACATAATAGTGTTATTAATGGACTATATTTTAATTATTTTTAATTTATGTTTTCTGTAATAAGAAATGACAAAGAATAATATAGGAAGAGGCAATGGTGGAAGGAGAAAAGCAGCAATAAGAGGCAAGCACTCACTGCTTATCGTGCCACTAATTGGTCAATAGTCTATGTCTAACACAGGAGAATCAATTACATCTGATGCAGCAATTCCAACTCAAAGTCATCAATTTTCAAATGAAATCAGTAGATCTAATGATGATCATCATATGCAAATTGATTCTGCTAAGCAACTAACACAAAGTAATCCAACAACTCCTCATAGTAATAAAAGAACTAAGTTTGATATTTAGAATCATTTGTTGAAGTTGTATGATAGTCATGGAAATGAGACTGAGAGGGCCGCATATGTGCGGTATAAGAAGGATTATCAAGGTAAAAGTGATTAAGGGACTTATGGCCCTTGTAAATACTTGAGGGAACCTTGTAAAATGTTTCCAATTCCAGAAAAAAGCACTTGTTAAATTGCACAGAGGTGTGAAAGTTAAGAATCAGAGTACACTAACTTTTCAAAAGTGTCCCAGGGATAAGAGATTAATTGCTTGGACTTTTTGACCAGTTAGCTTTAGGATGCATAAGTTAAAATGATAATCAGAGATGAATTATCATTTAGATTTATTGAGAGACCTGGATTTAAAAATTTTCTTGCAACCATTTGTCTAGAGTTTATCATTCCATCTAGATACACTATAACTAAAGACTGTAATAGATTGTTTATAAGTGAAAAGAAGAAATTGAAAGACTTCATTACCAGTAGTTGTAAAAGAGTTTCTTTGACAAATAATATATGGAAAAATATTCAAAACTTGTCCTATTTGTGTTAACTACACCTTTTATTGACAACGAATGGAATTTGCATAAATTTTTTTTTGAATATCTATGTCATTAAGAGTCATAAGGGAGTAAATATTATGAATACAATTGAATTTTACATGGAAGAGCAAGGAAGTAGTAAAGTCATGAATTACTATTGATAATGCATCAAGTAACGACAATGTGGTCCTTGCACTGAAAAAATATTAAAAAAAGATGCATTCGTTTTGAGTGGGGAAACTCCTTTCAGAATAATAAAAAAAAAGAACGTGTTTAATTGGAACATGAGAACGTGACTGAATTTGTCCTAGTTACTTTTCGGGACAGAGTCGATGAAGGGAGGGCTTCTCGAACGAGGAAAAGGATCCAATGACTTCGAAAGAATTGAACGAGGAGCTGTATGAGGTGAAAATCTCATGTACGGTCAATGTGTCAAATAATGGGGTAGTTTAGATAAAATGAATGTTACATTATTTATTGTAGTGGTATTAGATCCTAGTATAAAGTGGAGTACCTAAGTGTCAAGTACACTGAACATTATGATGAGTTGGAGGTAGCAAATCTTATATCTATGGTTAAAAACACTTTGAATGAGATGATCAATGAGTATAAAGAAAATAATGATATCTTAAGATCTAGCACATCAAATTCTATTATAAAATTGCACTTGAGGGTAACGCAGATGAAGATATTGACCTATATTTCTTTCAAAAGGAAGGCAAAGTAATATAGTTAAGAAATTTGAACTAGATATATATTTGGAGGAAAGGGAGGAAGTATTTGTCAAAGAATTCAACCTCTTAGGATGGTGGAAAATGAATGCAATGAGATTCCTTTTATTGTCTAAGGTTATAAGGAATGTGTTTACTATATAATGTTTGAGTCAACATCAGTATTAATGAGAGGTCTTTAGACTAATTTAGGAGCTTTTTGACTCATACAACTGTTGAGATGCTCATTCATTACTAAAATTAGTTAAAAGACAACACTCAACCTATTACACTTAAAGAAACCCTTTCAGAACTTAAACATTGAGAAGATGATACATATTTTCAAACTTTTGAACTTGTAAATTTCATTTATTTTTTTGAATTTTTGGATAATACACAATCTGATTGATACATAATTACATTTTATAGGTGTTTTAAAAGAACCAAAAATAATAGAGAGTGGTTCCAATAAGTAAGGTTGATATTTGATTTACAAGATGTAATATGTGAGTTTAATATTTAATATTCATCTCCAATTCATTAACATTGATTTCTTTGTAAAAAATTCAACTTGAATTCAACACTGAATGAAGTTGAATTCAACCATAATCACATCAAATTTGATGTTATTAATGTTGAATTCAACTTTATACAACATTAAATTCGACCTTCTTAACGTTGAATTTGACGTTATCTAAGTTGACTTCAGCCTTATTATGGTTGAGTTCAACTTTATTAAAGTTGTGGCTTTATGCTTTATAGTTCTCTTGGTGATTTAGTTGCTGCCCTTTTTTATGGCTTAGTGCTAGGCTGGTCTTCTGGCTTGCTGCCTCTATTCTGCTAGCCTCTCCTACTGAGATCTCTAATTTGCATGTTTTTCCTGCCTACCTGCTATTTCATGATTGACTGCATTTTGTTACTACTCTGAACCTAATCTTGATTGCCTAATGCCTACAATGCCATTATATGCCTTCCTATCTAGGCTCATTTTGAGTTGATGTTTTGGGATTTCAGTTGATGTTTTGACTGTTTATTTAGTCTTCATCTATGCAGCAATGCAATGGCAATCAATCTAATTTCTTCATCAAATCTTTCCGATGAATTGAATTGAATTATTGATCAATTGAATATTGAAATGTATTGTTGAATAATGAAATACTATGATAAGTTTAAAATTATAATTTGTCAGCATAAGATCTGTTATATAACATATTGTATTGTAAAATTGAAATTAGTAGTTACTAGTTAGTTATATACTTTGTATTATGTAATAGTATAAATATTATTCATTCAAGTCTTCTATGTTATGTGGTTTTTTATGTATGTATTTTACATAAAACTCATTAATAAGTTCAGTTAAAAGTTGAATTCATCCTTAATAAGTTGAATTTGATCTTATTAAGGTCGAATATAATCTTATTAATATCGAAGCCAACCTTAATAATGTCTATTTCAATCATAATAAAGTTGAATTCAATCTTTTTAAAGATGAATTTGACTTTAAAAAAGTTGTGTTTAACTTATATAGTGTGTATTAATGAATAATATAATATTATTCATTCAAATTTTCTATAATATATATGTTTTTTGTATGTATTTTGCATAGCACTCATTAATATGTTCAATTAAAAGTTGAATTCATCCTTAATAAGGTTGAATTTAACCTTAAAATGTCGAATAAAACCTTAATAAAGTAGATTTCAACCTTAATAAAATCAAATTCAACTTATATAGTATGTATTATGTAATAATATAATATCATTGATTCAAGTCTTCTATAATATGTATTTTTTCTGTGTATAGTTATGCAAATACTCATTAGTAATTTTAATTGAAAGTTGAATTCATCTTTAATAAAGTTGAATTCGACCTTATTCAAGTCAAATTTAACCTAATTAATATCAAATATAACTTTAATAAAGTCAATTTTAATCATAATAAAGTCGAATTTAACCTTATTAATGATAAATTCGATCCTAATAAAAAGTTGAATTTAACCTTATTAAGAATGAATTCGACCTTAATAAAGTTGTGTTCAACTTATTAAAGTTGAATGTTGTTAAATAAAAAAATAGTTTAAAGAAATTAATTTTTTTAAAATTATTCAAAATTTAGATATCAAAAAATTATCTAAATCTCAATCTCATTTACATTATGAAATTAATCATATCCCTTTGGGAAACAAAATAAATCTAACTGTTGGTATTTTCAAAATTATTGAAACCTACTATCTATTGAAAAATGAAAAAGTCTTAAATTTTTTATTATAAATACGCCACATTTGTCTTGTATTCTCATACTTTTCTTCATCATCTTCTGAAAATTTATAAAGAAAACCTTCAAGAAAAATGGCCAAAGAAATTCCCAATTACCTAATCAAACTCGATGATTGGATGCACCCTTCTTTTGTGGAAAGCTTAGAGGTAATATATTTGAAGACAAATGATCTTTATGATGAACTAAGCGTTGAAGTCAAGGAGAACATAAGAAGGCAAAGGTTAAATATCTTGGACTAATATGTCAGAAACAAGATTCTAGAACCTTATCCTTTAATGGTAGTGTACAATATTTTTCTAGAAGTCATAGGAAAAAGGAAAGCAGCTTGGAATGATGATGCCTATGCCCCTCTTGCAATATGAAGTGATGATGCTTATGCCTGCAATTTGAATTTTATGTTTTATATTTGAATTTTTAATTTTATATTTTATGATGTATTTATAACACTATTAATAGTATTTATAGTACTATTAATTCCAATGGAAATTTTAGTTAATATTTATAATATTTATATATATTATATTTTGTTTTTTTATTTCATTTATTGTATAATTATTTGCATTATATAAATCAATAAGAACACTGAACAATAAATAAACTTGAATTCTACTTTAGTAAGATTGATTTCGACTTTATTAAGGTTGAATTCAACTTTAAGAAGGTTGAATTCGACTTTAGTAAGGTGGAATTTGACATTAGTATGTTGAATTCATTTTTAATAAGGTTGAGTTTGACCTTAATAAGGATGAATTCAACCTTAATAGGGTAGAATACCTGAAATCCCTGAGTTTAAATTGAATTGTCCTAAACTGTTATACCTGAATACTAAATAGTCTTATCCTAAATTTTCGGTACAAGTTAGCACTAGTCCCTTATATTTATAAGTTGGGATTGGTTCCTTCAATTTTTTGAAATCCCTAAAGTTTCAGTTTCGTTTGGGGATTTTCAAATCCCCAACTTTACCCGAACTGTGCACACCCCTAGTTATATCATCTAATTTATCATTCTATTTATTTCTAGAGTGAAGAATAGAAGAGTAAGCAAACCATTACAATCCCAAGTTTTATAAAAACAAAAAAAAAAAAATGCAAGTTATAAGAATACTTAGTTGTTTATATAATCAAAAGTTATAATGTGAGAATGTTTAGGTATGCTCTTGCAACCCAAGTGTAAAGAGGAAGACTCCATGTGATGGGCAATAACAAAGAAAATAGGCACACATATGGAGTGAAGCACTAGAGTATTGCAGTAAAGGATGGGAAAGCACTAGAGGTGTGGCAGACTGAAGTACCAATTTCTTATAGAGGACCCTATAGTTTTGTTGGTTGCTCTTATATATCTATTTGCCAGACTTGCATCTCAGTGTGTGTAAATATTATCATGTGAAATACTTTACTATACCTAGTTTCAAATTGTGAGATTATTGATGTCGATCCATCTTATGATGAAGGTTCTTTTTTCTCGTACTAATTTTTTATGAAGATGTATCATCTCGCCACTATAGGGCTTCAACTTGCTAATCAGTATAGACTACATCATGTCCTTCTAGGTGGTTGGCAAAAGTAGTTTTTTTTAAACTTGAAGAATTGCAAAGTTTAGATGATGCACCTAAGCATCTCAATAAGGCTGACACTCCCTTAGCACCAACAACATTAAATCGCACCAACCATTTATCGATAATAAGAAAAGAGTTATAAACAATAAAAGCCCATAAGGCTTACAAAAATTTGAGATAAAAAACTAGGAAATAAATCCATAATTTGATAAATAATAATCATCATGCTCGATCAGAGAATAACAAAAGGATGGGGGATGGCTCCACCAAGTAGAAGCAGAAGAACGAAAGGTATGACTAGCTAAATCATTAGTTATAATATTACCCTCGCGATAGATATAAGAAATGATGAAATTCATATGATCCATTAAGTTAACACACTTCATCCATTTATTGTGTCATTTCTAATTAATAAGACTTCAAACTCATCAAATAATCAATAATGCATGTGAATTGACATAGCTTCTTTTAGGGTTGCACATCTCATTTCAGTTCAATCCCTCATATACTAGATTGAAAGTGGTTGAGACTTGTTTATATTAATTAAAATTGAGCATTCCTTTAGATTGGAGTAGTATAATGATAGATGAGCAAATATGAACAACGTGCATTAGCAATTACCTTTTGCTGTGAATTATATTTTGGACTAGTCAACAACAACTTTTATTGTTTTATGCTCTTATTGTAATTTAATATTGTGAAATATATATTACAAATTAGCTCGACAAACAACATGTCACAATCTATTTCATTCGATGAAAAGCTTTACATATAACATTTTAAATTGCTTAAAAGTATCCTCTTTTAAGTCCCAATTACCACAAATTGGTTGGCATCTTTTGCATTCAAAAATCGATATCTAGACCAGCTAGTTGATAATAAGCAAAAAGAGTCTCCAATTCAGATGAGAATTGAGATATTATAACTTCTAGTTATTAAAATTTGTTTGGTATTGTGGTATCTATGATTGGTGCCATTGTAATAGGCCTCAGATGAATTGAACTAGAGTTGGTATCATTGCATTGCTATCAAGTCCTATGTATAATATGGAAACTTGATAATGAATTACATATTGATTCAATTATGATATGAGTTCATGATAAAAATATTATACACTTATGATGATCATTTTTCAATACAATTATTAATCATTTAGTACATTTATCTTTAAAATACATCTTAAAAATCATGAAATAGTACAATTATAGTTCCCATGCTCTGTGCAGTTCCAAGCTTCCAAAAAATGATGTCAAAAAGTAAACCAAACTTCCTTTTAATTCTTACAACCTAGTCTCCTAAATAAGAAATTCAATCTAAAAAGCCCATAAAAACTCACTTTCTAAGCAACTTTAATGTAATAAAAAATAACCAATCTTCCTTTTAATCCTTACAATTATCTTTAAAATAATTGCATCATTAAAGTATAGGAAGAACTATATAATATAGCAAGATCATAGTTCATTTCTTTTTATGAGTATGAATTATTATACAATATAATTAATATAACTTATTAAAAGTTAATACTATCAATATTGTATAACATATCAAACTTATAATGTAATTTGCTGAGAATAAGAATTGATATATCTTGGTTGCTTATGAATATAAATTAAAGTACAAAATTTATAATAATATAAGCTTTAATTTTAGTGAACATAGATCGTCTAGGGATTAAATAGATTCACTATTTTTAATAATGTTAGAACATATGATACATATGGATTTGAGTTAGAATTTTAAGAAATAACATTTTTATTCTAACTATATTATATCTTTAGAATCATAATACAAACAAGTAGGAAAGCTATGAAAATGGACAAATTGATATTAATAATGAGTACAAATAAAAATCAATCATGCATCTTAGGATTAAATTAACAAGGGGGGAGTTTGTGATTTCATTAATTAAGCAATAGGAGATTGTATGTTAAGTTATGGAACATACCAATCAAAAAAATCACAACAATTCACACCAAGTTTGCAGCAATAAAATAGCCTATTAGGATTTGCACATATCTCGCTAATTTTCACCCTAGCTCTCCTTCCACAATGGCATGCTTTCATCTTAAAGATTAACCTTTGATTTCTCGAATCACTGCTTGTGCCCAATGTTGATATTCTCATTTTGGTCTCTATAACTTTACAAACCATAAAGATAGTCTCTTTTTTTCTTCTAACTTTAATGGTAATGGTTCAACAAGTAAGTAATATACTATTTTATAATAATATTTTCAATCAAGAGTTTAATAGTTTATTAAATTGTTTAGTCGACCTTCACAGGGTACTGTAAAAGTCTTTTTAGTAATCTAATACTAATTTTGAGAATATAATCTATATCAAAATGCAATGAACAACTGTACATGTTGTCTCAGGAAATTAAATAATGTGGTAATTTCATATTGAAAATTCGCATGGAATAATGATAGGTATTTTCAAATGCTAATTTATAATAAAATGTAATAATAACCATGATTTTATTTATATAACTATAGTAATCCAAAGGATACACAAGTGCTACGATATTGACACAAAGAAACTAAAGTTAATAAGGAAAAAAAAAAAAAGGAAATATACTTTAGAAAACAAAAGGGAGATAAACATAATCTAAAACATCAAATTTAATTCTACCAAGCTAGAATGTCTTTAAGAGCTAGAGTGATCCTCATACATTTCCTTAACAAGTTTGTCTAAATTTTGTATTATTGTGCCAACTTTCATAATCTCAACAGTGCATGCACCAAGCAATGTATTAAATTTAGAAAACTTACCATAGTTCTAATTGAATTTGAGCATAATATTGTCCAAACTCTAAATCTTATGATCTTTCAATAGATGGGCAACATCATTAGCCAATTTAGTTTTAATAACTTGAGCATTAGTAGAAATCTATTGTACTTCACCACCAATTTTGTGTTCTTTTTCTTTAAATTTTATTCTCTCCAATCTTCAACATTTTGGCTGGTGAATTGGCTTTTTTAATTCAAATCTTTTCCAAACACTTTCTTGCAAAAGCAGAAGATTGTTTGCTTTTATCTTCAAAATCATAAATAAATATGAGAGAAATTATTTTGGATAATGTTTTTGTCTCCTTTTTTTTTTTTTTTCCTTTTATTCAATGGCAAAGTTGATACATAAGTTGTATTTAAATAATAAGAAAAGTTGCATGTAAAACCCTTTGGTTTTTGAAATAATTAATGATTTTTTTCGAAGATACTTAATTAATTAGAGGATTTGTCAATTTCTAAAGCTTATTAATGGGAGGAAAAATAGATTAGGCTATTGAAAAATGGATATGGCCAAAAAATAGTAAACCAAGGATATAGTAGCATAGTGAAACAAGGTTAATCAACACTATCAATGAGAGAAAAAATGGATTAAGGCAAAAATAACTCAAGAAGATAAATACTAGTAGTATGAAATTAAGAACACATGAATGTGTGGGAGTTAATTTTATATTGATGATAATTATATCCCTTTCATTCACATCAATGTGATCCCTTCTCTCAAAGGACTTGTGAAGTCTTTCAAGGAAGTTTATAAACTTGGCATCAATATTTATGGCTCTATAATGATGTCTAAAGAGAAATTGATAAAAATATCATATGGATTCTCCATTCATCAATGTTGTAATATATATAGAGTATAACACAAGATAGTATAATTAGAGTACAAGTAGAACAGTAACATAAGAAGATAACTAAAATAGAAGAGTTTATTATTTTCAATTATAAGTCGAATAAAATTTTTTAAAATTTGAATCAATTATTGATTGTTATTATAAGTCTAACAACCTACCCAAACTTTTTTATTTGTTTTTTTGGGTTTTTTTTTTCATAAATCTATATAATGAGTGTTAGATCATTTTTAATTTGACATATATATATATATATATATACATATATATATATATATATATATATATATCATGCACAAATTCAACAAATTATATAATTACAAATAAAAATAAAAATTTATGTAGACAAATTTAATATTTAAAGTTAGATTACTTACTAAAATGAATGTGGAATATATTAACTTCATATATAATGCAGTTGAAATGCCCAATAAATTTTTAGATTGTGTTATTCCATTAAATAATTAATTAACTAATTTAAGTATTCAAATGTTCAAATGTAACATATTAAATTCAACTTTGAAAAATCAATATTGCAATGGTCTAATTTTTTCAATTAATGAATGCTATTGTCTATTTAAAAATTGCATATAGTGACCATTAGGTCTAGGAGAAAATAAATTTTAGATAGAGAATCCCAACTCAATAGAAACATCAAACCACAATAAATTATCACATAAATTCACTTACCCTATAAAATTTGCACCCATAAAACCTCCTACCAAAGTTATCTTCGATCCAAGATGTTTTAAGTGGAGCTTTATGACCACACTTATAGATTAGCATTCTAACTTCTATATGCAATTTGACCATCTTCAACAATTGAAGAGGAAGATACAGTAATGGCTATTCTTGAAGGTAAGTTTATAATTAGGATTTCTAATATTACCTTAGTGAAATAAAGAAAGAGGAGGTTGGATTGGGTTAGGATGGTCTTAAGATGATGAAAGAAAAAGAGATGTTGCTTTTCCTAGGAAACTAAGAAAGCGAGAGAGAGAGAGAGAGAGAGAGAGAAAGCAAGACACGTGAGGGGAGAGAAAAAGGAAGGATTTGAGTGGCCACATGGCTTTTTTTGAATTTGAAATTGGCGAAGTGGTAGCCATATATGATGTTCGTTAGGATTTTAGATAGAAAATGGGGGTGAGGGACATTATTGATACAAGTGATATAACATCAGTGATATTTTTATAATAAAATTTAATTGAGGGACCATAATATGCATTAGTCAATAGGTGATAAACGATGGGTGTAATTTACCCATAGTTTCCCTCTATGCTAGATGCGATTAGAACATGCCAACCAACAAGTTATGGCACCTTTCTTAATTAGAATAAAATAGACACCTTTTTTAATTGGAATCAAATTAAGTACAACAATAAAATACAAAATAATGAATACTAGGTTAACATGACTTAAAAAATAAATAAAATTAGAAAAAAGTTAAAATGACTAACCATAAAAGATCATGAATCAATCTTACATCTATCAAGCATAAATGTTATAACTAATACTCCACAATCAAATGTGTTAGGCTGCTTCAGGTTATGAGAAGCATGGATAACTTTAAAAGTAGCAAAGTTGAAATTAGTATGCTTCTTTTTAGTATAATTCTGGAGGTCCAAACCAAGATTGTGGAGCTATAATCCCATGCTAATCATATGAAAAGTTAGCATTACAAAAATTATAAATAAAAGTGGTAAATATAATCTTTACAATTTCCTTAATCTTTAATGAGTAAAATATTGGAGTATTGAAATTAGCAAAGGAGTCCCAAATTTCAACTATTTCCTTAGGCACCAACACTCTTAGAATGAAATAGTATTTGAAAACTAATATTGGAATAAAAATCTGAAATAAATTTATCTTATCTATTAGGTTTCAACAAAATATAATAAAACAAAACAAGTCCATTATATTTTCATATCTCATTGCATAATTCAAGAGAACCCATAGTAGTTCATTTCTCTCTAGTGTAAAGGACTAAAGGGTAATATATCATCATGCAAAACCTAATATCCATATTAAAAAAAATGTTAACTTTAGATTAATCATTACAATTTCATTATTTACAAAATATACATACACTTGCAATTATCCTTATAGGAAAATACCATCTTTTAACTTTTCCACAAGTCTTCATTCTCTCATCATTTGTTAAGAATGTTGAAACTAATGTAATAAACTATATAATGACTAAGAAAATTAATAATTGAACAAAATAATATAATCAACCTATGTATTATGTAAACCATTAGTTATTGTAATTTATATTTCTTGCCTAGGGCTGAAGGAGCAAAAACCAGACCTCATAAGATGAATAACATCACTCTCCACTATTAACTCCCTATAATTTGTAAAAAAAGGAACAAAAAATAACTTATTTAAAAAAATAAATTTAATAAATTTACAACACTTACTATTGATTAGCAAAATTTTAAAATATATACTCTAACAACTCTCTATCCTTTTGCTTCAATATATTTTGGAAGAAATTGAACTAATCACATGTCTTCTTGATGAATTATTCACCTTTACCAAATCAATTTTCCATTTTATTTCTTTTTTATACTCACGAGGTTGCTCTAACTTCTCTATAAGGTTGCGTTTGTTTGAGAGGATAGAAAAGTGGAGGAATGTGAGTTTTATAAATAATATTGTCTAAATACAAAATAGGACAAAAATGTATTTAGACAATATTTTTTAGAAAATTCACGTCCTCTCACTTTTCTATCCACTCAAACAAACATAGCCTAAGTGTTGTTCATTTGACTCTCATTTCATAGACCTTCTAATTTCAATCAATTACTTTTTGATTTCCTTAATATAGCACTCATTACAATTCCTCCGCTCTATTTGATCTTCCTCTAATTAATTTCTATTAAAAGTATACAAGACAATCTATCATTCACACAAAATATAAAAGAATCTTTAAACATGAATTTTAGAGAGACTAAATTTGTTAAAAAAAAGTGCAGCCTTAATTGCAGAGCAAAACAAAGCAAAATTTGAGGGTCCATTTGAGGTAGAAGAGTAATCTCCATTTTGTAGCATTACATAAATTTAAATCTAACTGCACTAACATTGATTAAGATTTCAAAAGTTCAAACTGTGTGAACCATAATGTGCATAATGTGTATAATCATACATTCACTATATATGAGGTGGTCTCTCCCAAGGCATCCATGATCCATTCTTGACTTACTGTAGGCCATATAGAATCTAACATTGGTTGTTGGATGTAATACTAATGCTTTCCTAATAGGAGCTATAGTAGCCAAGCAGGCAATATGAGACTTGAAAACCTTCGTGAGTGAAAAAGATGTAGCTTTGCAGCTAAATCTTGCTACTACATCAATGGTGTTCTTCAATGGAGGAACAAGTTTCTTTTATTTTATTTTGGTGACCTTTAGAATGGGTTCTTGATGGTACAAATAAGGTACAATAAACATATTTGATTTTGAAAATGTCAATATAACTTATGGAATTTGAAATTTTTTTTATACTAATTAATGAATATAATTAAAATTAAATTTAAAATAAAAAATTCTTAAAATACAATAGAATCTTAATTAAGATTCTTTTTAAATGGAATAAATAAAATGTTTAACGTTTATGATATCTGAGTAGGCAAATAATGGGTTAATATCAATAGGAATATTTAATCATTTTTGCTAATTTCGATACTAATTAATAAGATTGACATTTTTTGCCAACTACCTAATTAATTATAGCCATTATGTTTACATCCAACGGTTGAAAGTCTTATGACCATCAATGGATATATATGGTTCTAACCATTTCAACCACACCCATATATGTATATAGTCAGAGGAATCAAGTAAAGAAATTGTAAATAGGTTATGGTTTTGTATTCGAGTTGTATTGGGTGTGGGTTAATGAGTATAAATGAGTATGGATATTTGTTATACATGCATATATATGCTTTATGTATTTTCTATTAATTATGATCTTATTTTAATGAATTGATTCATTTTTGAATGTCTGTTTACAAATGCAATTTACCCATTGTGATTGTAACGGCACAATTTGTTAATTTGGTCAAACATTATAGTAGTAATTAGGATGATGAAACAAAGATGAACAATTATCTAGGTGAGATTGAGTACATAGATCATTATGACATTAATTTTCTATCAATGTTTGAGTTTTAGGGAATATACTAGGAATTTAAGTACAAGAAAGATATTGTAAATTTAGTTTGGAATTTCAAATTTAACAAATGAGTTGGAAATTGAAAAATACTATCAGATAAAAAATTAATAACATGTTAGAGTACAATAAAGGTCAATCAAATATTCATATATACCATATTGAGAATGATCCTCTTTTAATGATTAATTAAAGTGATTATCAACCTAATGTGGTTCAAAATGAGGATGGAGATGGAATATGGAATGAGAGTGAATCTGAAAATGGATTTGTCCATATAATTAATCCACTATTTGATGATAACATTATGGGTGGTGAGATTATATTAGTTTTATTAGTGTTGAGGATGCATTTGAGGTTGGTGAGATAAGAAATGTGATTGGTGAGGTAATAAATAGGGGTGTTGATGTAAGAAATGTGAGTGATGATCCAATAGATGGCACTAGTGAGAAGAGAGATAAGGGTGACGGTGATGAAGATGATAGTGACTACTATGAGGATGAGGAAGATAATTTAGATTAAAATTGATTCAGAAGAAGAGGAGCCTAGTTAGCTTTATAATAATTTAGAAGGTAATGATGATGATATATTACTAAATATAGGTGTTGACCCAGAGAAGGAGGCTTGTTCACAACATGAAGTAGGTTCAATTGATAGCAAAAGCAATGGGAATAATGGGGAAAGAAATGCATTAGTAGGTGATCAAAATATTAGGGAAGATGGAATCAATGATCTCAATGAAAAGGATTTTTAAGAATTTAAACTTGTTGACAATGATGAATTACACAACTTAAAAAGGTCTTCAAATTATGAGATCAAATACCCTGATTTTAATGAAGATTTAGGTTTTAATTATCCTAATTTATGAAAAGAGGCGAAATTCACTAATCATTTTGTTTTCAAGAAGGCATTGAAGGAATTCTATTAAGTATTTCACCTATGAGTTAGTAAATAATAACAAGAAGATAACAATAATAAGCATAAATGTGGGTTTAGAGTGCATGCATCCAAGTTACTTAAGAGCATCACTTTCCAAATCAAAACTTTTAGACTATCCACTTATACCATACTGATTTCAACAATAAACTAGTTACTTCATAATATTTGGCTAAGGAATATTTAGAAGATCATCGAGATAACCCTCGGTAAAGGTATAAGCTATGCAAAGACAATCAAGAGATGATAGGGAGATAAGGTTTCTTTACATAAATGCTATAAAGCATAAAATAAGGCAAATAAGGTTACTGAAAAGGATATCAGTCAACAATATAGAAGGCTTTGGGATTATGATGAGATTGTTAGAATATTTGATCCTGGTAGTTAGGTGAAATTGAAAAATGATTGGTGGAATTACAACTTAATGAAGAGCAAGGATCAAATTCTATTGAATTTGAAATTTCTAGACTATAAAGGCAAGTGATAACATTTGAATAAATAAGTTATTTTTTTGGGATGAGAACTATAGTTGGATTAGATGGTTGTCATCTAAAGACTTTAATGAGTGGCCAATTACTTTGTGTAGTTGGTAGGAATGGTAATAAAAATATGCTCCTAATTACATTTGCTATTATAAACATTGAGTACAAGATTTCTTGGGTGTGGTTTTTGAATTTGCTTTTTGATAAATTTGGAAGACCAGAGAAGATAGATTGTGTTTTTATGGCTAACCAATGGAAGTAGTGATTCATATTTTGTAATTGCAATTATGTTTGTTATTTCCATTCAACATCTATATAAATTATGCATGTATATGATTATTCTATTATTGTTTCAAGGTCTAGTTGAGGCTTTTACATATGTGCAGGTAAAAAAGGAAAATAAACTCTGTGTTGAGCATATGTGTAACAACTACAAGAAGATTTTCAGAGGTGTTGAATATAGAAAGAAGTTACATTTGCTGTAGCAACTAGTATTGAAGAGATGGGAGAGTCAAGTGGAATCATTAAAGAAATTTAATGAGAAGGCAGATGATTAGGTGATCGTTAAGGATCCTTAAGCTTAGACTAGGTCTCATTTTTTTGACTCACAGATGTGCAGCTAGAAAAGGAAAATAGACTCTGTGTTGAGCATATGTATAAAAACTACAAGAAGATTTTTAGAGGTGTTGAATACAAAAAGAAGTTACGTTTGTTGTAGCATCTAGTATTAAAGATATAGGAGAGTCAAGTGGAATCATTAAAGATATTTAATGAGAAGGCAAATGATTAGGTGATTGCTAAGATCCTTAAACTTGGACTAGATCTCATTATTTCGACTTACACTAAATTAGATACTCTTTAAAATAACATATGCAAATCATTTAACTCATATATTGCTACAGTAAGGGACATGCCTAATTCAGCATGATGGAGTGGATAAGAAGGTTAATGAAAAGATTGCATGTTAAGTATATAGGATTGCAAAAGTATAATGGAATTATTTTGTCCAAATGCACAAGAGACATTGGAGAATATCAAGTTGGCAAGCAAAAACTGCTTTTGTTCACTTGTTTGTACAAAAATATATAAGGTAGATTTTTATGACAAAAAAGTTTATGAATTCGATGAACATGACATGCACCTATAAAATGTGGGATATGATAGGAATTCCATGTAAACATATTGTTTCTATAATATATAGTTGTTTCTGTAATATACACCAATAAAGAACAACCAGAGAAATATGTGTATTAATATCTTTCATAATGTACTATTTTGGATATCTATAAGCATATCATAAACCTTTTACCATCACAACATGATTGGAAAAAAAAAAAACAAAACACTATAACATATATCTATGTACAGTGAGAAAACTATCTGGTAGACTTAAAAAGAAAAAAAACAACTAAAAAAATAAAGCTCTTAATGAGGCAAGAAATCCATTTTAAGTCTCTAGAGTTGGAAAACAAGTTATTTATGGCAATTTTGAACAAACTTGTCACAATAATAGAGGTTGTAGAGCACTGTTAGGTGAAATACCATGGCAAAGGAGGATGAGAATGCAAAAGGACAAGGCATCATGTACTAACAATGCTACTCAATCAAATGCATAAGGAAGTGCACCTGTAGATGCATCCAGAAGATAAAGGAGAATGTCAAATGTTGGTTTGATTATAGTAAGTACTATAGCACCCCTTAAATTGAATATACTTTGTGAATTTGTTATTTCTATAGTGAATTTGTTATTTCTGTCACTAACAAATTGTCTTTACATATTTGTGTAAATAGGATGAACTAAGAAGGATAAGGGCACAAATAGAGTATCTCTTAAGTCTACCTCTCAACCTACTCCAAATACATTTATTGAAGTTGATGTAGGTGGTAGAAATAGAGGTAGAAGTTCTTCTACGTAGACTATACAAGAACAACAAATCAATCTTAGATACTAAGTGAATAGTATTTGATGTTTATTCTGTCATTGGAAGTGTGCATTACAACTGATACTAAAAATAGATTGCATAATTATGTAATAGGATGAACCAAAAAAGAAAAGGGCACAAATACAATTGTTATGTTTGCCCTATAGCCTACTTTAAATACAATTAATGAAGATAATGCGAGTGAAAGTAGATTGTGGAATGCACAACTTACTGATATTCAAATAACTAGCTAATAAACTACAAAAATATCTTAGGTGCTATGAATTTTTCAATTTTTTATTATATTAAATAATCATAGATAGGGGTGTGTAGAAAACATGATATAACCGAAAGTCAAACTGAATCAAATTTAATTCAATCTATTTGATTCAATTAATTCTATAATTCAGTTTGGTTTAGTTTATGTTCAAAAAATAAAATAATTGGATGGACTAAAAAAACCAAATTAATAGAATTATCAAACTGAAAGTCACTTCAGTTTAGTTTGATCAGTCTTCAGTTTAGTTAGTTATGCAAATTGGCTAGGTTCGGTTTTTTTATTTATTATTATTATAGATTCAATTTCTTATGTTCTTTTAATATTTTGTTCAATTTGAACCAAATGCTCACCCCCTTCGTAGATAAAATTTTCTTTTGGTAGATAATAATGGGCAAGGCCTGAACAAGCAAAACTAACTTCTAAGAAACTCCTATAGCATCGCTAAGCAGTAGATGTGACATCCCAATTTGAGGTTGATAAAGGACTTCCATCCTAACATTTATAAAGATCGAATGGCAGTAATGAGATTACTTTTCCTCATCTCTTCTTCATCTGAACTTAAAATGCAATCAACAACAACTTTCGAATCTAATTCCACCTTAATTTTCCTAAAACCCAAAGACCAAGCTAGTTTTAACCTAGAGTCTAAACCCCAAAGCCCAGCTTTAACAAAAGAGCAATCACCAATAAATTAAAAAAAAAAAAAAAAAGCATACCACCAACCCATGTGATCTTGCAACACACCACTAGCAGCAGCTCAACTCCCTCTAACACTACCATCTATGAGACCTCACCCAAACGCCCTTTCTTCACTTGGAAAATTATCTTAAAGAAAGATGAGCGATTTTTAAAGAGATTATAGAATGAGTTTTGGTGCCTACGATTGGAACAGCTATCGTTCGGAAAATTGATTTATGATTTCAAAAATGATTTTGAGAGTCACTAGGCTAATTTATTTTAAATAAAAAAATTAAGAAAAAGCCTAATTTGACTCCATTTCATTAATTTCTTAATTAATTTACCTAAAGATAAAATCACTAATCTCGAACTAGGTTGAGTTCAAGGACTAGGTTTTTTATTTTAAATAATCGCAATTTGGCTCTTAAGTTTGATTTGACTTAGAAAAAAATTGATTTCATGAATTATGATTATAAGATAATAATTAAAATGCAAGAGCATAGCATTATTATGGATTCTAGAGGAACGTAGAATGCTCTTTGATTCTAAAGTAATCAAATAAATAATAACACAAATTATCTTACAAAAAGTATAAAAATAGATAATTATAATGGAAAAGTAAATGGAAAATGGAAATAATTTGAAATTCGTTTTGTGATTTAGATTTAAATTTCAAACTTGCCTATGTATTCTATTGAATAAGATCAAAATCCAAGTAGTTCATTTCACGATTAAATAGAGGGATTTAGATGTTAATTAGATTGATTGATTTGATTTGAATTTGTGGGTGAGAGGAAAATGTTGATACTTTTGTTTTTGGAGGGTAGAGAATTTTACTTGACTAAAATTTCATTTTATCCGGACCAAGTGATTGGATTATTGGGAATTAATTAATCGATTAAAATGATTAATTAACTAATTAATGTGATGAAATAGATGGATGGATGGATTAATTAATTAAATGATTAATTAATTGATTTGGATGAATGATAAATTTAAAAAAAAAGAATAATTTGATTTTGAAAAAAGTGATTAATTAATTAATTAAAAATTAATTATTTAATTAATTGAGTGATTAATTTTAATTTAAAAAAAAAGAGTTTTAGTTAATTAAAAAAATTAATTAACTTGGTTAGAATGTAATAATTAATTAATTAATTAATTAAAAAGATTAATTAATTAGATAGTGGTTGGAGGGAGAAGAAGAAAATGAGAAAATGGATAGCTAATCTACAAATACTCAAGGTGTGAAGAGAAATGAAGGGTTTGAAGGCCTATTTATAGGCAAAGGTGGGTGAAAGTAGTTTTGAAAAGTGAAATGTGAAAAGACAAGTAGAGGTAGGGTTGGAAAATATTTGAAAATTGGGTTGGAGAGGTATTTTGGGAATTTTCGAACTAGACAGGGGACCACCAGCGTGGATCTGCGTAGAGCCTAGTGCAGCTCCGTGTGTGGGACGTGCTGCTGTCTTTTTTTTTTTTTTTTTTAGATGTTGATATTGGTTCATATTGAAAAATTGGATATCCAGGTAGCAATGCACTTGAAAGCTAAAGTTTTCTTTTGGGGGCTGCCTTGCCTACTAACCAGCTAATAAGACCACCATACCAGCTCTGCCTAGTGCACTAAACTTAACAAATATTGGACTATGGCTGAATGATGAGGGTATAAAATTAAGCGTTCGCACTATCAGAATTCAATGGTCAAATCCACTAGTCGCACCTTCAGGGACTAAATTTTAGGAGATTAAATGGCAACCATTTAAAATGGATTGCATAGGGCTCTCGTTGTTATCAAACTCATCATTAGAAATAATTTTTTTTCTCTATTGCCACAAGAACCAAATTGTTATTCTAATGAGTAAGCTCCAATTAATCTCGTTTAAAAAGCAAAATTAGAATAATTAGATATACCAACAAGAATCCATTATTGGATATCTATAGAAAAGAAATAAGACCATGTTTCTTGCTTCATAAATCTCTTCCAGATTCCTTAGCAAACACACAATCTTGGATAATATGAGTTGAATCCTCTTCTCCAACTTGGTATCTTATGTAAATGCTAGCTGGAATAGTTTTTCTACTCGCACATAACTTTGCCAATGCGAGTCTATCATAAGCAACTAAACAAAGAGTAATTCTCACTTTCTACTGTCCTTGCCATTTCCAAATCTTATCTTATAGCTTATTCCCATTGCCAAGTTATAATTCGAAATCATATTGAAAGCTGATCTAGTCGAAAAATCTCCATTAGTAATGTTGACCTAAATAACATGATCAAGCCCAAATTAGGGGAAATGGGCAAATCAAAGCTATTTTCAGGCAAATGGAATTAGGAAGAATCTATTAAAATAAGACCCAATTCCCTTCACCATTAAGATTAAACTCAATTATAGGTTTTTCTCTAAACGAGTCTAGAACATCAAGAATAGCATAATTGAGGAGAGTTTTAGCCTAGCCACTTTATCATGGTTTGATTGATTAGTTTAGCAAGGGTTGGATTAATTAACTAACCCAATTGATTACCGAGTTAATTTAGCTAGCAACCTGGGTGAATCAATTTAATTAACTAACTAAAAGAGGCAAAAAGCCTTAGAGGAAATGAAAATCTCAAAGAAGGCAATTAAGACCAAAAGAAAGGTGAAAGGAAAAGAAACTTACCTTGCACTTTGCAACTTAAGGACATAGGGCAGATGGAGTGGACAACTGGATCACAATTCCACTTTGTCCACATAGCAGACATGAACCTTGGGCAATGGACTTGCCTCGAACAGGCGAGCGAAAAACTTTCAAATAGTCGGGTAGGAATTAAGGAGAAATCGCCTAACTTACTTTGTGAAGCAAAGTGCAAATGCAAAGTGGTTTACTTAAAGTTAATGCTTTTCAAGCTCTAGAAGTTTATGATCTAAATTGTGGAGAGGTCTTCAATTTATAGGGAGATGGCTAGAGCATAAAAACTATGAATTTTCGATATGGGACTACAAAATATATAGGGTGTTGCTCAAGGCTCTGCGGAGCCGTAGAAGCCTTTGTGGAAATGCCGTAATGGTTTTTGCGGTGCTGCAAAAGGCTTTACAATAGTGCAGCAGAGGTCTATGGCATCCAACCCTGATTCACTTATTCAGCCTATTTTTGTCCATTTCTCATCCATTTTCCATGATTCCACTTGCGTTGGCCTTTGTACTAAGTCTCAGATGGTCTGAAGATGGTTTAGAGTTCTGATTGATTATTTTTTTTTTTACTAAAGGTTTAGTTCTAGTAGGTGTAGAATTGAGGATTCACAACTACCCCCCTCATTAGGATTACTCTATCTAGTAGGTAATTTTGATGAGTGTGAACCATAAGACAAGGAAGATGCCCTGGCATATTTGGGAGAGCTAGAAAGAAAAGGTAGTTCCTATTTGGTAGGAACTAGAAGCAGTGATCCTATCTAATAGGAGGGAAGGCAATCATATCTAGTAAGTAGTGATGATGATGATGATGATGATCCTATCTGAAAGGATCTAAAAGCACTATTCCTATCTGGTAGGATCTAAAAATAATGATCCTGTCTACTAAAAATAGTAAAGCATTGGTCTTGTCTAGTGGGAATGATAATGAAGATCCTGTCTAGTAGGATCTAAAAGCAATACTCTTGTCTGGTAGGAATAGCAAAATATTGGTTTTATATGGTAGGAATGATCATCCTATCTAATAGGATTGGCAAAAGTATTAGTCCTGTCTAGTAGGAATATAATATTTTTCTATAATTACAGAAATCTTTTTATGCTAAATCTAGGAGAATAGCAGTTAGATGCTTGGAGGAGACTATTGAGAGCACACAGAAACTTAGGATTCTAAATTTTGCCTTGAAATGGGTTCATTACTACATTCCCATATGAAAAGGTACTATGCGGAGGCACTATATAAAGGTGTGCCCCTTCCACTTTTTGTAATTTCTCTCATTTGTTAAATTTTACTTCTCTCTCTAAAATTCATTTTCTTTGACTTCTTTTTAGAAATGGCATCCTCCTCTAATAGTCGCTACACCAAGAGGTACTAAGTCCGAGGTATAACCTCAATCCAAAAGACTTGCTGTAGGAGTAGGAGCACCACGTGTATATCATTGGCAAGATGTATTTACCATTTTGCCCTTCCTTTCCTGTTTAAATATTAGTTCATAGAAAATATATGCATGTAAGAGATAAATAAAAATTTTTATTACTATATATTTATTTATTATTTTTTTCTATTTATTTATTTATAAAGACTATGACTATTAGACTAAGAGGTAGTAGATCGAACCTATATGTCGTCTTCATTTACCTAAAGACCCATCCCTGAGTCTGACAGTTGATTGAGCAATCTAGCTTATTGGGATTTTTGTCACTAGATTATACATGAGAGGGTAATATTCCTTTGCTGCGGGCACTGGTAGAGAGATGGTGGGACACCACAGTCACTTTTCACTTTTCATGCAGGGATATAACGGTGACCCCTTTGGACAATGTTAGTCGTTTTGCTATTTCAACCCCGAGCCTTAAAGTTTTATCCTGCTTAGACATTTGTCTCAATAATGACCCTGGTTAACTTATTAGGCATGGACCCTCCACGAGGCTATCCACATCTCCCTCGTTCTTGGCTTTGAGTTTAGGCTACTCATTTTGCCACACGCAGAGGGATACCATTGACCTGCATATCTTACACTCACTAGAGGATTAATCCATTATAAGGGACCTTGACTAGAGAGGTGCAACTCTGTTCATCTTATACCAAGAGATATCTGACCTATATGGAGGTGTTTTTACTGCTTTAGGTGGGACCCATATTATTTAGGAGGCATGCACTTCTTCTTCTATTTCTATCTTATACTCACCATTCCTGTGTCTTTTGATTGTTTTCCTTAGTGTAGTATTGGGCCTATGAGTACTTTCCTTTTCTTGCTCCTGCTTTGAGGGATCGTATAGCATATCATATCCCGAGCGGCTACTTTTAGTGACCACAGAATCACTGTCATCATGAGAGATATAGCTTTCTTCAGATACGAGATTTCTTCTCCTGTTTAGAGCCATTAGGTATGTACATATTCTAGGCATACTGAGTTTATCACAACCTCTAATATTTTGTCTTTCTTCATCTTCTTCTTTTCTCATAGGGTCGGTGTTACCTTTCCTCGACAAACTTTGACTCATCACTCCATACCATAAGTCTGGTATGGCTTTGTCTTCTCGCTGCCTCCTTCTATATTTCTACACTAACTTCATATTTTACCTCAGCGAGAGAGTTTGCGGCTAGATTACAAGGGAGAGGATTATCCTAACTGACACTCTTATCGAGATGCGATATGGATCACGCATCCCTGATAAGGATGTACTAGCAGTAGGCCTTCCAGTTGAGCCTTTCTTGGATCTTGAGAGTAACTATGGGAGCTTTTGCATTGATCACTTGCTACCTAATGTCCCATTTCTACTAGGACAGGCACGTTCTAACTATAGATCTTCTATCACTAGGTCAGTTCATACCTCTACTGTTAGAAGGAGTAGTGGTCCAAGTTTTATCGCAGGTGCTCCTTTTGACAAGGCTAGACTTAGAGAGCAGGTGACTTTCCCGGCATACTTGTAGGTAAGGGAGGACCTAAATTACATTTCTCCATATCACGGATTTGTTCAATATGAGATTCTATATGATCTCCCCGTTGATTTTATATCATTCCCGAATCATGTAAGCAAGGTATGTACTTTCACCCCCTTTTTTGAATTTATCACTTTATGCATTTTTCTTACTCTTCTTTTTCTTATGCAGATCCCTGAGGATTAAGCTCACCAAACTTATGAGATGTTCATCGTTTGAGGATGGCAGTGTCTATATCTCTTACTTTAGGTGATCATAATGAGGGGGGATGTTCTAACTATAGATCTTCTATCATTAGGTCAGTTCATACCTCTATTGTTAGAAGGAGTAGTGGTCCAAGTTTTGTCGCAGGTGCTCCTTCTGACAAGGCTAGACTTAGAGAGCAGGTGACTTTCCCGACATACTTGTAGGTAAGGGAGGACCTAAATTACATTTCTCCAAATCACGGATTTGTTCAATATGAGATTCTATAAGATCTCCCCATTGATTTTATATCATTCCCGAATCATGTAAGCGAGGTATGTACTTTCACCCCCTTTTTTGAATTTATCACTTTATGCATTTTTCTTACTCTTCTTTTTCTTATGCAGATCCTTGAGGATTAAGCTCACCAAACTTATGAGATGTTCATCGTTTGAGGATGGCAGTGTCTATATCTCTTACTTTAGGTGATCATAATGAGGGGGGATGTTCTAACTATAGATCTTCTATCACTAGGTTTGTTCATACCTCTACTGTTAGAAGGAGTAGTGGTCCAAGTTTTGTCGCAGGTGCTCCTTCTGACAAGGCTAGACTTAGAGAGCAGGTGACTTTCCCGGCATACTTGTAGGCAAGGGAGGACCTAAATTACATTTCTCCAAATCACGGCTTTGTTCAATATGAGATTTTATATGATCTCCCCATTGATTTTATATCATTCCCGAATCATGTAAGCGAGGTATGTACTTTCACCCCCTTTTTTGAATTTATCACTTTATGTATTTTTCTTACTCTTCTTTTTCTTATACAGATCCCTGAGGATTAAGCTCACCAAACTTATGAGATGTTCATCGTTTGAGGATGGCAGTGTCTATATCTCTTACTTTAGGTGATCATAATGAGGGGGGATGATGTGAATCGGAGGAGGAGACTAAGACGGGGCCGACGTTAGCTTACTTTCTATCATGCAGATGTTACGCTGACTCTATGTATGATCATGTATACATATTGGTATGATATTTGATTTATGGACTCTTTTGTATCTATAATGTATGGATGCTATTATTTGGTTATGTAAGGATTTGACCTATATGTTATGAATGCACTTATTTTATGAATGAATGTATAATAGGGGTCCCCCGTCTTTTTTCTTTCGTTTCTCTCTCACATTAACTTTTCTCACATGTTGTGCTTTGAACCACAAAAAAGAGGTCATGGTAGCTTGCGGTAGCCTATGCAAAGGTGTAGTAGCTACATAGCCTTTTAGTGCTACCGCAAAAGGCTTTTGCAGTAGTGTCATACAGTTTGATGCAGTAATTCCAGTGAATTTTCTCCTTTTTTCACTATATATACCCCCTTTTATTGCCTCGAATCCTCAAAACTGAGATTTTAGCTTTAAAAACACTTTTTCTACTTTCTTCCTTTTACTTTTCTCTATTTTTCTTTTCCCTTTCCCTCATGACGCCCTATTTTAGTCACTCAATGCATTTATGGACCAAAAACCTTGAGTAAGTAGAGCAAATTAATTTAGGGACTTTTAGGATTAGTGCCATGCCAACCCTTAGGGCGTTTGATTGGATTGGGACTTTTTGAGAGCTTATCTGAAATTCTAGGATCCTGAAGTTCATGTTTTTATATTTGGGGCTGGCGTGGATAAAAAGTGCCCTATCTTTGAGGAGTTTAACGTGCTACTAGGATATGATCCTGAAGCTGACTTGGTTTCCCCCATATTGAGAGTGGGCTACTTCAATTCTTTTCAAAGACTCTTAGGATTAGACACTGAAACTGCTAGCCCTATAGTTATAGAGGATTGGATGGATCTAACTGCTATGATTACAGAATTTTATGATCCTTAGGGTTTTGAAAACAAACAATGGCAGGAATGCCAGATGAAGGCTTTGACTTTTTGTTTGATAGCGGGTATCTCTTAATAAGCCCAACTGGCTGGGGGGATGTTAGGGTGACTAAGTTAATTTTTCAAATGGTTGAAGGTAATTTTATTGCTGGGATCATCTTAACGAAAATCATCCTTAGCTTGGATTGTGCTTATAGGAGTGATGGGCCCTAGTCTATGAGCCTAATTATTCTGTAGCTATGCTTTTTGATTCCTATTTATTCATCCTTATTTCTTTCCCTTCCTCTTTCCCTTTTTAGTCAATTATGTGTCTGTATAATGGCTAAGGGATCATTTGAGAGTGGTTTCTCCTCCTATTAAACAAGTTTACTCTACTTCATGGTACAGATCCCACACAATAATAAAGAAATTCAATTCTGAAAGGGAGTACACTAAGTGGCTTTTTGAGCTCCTCAAGAGTTGTTGTGGTTTTATCCTTGGTATAAGATTAGAAAGTTCATGACTATATGATGGTCTATTTGCTAGGTTTAACCATGGTAACATTCTACCAAGAAACAAGAGTGATGCGCTAGATGGGCCATGCACAAGGGGTAGTCCCAGATGGAGCTATCTTTGAGTATGCTTTGATTACCTCCATTGTGGCTAGGCCAATTACTAATAGATGGGCCTATAATTTTCATGTTGTTACTTCTTTTCATTACTTTGACAAGTCATAGGCTTACACTTTATGGTTGATTACTACATCCTGTCCATCTGAGAAGATTAAGAGGGTGACCTTACTTAAGGAGATAAATGATGAAACTTTTACAGGGGGGACTACTGATAGTTAGGAGACCTATGATTAAGACATTTAGGTAGATTTTTTTTTCTTTCTTGTTTTAGTGAGCAAGACTCTTAGATTCATCCTAAATCCAATTTTGAATAAAACGTCATTATTATTTCTTTTTTTTTTTTGGTATTAAAACAATAAAATTTGGCACAAAAGAAATTTTATTAATGATTTGAACCACACACAATGAGGGTTACTTACGTATCTCCTTACATAGCTTATTTCTCATATATGTTTTTCTTTTATCATTTTGGAGAATTAGATGTACGTAGTTCTAATTACAATGCATCATTATACAAAGTAGCGCTTCAATTGATCCAAATTGCAAGGGCTAGAGAATTCAATTCCATTCAAATCTATGAGAATGGCATCCTTACCTGACAAGATGCATTTAAGCACATACGGTCTAGTCCAGTTTAGTCTAAATTTGCCTCTAGGTCATACACTAGGGCTTAAACTTCCTTTAAGATCAAATTTCCCTCTTATAGGTCCCTATCCCTAACTTTCTTATTAAAATATTGAGACAATTTTTGTTGATAACCCTACAGTCAATACAACACATCCATTCTTTTTTTTTTTTTTTTTTTTCTGCAATAGCATTCAACTGATCATGATAACCTTTAATCCATTCTAACTTTTCTAATTGATTTTCCCTCATGATTCTAGTTGATTTGATTTCTACCTCAATCGATAATATGACTTCCATTTCATACACCAATGAGTAAGCAGTTACCACAGTTGGTGTATGGATGGAAATCCTATATTCCTACAGAGCAAATGGTAATTATTGATGCCAGTATTTGTAATTATCAGTCATTTTTTGTAGGAAGGACTTGATGGTCTTATTTGCTGCTTCAACTGCCCTGTTAGTTTGTGGTCGATAAGGAGATAATCTATGATGCTAGATCTTTTCCTTTTTCAAGAGCTTAACTACTTCCTTTTGAAAATGAGACCTATTATCTGTAATAATCTCAAAAGGTACTCTAAACTAACAGAGGATGTTTGTTTGGATGAAATGAGCCACTCTTTTCTAATCTAGTAACCGGTAAGGTGCTGTTTCAACCCACATTGTGGAGTAACTAACTATTACGAGGATGTATTCATGACTAGCAGATGATTTAGGATTTATTGTTCCTATGACATTAATGCCCCAAGTTGCAAAGGGCCAAGGAGTAGTTATGGGCTATAAAGGAATAGGAGGCTGTTTCTGTGGCATAAATCTGCCATTTGTGACATTTCTGTACAAATTTTTCACAATCATCATTCATAATGAGCCAAAAATATCCTAGATTCACAATTTTTTAGGCTAAAGCAATCCCATTCATGTACGACCTTTCTTCCCCACTACGGACCCATTCTATGATCTGTTGTGCTTCTTTAGTTAAGCACCTCAAGTGTATGTTATCCCAGGCCCTTTTATACAACACATCCCTATTTGGCAGGAAATTTCTGGCTAATTGTCTTAAAGTTCTTTATTCTGATTTAGAGACTCCTTTCGGATACTTTCCATTCTTGAGGTAGTTGAAGACGTCCCAAAACCAAGGTTTTTTATTAGCTAGTTGAATATTCATGCACAAAGTGTGGTATCCTGGTTCTTGCTTCACCTCAATCACCACAGGCCTAATTATTTCCCCATCTCTCATATCTAGCATTGATGCAAGTGTTGCTAGAGCATTTATAAACTGGTTCTTAGCATGAGGCAAGTAATGATAAGATAATTCATGAAAGTTTTCTGCGAGATCGTCTAAGCGGTTATGGTAAAGAACCAACTACTCTTTTCTTATCTTTCTTATGCCAAATGCCTAGGACACAATCAGATTTAAATCTTCATAAACTTCCAAGTAATGAATTATTAAATTCATAGCAACCTCTAAACCAGCTATGCAAGTGTCATATTTCGCCTCATTATTTGTCACTTCAAAAGCTAGCTTGATAACCATAGGCAGATTTTCTCCTTTGGGAGTGATTATAACAATTCCAATACGTAACCTTTGCTATTAGCTGCAACATTGAAGAATAATTTCCAAACCTCATGCTCAATTTGCATGATATCTTCATTAGGAAATTGTGGCTCTGACCAATTACTGTCCATTAGGGTTGCAGCTAATTGATTTGCTATCACACTCCTTTTTATGGTTTTCCTTTGGATATACTTCAAATCAAATGCTATGAGAATTGCCATCCATCTTGCCATCTTACTGTCAAGAACTAGTTTCTCTATAAGGAATTTCAAAGGACTCTTGTTAGCAAGGATATATGTAGTGTAGGAACTCAAATAATGTTGAAGCTTATAGTATACCCACACCAAAAAGCAAGGCATAACTTTTTGATTTGATTGTACTTAAGTTCATGAGCGAGTATGTGCTTAATTAAGTAGTAAATAACATTCTCTTTATATGATTCAATAGCACTTTAGGCAAGCATTGCCCCCATGGCTTCTTCTGTGACTAAGAGATACAGCTATAGAGGCTTTCCAAGTCTTGGTGGTTGCAATACAGAAGGATTTAATAATTACTCTTTGAATTTCTCGAAAGCTTTCTGGTAATCATCATTCCATTGCTTAAAGGTTCCATTTTTTAGCAATTTGAAGATTGGACCACAAACGTCGGCCAGCTGAGCTATGAACAGACTAATGCATGGCTTGTCTTTGATAGATTTAAAAATTATTTCTTAGAGTCGTAATTTTAATTTATTTTTATTTAGGAAAATATAAGAAAAAAACTCATTTGACTTTAATTATTAGCCGCATGAATAAGATCAGTAGCCTCGAAACCAAAGAGGATTCGAAGACTAGGTTTTCAGTTTAATAAAATATGTTTGGCCAAATAATATAAAAGTAACTTAAAATATATTTCATGAACAGTTTAAAATGCATGAACAATTTATAATATGCATGATCATTCAATCCATAAAGTTTGTACACAATTGGAATTTGAAATAAAAGAAAGTTAATATTATAATGAAATCTCAAACTTAAGGGATACCTCCTCTAACCCTAATGGGTTATAGGGAAGTCGCACATTCCCCAAACTAAACATAATAATGAAATAAAGGAAACAAAATAAGAGTAAGTGAAGAAGGTGATAGAGGGGAGAGAGTTAGTTAGTTTTAAGTGGATTTGATTCTTGAACCAAGCATGCATGCGTATCCTTTTGAATGGGAATTAGAACCTAGGCAGTTCTCCTTTCTTGCGAAGGGATTAGTTTAGCCTAGCCACTTTATCATGTTTTGATTAATTAATTAAGAGAGGGTTGAGTTAATTAATTAACTTAATTGACTATTGAGTTGATTAGCTAGTAACCTAGATGAATCAATTTAATTAACAAACTAAAAGAGGCAAGGAAATTTAGTCAAAAGAAAATTAAAGGAAAAGAAGGTTACCTCAGACGGCACGGCAGCTTGCTTAGGATGGCGGATGGTTGACTTCGGATGGCTGCTAGTTGGGATGCCAGGCAGTGGCTAGCCTGGGATGGCATTGCGGCTTGCCTCTTATGGTGGGCGACGGATAGCCTCGGACTATAGGTGATGGCTGGCTTCGGATGGTGAGCGACAACTAGCCTCGGATGGCATGGTTGTAGATAGCCTTGGTCGGCAGACAGCGACTAGCTTTGGATGGTAGGTGATGGCTAGCCTCGAATGGTAGGCAGTGGCTAGCCTCAGATGGTAGGCAGTGGCTAGCCTCAGATGGCATGGTGGCTTACCTCAGACGACGTGATGGCTTACCTCAGACAATGGGTAACGAATAGCTTCGAATGATAGGTGGTGGCTAGCTTCGGATGGCAGACTGTAGCTAGCCTCGAATGGCAGGCAGTGGCTAGCCTCAGATGGCGGGTGGTGGCAATAGACTTGCCTCAAATATATGGGCAGAAAGCCTTTAACTAGTTGAGTAAGAATCAAAGAGAAACCCTCCAACTTACTTTTCAAGCTCTAGAAATTGGTCTTTTGAAGTGTATAGAGGTCTTCTATATATAAGAGGATGATTGGAACATAGAATGCATTATATTTCAATATGGGATTGCAAAAAATGGAGTTTTCACCAAAGTTGTTGTAAAGAGCTTTGCAGAGCCATAGAGCTTTCTACGGCACTATCGAACCGCAAAGGCCTTTGTGGCAATACCGCAGGCCTTTGCGGTAATGAGCTTATTTTGGCCCTTTTTCACCTGTTCTTGCTTGTTTCTTGTCTATTTTTCATGATTTCAATTGCGTTGTATTTGTTATTTAGTCTTGGATGATTTGAAGGGGTTCAAATGTCAAAAAGATATATTTTGATTTTCCCATTTTGAGAGTTTTTGACTTCTGAAGGTTTGTTTACCTAGCCTAAGTGCTTCTAAGGTTCAAATGCATACTGGAAGGTGCAAAATTAAGGGTTCACAACCATGTACCCTAAAAACAATCTAGACAATTCCCTAAATATACACTTGGCAGGATTCAACTTGAGATTATATTCATAGAGTCTAAAGAAAACTCGCCCTAAGGCGTATAGGTGATCTTCTATTGTTTCAGACTTGATTACTATGTCATCGACATATACCTCAACATCTTTATGTATTATGTCATGAAAGATTATAGTGGCCATTCTTTGATAAGTCACCCCTGCATTCTTCAACCCAAAAGGTATAACCCGATAGCAGTATGTATCCTATTTAGTTATAAAAGTAGTTTTCTCTTTGTCAGGAGGATAAACTTAAATTTAGTTGTGCCCTGCCTATAGATTATTCAATGAGACTACTTCATACCCTCCCATATGGTCAACCAATAGGTCAATATAAGGCAATGAAAAATCATCCCTAGGGCAAGCCTTGTTTAGATTTTTATAATCTACACAATTCTAACTTTCTCATCTTTTTTTGGAATTGAAACTATGTTTGCCAACCAAGAAGGATAAGTGATTGGCTCTATGAACCCTTTATCTAATTGTTTGGTGACTTTCTCTTTGATCTTCAAAGAAAACTCAAACTTCAATCATCATAGCTTCTACTTGATGGGTTTCATATGCTCATAGATAGGGATTTTATGAACTGCTATAGTTAGATCTAGACCAGTCATATCTTTGGGTTCCTAAGCCAAGCAATCCAGGACCTCTTGAATCATTTTACTGAAGCCATCCCTATCATGACACAATGATGCAATGAATGTGGTTTTTGATTTTTATTTGTGCCAAAACTTATTAATTCTTTGCCTTTTTTTTTTTAATTTCATTTAATGTTTCGTTCATTTTGGATTTAAGACAATGAATAGGAAAGGAAATGGGAAACGTAGGATCATAAGAAGAAAACTCGATCTTTTATTATGAATAAAAGAGACATTGTCCATCATTACATCGAAACTAAAAGAAGGACCATAACAGTCAACTATAAACTTAAATGAGGAATTGGAATCAACAAACTTAGACTCAGATTTAGACTTAGATTTAGACTCTAATTTCAGCTTTTAATGGATGGAAAAGGGGATAGTTTTGGCTTGATGTATCTAGGGTCGTCCAAGAAGGACATTAAATGCTGGTACATTAATCACTTGAAATGAGATAGAATAAATGATAGGTCCAATGGTGATGTCTAAGGTAGCTACCCCTAAAACTTCCCTCTTTGTGTTGTCATATGCCCTTACAATATGATCAAAAGGTGTGAAGTTTGAAGACTCTAACCCCTAGTAATTTACTATTTTTAGTGGACAGACATTCAAAGTAGACCCATTATTTACCAATACCATAGAAATTGTCTTCCCCTAAGTTAGGATTGTTATGTATAGGGCATGGTTATGGTTTAGCTCCCTCTTAGGCAATTCATGGTCATTAAAGAGAGATGGAGGTAGCTTTTGTAGTACTAGTGAGAAAGGCCACTAAAGTTTCAGAGGCAATATCTATAAGAGCTTGGCATTGGGTCAACGCCTTGCAAATAGCTTGGTGATGAGGATAAGAAGATTGAATAAGGTTCTAGATAGATATGTTGGCTTTGGTCTTTTTTAGCTATTTGAGGATATAATCTTCATCAAGTTCAACACTTCCTTTTGTTTTTTAAATAGGGTGTGGGATAAGTTGGATGGGTAGCTGGCCATGTTGTGGGGCAGGTGCTTGGTAGATCCTACCAATTTTAGTTATGACATCAATCTCCTCTACAAGGTTACTCAAGTCTAGAACATAACAACATTCAGAAGCTGATTAAATCAAAGAGATAGGATCAACTTTGAGACCAACGGTGGTGATAAGGCTAATTTGGTGATTTGGAAGAGGATTGGTGGAAATGTTGGATTTAGGTTTAAGAGGTATGATTTCTCCACTGTCTATAAGATCTTATATCTTATGCTTCAAAGTTTAACACATCTCTGTCTTATGGCACGCCCCTTGATGATACTAACAACACTCATTAGGATTGTAGTTTGCAAGAAGTGGATCAGGAGGAGCCTTTGGTTCCAAGGGCTTGATAAGCTTGGCTTCTAAAGCCTTTTTGTATACCACCACTAGAGGAACCTCTAGCTCGATAAAGGACATTCTTTCTAACCTCAGTGGCTAATGACGAGAAGTGGCAGATACCTCCCCTACCTTCTTATTAGTTAAGATGGTGACATTGGCTTGGTAGGGTATGTCCTTCTTATATCTGTTATTAGTGATCTCGTATTTGATGTGGCCATTTTGGATCAAGTCTTCTATTTTAGAGGCAGTAGCAATAAGGGCTTTAAATCTTGGGAGGTAATGAGTGAGGAGATGATTCTAGTATACTAGCAAAAGGTTTTTCACAATTATATCAATCTGCTCTTGCTTAGTTGGTCGATTCACCATTTATGTTGCTTTTTCTCTCTACCTCGTAAGGAATAAGGAGAAAGATTCCTTCAGGTTTTCTTTGGTAGTTTCCAGATCTCTCTTTGTGACATCTACTTCAATATTGTACTCGTACTGTTTGACAAATGTATTACAGATGTCATCCCACGTCCTTTTTTTACTTATGTCTAGATCGAAAAACCATTTCACAGTAGTTCCAATTAGGAATTGTTGAAATAACTAAGCAAGGAGTTCATTATCAATCCCTTAAAAGAGCCATTGCCCCCACATACATCTTTAAGTGAGTTTTAGGGTAGGTCATCCCATTAAATTTATCCAGCATTGGCATTTTAAACTTTGGCAGATTTTGGCATTAAGAAACAGAGTTAAGGAATTAGCATCAATCAAATCATCATGTTTCTTAAAGTTTTTGAGGGTTTTTTCCATAGCTTCAAACTTTTCCATATAGGTTTTAATGTCCATATGGGAAAAAGATTCCTTTCCTTAAAAAGGATTCAAAAGAGATGGAGTGACAGAATGGGTGACATTTGGGATTCACATGAACTGCAAGGTGACAGATAGTAGGGTGATATCTAAAATTGGAACAGAGGATGAAATGACATTCAGAATGTAAGGGGCATTAGCTATAATTTTTCCTTTGTCAGTCAAGTCAATAGGAGTATTGGAGGAGGAGGATACATTTACATTAGCTTGGGTCATGCTAGGAATAGTTTGGTTTAATGCTGAATTTGATTTGATTAGGTTAAGGCTAGCTCAATTCATCATAGCTTGAACCTCTTCTAAGATGGATTGTCTCTACTTTTTGAATTGGGCCTGTTGAGCCTTCAAAACAGCTTGGAAATTCCTTTCTTGCCTTTATAGAAGACCCATTAAAAATGTATTCAATTGAGTTTCTTCTTCTGGATTAGCTGCATTCGGTTCACTTTCTTTCAATCCACTTATTTTCTAGGCCATCTTAGGTACCTTGCGACACAAAAAAGGAAGATTAATGAGTGTGGGAATAAGGAATTACAACAAGATGACATACCTTTGGGCTAACATTGGTGTTTTAAGGATCGATGTTTTAGTGAGTAATAGGCTTGGCGGGCCCTTTACTTGTTTCAAGATTCTTGAATTATGAATGTAAACATGAATGTATGTATGCATAAATGAAAAGTCATTTCATGAATATACAATAAGGCTTTTTTTATGGTACATATAACCTAAGGTCCAAATTCTACTTTCATTACATGAAATGGTCAAGGTGACTTGGTTTGAGTACTCATCACACTAGAGTAGCGATATACCTAACCATATATGAGTCAAAGAGCCTTGTATGGATCCAACGGTATGTGCATACTTGCTACACCTTTGAAAGGATTAAAGGATCAGGATGGATGATTTCACTATTAGCAAATAGACCCAAAGAGGATTACCCATTTGATGCTACTTACTATCCATTGTTTTCCTAAAACTAGATTGAATGACAAAGAGCCTATATAAGTGATGCATGCAAAGTCACAATTATATTAAAAGGCCAAACTCTTATTAAACCAATTAGTAGTATGCTTATTTCTTTTAAAAGAATTCTCCCCAGTGGAGTCGTCATCTGTGAGACCTTACCCTAGCACCAGTTCGATCTGCTAAATGAATCAAAATGCTCACATGGGAAAGAACTCACGAGGAAGCCCTTGGGCTTATCTTTGATAGATTTGAAAATTATTTTTTTTAGAGTCACCACCTTAATTTATTTTTATTTGGAAAAATATAAAAAAAAAACCTATATGACTCTAATTATTACCCAAAGAAAAAATATCATTAGTCTCGAAACCAAAGAGGATTAAGGGACTGGTTTTCAGTTTATTTTAACAAAATAAGTTTGGCTAATTAATATAAAAGTAGTTTAAAATACATTTCATGAACAATTTAAGATGCATGAATAGTTTGTAATATGCATGATCATTCAATAGTAAAATAAATATAGAGTTAGTTCAAAATGGAAGAAAGTTAACATTACAATAAAAATCCCAAACTTTATAAGATACCTCCTCTAACCCTTATGGGTTATAGAGAAGTCACACATTTTTCAAACTAAACCTAATAAAAAGTAAAAGAAAATAAAATAAGAGCAATTGAAGAAGGTGATAGGGAGAGGGAGTTAATTAGTTTTAGTTGGATTCGATACTTGAACCGAGCATATCTACGTACCCATTTGAATGGAAATTACAATCCACCTAATTCTCCCTTCTCGCAAAGGGGTTAGTTTAGCTGAGTTACTTTATTATGTTTTGATTGATTAGTTTAGTAAGGGTTGGATTAATTAATTAACCTAATTGATTATCGAGTTGATTTAGCTAGCAACCTAGGTGAATCATATTCATTAACTAACCAAAAGAGGCAAGGAGCCTTAGAGAAAATGAAAATCTTAAAAAGGTAATTAAGACCAAAGGAAAGTAAAAGGAAAAGAAACTTACCTTGCTTTTTCGTGGCTTAAGGATGTAGGGCAGATGGAGTGAACAACTGGATCACAGTTCCACCTTTTCCACACAACAGACATGAACCTTAGGCAATGGACTTGCCTTGAACAAGCAAATGGGAAACTTTCAACTAATTGAGTAGGAATAAAGGAAAAACCTTTCAACATGAGCCTTGGGCAATAGACATGCCTCGAACAGACGGGTGAAAATCCTTTAACTAGTCGGGTAGGAATCAAGGAGAAACCCCCTAACTTGTTTTATGAAGCAAAAAGCAAATGCAAAGCTATTTGCTAGAAGTTAATGCTTTTCAAGCTCTGGAAGTTGATGATCTGAAGTGTGGAGAGGTCCTCTATACATAGGGAGAGGGCTGGAGCATAAAAACCATTAATTTTCGATATAGAATTGTAGAACACTAGAAAAAAGCACGGGGTGCTACACAAAGCTCTATGGAACCATAGAAGCCTCTGCGGTAGTGCCGTAAATGGCTCTATGGCAGTGCTACAAAGTTCTGTGGCATCCAGCCCTGATTCACTTGTGCATCTTGTTTTCATCCATTTCTCATCCATTTCCATGATTTCATTTGCGTTGCCTTTTATATTGAGTCCCAGATGGTTTGAAGATGGTTTAGAGGTCTTAAGTGCTTGATTTTTTAGACTAAAGGTTTAGAATTCTAGTAAGTGCAGAATTGAGAGTTCACACACTAACCAAGATTTGCTTCTCTAACTGGGATAAACTCACAAACTCGCTTTGCAAGGGAACACTCTGGATACCAAGCCCCTCCTCCTTATAAAGATTTTGATAATATGCCATTGCCATATTCTTCAGAGCTATAGGATCCTCAACCCAATTATTATTATGATCCTTAAACGCTTCAATTTTATTCCATCTTTTTTTAATGATTGTAGAAGCATGAAAATATTGCATGTTCCTATCACCCCAATTAATCTAGTTAGTTCTCAAATTTTAGAGCCATAAGATTTCCTCTTACAATAAAATCTGCTCATACTCTTACCTACGATGAAGTCTATTATTCTCTAAATTACAAGAATTCTGAAATTGTAAAATTCTATTAAGCTTCTCAATCTGCAATAGAATCCAACACTCTCTACTAAATGTTCCCAAAGACCTTTTTATTCTAGTCTTGCACTTTATCAATGAAATCAGATATTGCAACATTCCACCCCTTATCATCCCTCTAGTTCTCTTTAACAAACTCCTTGAAACCTAGATGCTTGAGCCAAGTGGCCTAAAAGGAGAATGAACGATTGTTCCTGGGAGGAGGATCTCTACCTTGCAAAGTAAGAAGAAGAGCATGATGATCAAATTTAATATGAGGTAAATGTCTAACCAAAGCTTCATAAAATTTAATTCTCCAGTGAATATTGTAGATAACACAATCCAGCAATTCCTTAAGGAGGCCCTTCTTCTAAGTGAACTTAGGACTTGTAAAACCCAAATCGACCAAAGAGCAATCATCCAAAATCGCCTTTAGCTCTTTTCATTTCGAAATGCTTGCTAGTGCTCCCCCAATTTCTCATTAGGGTTTAAATAAATATTAAAGTCTTCTGCAAACATCCAAGGTTCATTAATGTCTTTTGTCTAATCACAAATCAACTCCCAATCCTCCTGATGAATCCTTGGAATTGGGCTTGCATAAATTGCATAGTAGAGACCACATTCAACTCCAAACTGCCATATGAAGTGAATAACTTAGTGATGCGAACAAAGAATATCAACCTGGATCAAGGCTTCATTCCAAAGTAACCAAATACCCTTGCAAATCCACGAGCTTCCTCTCTAAAGCAATTTGTGAACCTAAGTTCCTTATACATCACCTCAACCTTATGACCACTCACTTTAGTCTAAATGAGGAGAAAAATACTTGGTTTGTGCTTTTGAATCAAATCTTTTGCAGTAGAAAGGAACAACTTGCTCTCTATTCCTTGGTAATTCCAAAAAAAAATAAAAAATAAGAGACATGGGAATAAATAAAGAGAGAAAAAATGGAGGCAATAAGCCTACAAAACCAATTACTGAGTACCAATTGCCAAAGCGATATCCAACTCTCCACCATATATGGTGGTCTTCTCATTTTCATCCTTTTAAATTTAAGTGTACAAAATAAAAAATAATTTTATATTTAAAAAAATTTTAATTTTGAAATAACAAGAAAAAGAAAATAAAAAAAACAGCGTATTGGTTCAAGTTTATTGAATTCCATTCTTTATTAGAGCAAAATTGAAGCTGGGAAGATGTAGGTTGAATTAGAGGAATTCAGTTTAGCTCACCTTATTGAGGATATAGTTATTCGGCAAAAAAAAAAAAAAAAAAAAAAAAAAAACAAGTTATATATGCATATGGAGAGACATGGGCCGAGGGGACGAATCGAAAGTGCCAGCCCAAACACTATTCGCATAAAAGTTGCTTTGAAACAAGCGGAAAGCGGCTCTTCTAAGAAATGGTTTTAAGTTCCTTCACAGTGGACGCGCCTGTGTCAGCTGCTTAGGGCTGTATCTGTATGTATATGGAACTGAATCAAATATCAGATTGCGCCTAGAACCTGATCAAAGCTCATCGAAATGGCTCCTTACCCCGTCGTTCTCATGGTAAGACCACAACCTTACTTTCATTTTCTTCTGCGCCAAACTCTTCTATTTCGTATTGTTTGTTTTGAAGTTACCTTGTCGTTTTTGCAGGTTGCAGAAAAGCCTAGCATCGCTCTCTCTATTGCTTCTGCACTCTCCCATGGCCGGGTACTCTCTCTATGTCTCTCTAATTTCCATTCAAGTTCGAAAACTTGGTTTTGATTTAAGTCTCCTATGGCTAACTAGAAAGTGTTATGATATTGGAAAAAGCAGTTTGAAAGTGTTATTTAGCTGTTTTGGAGCTTTTTGTAACTAGAATATGTCAAATTTCAAGATAATTTCATTCTTGATCTCCAATTCATCCTATATTCTTCTTGTCATGGTGGCTAACTGATTTATAGTATAATAATCCATAAGCCCAGTTTCAATTCCACAATTGATTTTGTGAAAATTTTCTTAGGCAACACTCAAACACATGCAAATTGTATAATTCTATAGTTCATGCAAAATTTTAAAATATTTCTTTTATTTCTCAAACCCATCAATATTTCCAAAATTATCCATAAGATGATCTTAGGTATGGCATGATAAGAGTTGAAATATTCTTTTCTGCTAATATCAAGAGTCAAGATTGTCAATAGCTTAGGAAAGCTGTTGTATTTGAAAGAATTAAACGCAAATATTTAATTTATTTGTAATTAGCATAGTAAGATGCAATGTGATTGAACTGTTGTAAGATGCAACTTAGAGTGTTTAATATCATACCAGAAGCTGTCTCCAATATAGCATTTCCTAGTTTTAGGGGAATATTGTGGTATCAATACCTAGTTTAGTAACAATAATGTGATATAGATGCTCATAGAATTTTCAAGATCAACAATTGATAAATGAAGATGACATTTAATGATTCTATCCAAAAACTAAAAGACTCCTTTGTGCAAGGTGGTCTAGATACTCCTCATAGACTATAATTAGTGAATGAATTGATAAACTAAAATTCTCAAGTCTAATAAATCCAATTTTGATGGTCAAGTTCAAATTTTTCTATCATAGAGGTAAAGTAAATTATTCCAGTTTTGGATTTATTGAGTTTGGCCTCTATTATCATATTGTAATTTGTATCTCACTGCGTTGGAAATTTTGAAATGTCGAATTAGCAAAGTCTACACCTTCACAAATGCCATCCATATTGTAGCTCCTCTTTTATCTTCTTCATTCGAGAAAGGACAATGATAGTGGAAGATCAGTGCTTTCAACGATGCTATTAAAATTTTGCAATAACAAAATCAACAATGGCATTGCTTAGTATTGGAATTCCCATGCAGTTTTATGTTCTGTTCTTGACATTCTTGAACAAGTTATTGTGATAAACTTGATCATCATATTGACTAGCTTTTCCATTATTCAAATTTGTGAATCTTTCAGTGAAGTCCTAGTTATTTCAGCTACAACAACCATGAATGGACTTGCTATTTCAATCTTTTGAGTTCTTCTAATTTCCATTTCTTTCTCACAATGAATAGATCAACAAAAATTGAAGGCTTTGTCTATTATGAGACTTCAGGATGCAAATAACCTCCTCTTAAACTGTTGTTTTATTTAGCCTGTAGTCTGGCAGATTGAGATGTTTTATAGATATTTAATCGTATGTTATCATTATTATTATTTTGTTTTTTTTTTAATTTATATTAGTTAAATATAAAATAAATTGATACATTATTAAATATCTAATAAGAATATTAAAATAATATTTATAAAGTATTTTTATATCTTTCCAATGTACCAAAAAAAAAATTATATACTTAAAAATATTATTTAATTTTACATGTTTTTGATGATATATTAACTTCCCTACAAAATTATACTTTATTTATTCAATAACTCATCCATTCACTTGTAAGTCAAAAAGATGTATTATGATTTTTAAAACAATGAAGTTGAACAATATGTTGGTGATTTGAAATTTGAATTTCAATATTCAAGTGTTTTCAAATGTCATGGTTATAATTTCACATGATTATAATTTCTATCCAATTCCAATTAAAGCATATTGAAAAGTCTATGTAGAGATACTTAGAACTTTCAAGGTTTAAACTAAAAAATATGTTCCTTGGAACTAGATATTGGCTGATGACTAAAGATTACGTTTATTGATTAAAAAATACTGCTATGTTTGGATGGGGCAAGGAGAAAGTGAAGGGAGGTTCATTAAAATAAAGGAATGGGAGAGGAAGGAAGAGAACTTAGAGAAGGTAAAAATTTAACCTCCTCTTGTTTGGGAGAAAGAGGCGGAGGCTCATTAATGAAACATGGTAAAATTACAAAAAATACTCTATCCTCGAAGAAAATAAAACAAGGCATACAAGACTAGATGTGTACCTTACCGTCCTTTATACACCCTTTCCCTTTCCCTTTCCTTTTAATACCCCCAATACAAACAGAGCGTAAGAGTCCTTTGGTTGACATATTATAAATCTAGAGACTTATTATAGTCTAAATTAACTGTTTCAATCAATAAACTTAAATTGTCATGCTAGTAAATCCAACTCCCATTAATCAGTTCTAAAATTGGCTGTCATAGAAATGGAATGACTATAGGTCCAAAAAAAAAAAAAAAAAAAAAAAAAAGAATGACAATTCCAATTTCAAAGTTTATGAGTCTGGCTTTTATTGGCATATTGTGAGTCTGGCTTTTATTGGCATATTGTGAGTCTGCATTGTTATACAAATGTCTACACTTATGAAAAAGAAAACTTATCCTCCACATTTTCTTCTTTCTTGCTGTGTTACTTGTTTTTGCAGATAGTAACACCAACAGTACTTAATTGTCAAAAGACTAAAGTTTAAGCACTTAAGTAGAAATTAGATGAAAGTTTTGGTGCTGTTAGTGTTATATTCCCTTTGTTTTTGGTGCTCAGTATTATACATTCACGCATTTCCTTTTGGTATGCTGTATTTTAATTGCCTTGTCTTTTGAGAGATGAAATTTTATTATATGAGTGACTAAAAATTTATGTTGCATGCTACAGATGTCCACCAGGAAGGGTAGTACGGAGGTCCATGAATTTGATGGCCTGTTTCTTGGATTTCATGCTCATTACAAAGTGACATCAGTTATTGGGCATATTTTCAGGTCCTTTTTTTTCCCTATTTTTTATTAAAAGAAAATAAAAGGAGGCAGCATTCTCTTTAGATTTCCCTTTTATTGTTATTGTTACTGCAAGTGATGGTTTCTAGGCACCTTTTTTGAAGATTTTGGTTTCTATAATCTTCTCATCAACCTTTTTTTTTTTTTTTTTTTTTTTTTTTACTTCTACATGAAAATTCACAAAATTTTCCTTTTTTCCTGTCTTTTCACCTTTAATTCTTTGTTTCTATTTCCTTGTACCAGTAATTGGTTTGAAATTATGTCCTAATGTATGACCTTAGTTAAAGTTGAATTTTCTTTGTTTCAATAAGCTCTCTCTCCCTTCACCAAGATGGAAACTAATGGTTCTTGGAGTTAAATCTACTGTTAACTTCTTTTTGGCACTATCAGCTAATGCTGTGGATGCTTGTCATGGTTGAGAAGAGGATATAATGCTGGGGTTCTATGTTACAGATGCTCATATATGCTCATGGATGTGCGCTGCAAAATGCACTGACACTCTTTGGGAACCAATTTAGGGAGGAAGGAAAGAAAATAGGAGGAATAAAAGTTGCAGAGGTGAAAATGATTTTCTTTCCTTTTGTTTGGATAGGAGGAATGAAACTGAGGGAAAATTATTTTAAGAGGGTGATTACTGATGAAGTTATAATGTGGCTGGCCCAAAATAGCTTGGGATTAAGGCTTTAGTTGTTATTGTTGTAACAAAAGATGATGCTATGAAGGTAAATTAGTAATATAATGAACTTTGCACTCATTTTCCTCCCAATTTTGGAAGAAAAATTTTTGTTTGGCCCCATGCTTTCCCTTTGCCCTCCATTTTAATAAACTTTACATTCATTTTCCTCCCATTTTTCTTCTATCTTCTAATATTGGTTCTTGTTAGGAATTGTTTATGGTATTTTCTTCTGGAACATCATTCTTGGTGAATAGTTAGAGTAAATTTTGTGCAGCAGAATAGTTGTGATTCCAGAACTAGAACTAATGTTACTCTTGAAATTTTATATCATGTCTATCTATTATGTTGTGCTCTGTAAAAAGAAAAAAAATTTACAGAAAGAATAAAAAGAAGAAAGGAAGCGTAAGATGGTTGCAACTTGTGGATTAGCCTGACCCACTTTGATAGGTTATATAAGGAGACTTTCTCTTGTGCATGTGTTTGCATGAGCGGAAAATAGAATTGGTCTTGTTTGTATGTTGTGTGGCAGAATCCTTTGCGTGGTGAAGTTTGTAAGGGTGCTTGAGGTGTGTTTGTCAGAGGAAGGTTGAGAGCAGCAACACCATGGAGGGAGACGTAGGGATGCATTTCATAGAAAAAATTTTGAAGGCTATTAGCATTTGAGTGGTTCATTATTAGTATTTGTAATTTAATATTTGAACTCAGTGAAGGTTGTGGATTAGACAATTGGTGAACCACCTGAATTTTTAGTCCTCAATTATTTTATTTTGTGGGTTTTGCATAACAATATCTCATTCTCTTTCCTCTTTTTCTCTCATTAACTCATATATGATTTAGGCTATTTGCTAATGGTCAGATGATCTCCCTTAACTTTTGTAGAATATCTTGGATGGACATTTTATTATTAGGCATTTTTAATTTTTCTGAAATATGAGTGGAGAGACAAATAGTTCTTCCCTGTTTTTTAATCTTAACTTGATTCTTTTCAGCCTTCTCCAAATTCATATAGGAGAATTTGGAGTTTCAGTTCTGGTATATTTTCATGCAACTGCTCATCTTACTCATGTTCTAACTATCTTTACTCTGTCAAATTATATTTAGAAGGCTAAGATTTTCTCTGAAGTAAGGGCTCCCTTTTGGTCTGCAATTGTCCAAAAATGAATACAATGGTTTTTTTTTTTTTTTTTTTTTTTTCCGATGTGGAGACCTAGCAAGTTTTATCTTCTATGTGTATTTTGTGTGACAATGATTATGTATCTTATTGTTATCGTACATTTCTTTGTTGTAATGCAGTTTGGTATGCATGGAGTTGCCTTTGGCTTCTCTTTTTGTATTTTTGAAAGAAGTTAGATATGTAAAGAAACTTGGCTATTTGTTTGAGAAGAAATGCTTGGATCTTTAAATGGGATAAATTAGTTTTCTTGTTCTTTTTTTTTTTGAATTGAATTCAGGAAGTTTTAAAGGTTTGACTTTAGCTCATATTTGAGGCTCAAATCTCCTCTCTCTCCCTCTCCTCCTCCTTAACCACCACCCCTCCCCCCCCCCCCAAAAAAAAAAAAAAAAAAAACTGACATGTTTTACAAAAATGATTAGAAAATAGTGTTGGTTAAGTGCCATCTTTTGCATGTGTTAACTTTTAAATGTAACACATTTTCACTTATTAGCGTGTTGCTTGCCTTAGCTTTAATGATTCATTTCACATTTCTTATTTTGGGGTTTTATTCTTCTTTTTTTGGATGCAAATCTAGTGTAGATTTTCCACCAAAATATCAAGATTGGACAGTCACGGACCCTATGGATCTTTTTCAAGCTCAAATTGTTAAGGCAGAAGCGAATCCCAAGGTATTGCTCTCTACTTGCTATGCATTCAACTGACTTTATAAACACTGCCCTTTATATTTCCTTGAACAATTTTGGGAAGTTTGATTGATATGAGATTGTTATAGTTGTAGATATAATTAGAGGCTTAATTAGAGTAATTAGAGGATTCCTAACTGGGATATTTTCCTAATTAGTGTAGCACTAATCTGTGTGTTTCTATATATATATATATATATATATATATATATATATTTGTTCATATGAATCAAAATTAAGAAATTCCTTTCTCTCTGAGTTACATGGTGTCGGAGCCTTAGCAAATTCATTCTTTGGAAATATTTTTTCTGTCTTCTTCTCTTTTTGCTGCCAAATGAGCAGTTCTTTGGTTCAATCTTGTGAGTGACCATTTGGACTCACTGTTAGCGCTACTGGGAGCGCCGTTTGCCGATTGGCCATTTCCTGAAGTCTGGTTTCTAGCAGCTCAACGCGTGAGCTCCATGTGCCATTAGAAGCGTCTGCCCCTTTCTCTTGGTCCTCCAATTAGCTTCTGTCATCTCACTCTTTTTGGCATCTCTGTGGATGTCATTGATTCTGTACCTATCTGTTACCTTTGGTTTTCCACTTTCTTGAGTCTATGATATTTTGCAATTGGGTTTGGCTTTGGCTTATATCTTCTGTTACCTTTGTGGCTTTGGCTTTGGTTACTACTGGTGCTTTTGTAATTGGGTTACTATTTATTTTGGGCTTGGTACTCTTGCTGGGATTTGACTCTTGAGTAGTTTGGATTGAATCTACTTTATTTGGTTACTATTTGTATTATTAGATTAGACTTCGGTCTGTGCTTGTTTGATTTGTTAATTTAATCTTGTTTAAGTCTCGTGGTTCATTTTGTTGATGGCGGACAATCTCAAGAATTTGGTTGTGACGGATGAAATTCCTATGATCTCCAAAATCACAGAACATAAGTTGAATGGTTTGTGATTGGTGTAAGACTGTCAAGATTTATCTTAAATGTCTAAGGATGAACATTTTACTGAGGATCTTCCAATGGATAAAACTCGCTAGGATTGGTTGCGAGATGATGCTCGCATATTCTTGCAAATCAGAAATTTTATTGACACTAAGGTTGTCAGTATGATCAATCATTGTATGTCAAAGAATTAATGGAATATTTAGAATTTTTGTATTTTGGCAAAGGGAATATTTCACGTGTTTATGAAGCTTGTAAGAGTTTTTATCATGTTGAACAACAAGATCAGTCTCTTTAGGCCTACTTTATGAATTTTAAAAAAATTTGTGAAGAATTGAATGCCTTTTTACCTTTTAGTCCTGATGTGAAAGTTCAGCAAGCTCAACGAGAGCAAATGGCTATTATGAGTTTTCTGGCTGGTCTTAATTATCAGTTTGAAGTTGCTAAATCTCATATTCTTTTCAGTGCTGAGATTTCTTCTCTCCAAGAAGCCTTCACTAGAGTACTTCACACAGATACTAGTACCTGTACTGCTTTATCTGTTTCTTCTTCTAGTGCTCTAGTTAGTCATCGTGGATCTGGCCATATCCTCGAAATAATAACAGGGGAGGAGGTACAAGTAGTTGAAATAGTTGGAATCCTGATGCAAGGGGATTTGTGTGTTATTATTATCATGAGCTGGGACATACCAAACACACATGCCGCAAGCTGCAAAATAAACCTGAGAAGTCTCCCTCAGCTCATGTTGCAGCTATTGCTGCTACAGTTAGCTCCTTATATGAGAAGACTATTATAGTTTTTGTAGATGAATTTGCTTAATTTACTCAATACCAAGAAGCATTGAAGAATTCATCTTGCCCTATCACTGCCATTATTGAGTCAGGTAAATCTAAAATGTTTCTTCTTTCCTTTTCCTCACAATGGTCATTGATTCTAGTGCCATAGATCATATGACAGGTAATCCTAGTCTTCTTTCCACTTTTCAGTCACATAAATCTCCTTCTAGTGTTACTTTAGCCGATGGTTCTACTTATTCTATTCTTCGTTCTGGCATTGTTCATCCAACTCCATCACTTACTTTAACTTCTGTATTGAATCTTCCTAGATTTGCTTTCAATTTGATGTCTATAAGCAAACTTACTCGTGCTTTGATTATTGTGTCTTTTAGGATCTTATGACGAGGAAGATTATTGGTAAAGGACATGAATCAAGAGGTCTCTACATTCTAGATAACCCAGTGCCCAGGTCCATTGCATGTTCTGGTATCGTAACTCTTTTTGAAGCCCATTGTCGGTTGGGACTTCCTTCTTTACCTCTCTCAAAGAAATTATGTCCTCAATTTCATAATGTATCTTCGTTGGATTGTGAGTCATGTCAATTTGCCAATCATCATCGTTTGTCTTCAGTCTCGTGTCAATAAAAGAGCTGTTTTCCTTTTGAGTTAGTTCATTTAGATGTTTGGGGCCCGTTTCCTGTTGCGTCTACTAGTTTCAAATATTTGGTTACTTTTGTTGATGATTTTTCTTTTGTGACTTGGCTTTATTTAATGAAGAATCGTTATGAATTATTTTCTCATTTTAAAGCCTTTTGTGCTGACACAGTTTAATGTTTCTGTGCATACCTTGAAAAGTGATAATGTCAAAGAATATTTTTCTAATTCTTTTCAGACTTGCATGATTCAAAATGGCATTCTCCATCAATCCTCTTTTGTTGACACACCGTCTCAGAATGGTGTGGTTTAAAGAAAAAATAGACATCTCCTTGAGACAACTAAGGCACTCCTTTTCCAATTGCATGTTCCTAAACATTTTTGGGCTCATGTAGTCTCCACAACCTATGTTCTGATTAATTGCATGCCTTCATTTGTTGTCCATGGTGAGGCTCCATATTGTGTCCTTTTTCCTACTAAATCCTTGTTTCTTATTGAACTTCGGATATTTTGGTAGTACGTGTTTTGCTCGTGATGTTTGTCCCTAGGTAACTAAATTAGATACCAAATCTTTAAAATGTGTTTTTCTGAGTTACTTATTTACAAAAAGGGTATCGATATTGTCCTCGTCTTCATAAGTATCTTTTATCAACCGATGTTACCTTTCAGGAGCATATTCTCTTCTTTTCTACTTCTTCTGGTTCTTTTAGTCAAGGGGAGGATGATGATCTATTGGTTTATAATGTCACATATCAGTTACCAAATATTGTTTCCTCTTCACCATCACCACCTCCTCCACCACCACCACCACCACCACCACCAAAACCTTTTATTTGCCAGGTTTATGCCAGATGGAGAGACCTACTTGTTACATGTTCGACACCTGTTTCTTCTTCGCCATCAGATGCAGTGACTAGTAATCTTGATATCCTGATTGCCAATCGCAAAGGTAAACATAAGTGCACTTATCCTATTTCCTTTTTCTTGTGATCATTTTTCTTCTTTTTGTTCCTTTGTTGCATCTCTAGATCTTGTGACTCTTCCTCAAACTATTAATGAAGCCTTATCCCATCCTGGCTGGCTAGATGTTGTGATAGAAGAGGTGAATGCTTTAGAAGCCAACGGTACTTAAGATTCAGTGGATTTACCTGTAGGAAAGAAGACTGTTGGATGCAAATTTTAAATTCAATTCTGATGGATCAATTGCTCAACTTAAAGCCTATCTTGTGGCTAAAGACTATGCTCAGACTTATGGTGTGGACTATTTTGACACTTTCTTTGCTATTGTTAAACTGACTTTTGTTCCTTATTCATTTCTATGGCTGCCACTCATGATTGGCCTTCACACTACTAGATATAAAAAATAGCTTTCTTGCATGATGATCTTCAAGAGGAAGTGTATGTAGAGCAACCTCCATGGTGTGTTGCTCAGGGGAGTATGGAAAAGTTTGTCATCTTCGTAAGTCATCATATGGGTTGAAACAAAGTCCCTCTGCTTGGTTGGCAAATTTAGTCAAGTAGTGGAAAAGTTTGGGACGAATAAAAGCAAGTCTGATCACTCAGTTTTGTATAAACAATCTCCATGTGGCATTATTCTTCTTGTTGTGCATGTAGATGATATTGTCGTTGCTGGAAGTGATATTATGGGAATTTCGTCTTTGAAGACCTTTCTTCACAGTCAGTTTCACAGGAAAGATTTAGGGGTGTTGAAGTATCTCTTAGGCTTTAAGGTAACGAGGAGCAAGAAAGGCATCTTCTTATCTCAGAGGAAATATATGCTTGACTTATTAACTGAAACTGGAAAATAAGGGGCTGAACCATGCGGTGCTCCAATGCTTCCTAATTTGCAGCTCACAAGAGATGGAGACTTATTTAAAGATAACGAAAAGTATAGGAGATTGGTTGGAAAATTGAATTATCTTACAGTAATTCGTCCTGATATCACATATTCTATTAGTATTGTAAGTCAATTTATGCCTTCTCCAACAGTTCACTGTTGGGCAGCTTTAGAACAAATCTAATGTTACTTAAAGGGGGTTTTTGGATGAGGGATGCTGTATAAAAATCATGGACATACTCACTTTGAGTATTTTTTAGATGCAGATTGGGCAGGATTCAATATTGATCGAAGATCCACTACTAGTTACTGTGTTTTTATTGGAGGAAATTTGATCTCGTGAAATAGTAAGAAGCAAAATGTTGTATCCCGATCTAGTGCAGAATCAAAATATAGAGCTATGGCATAATATTTATGTGAGATCATATGGATAAATCAGCTCTTAAACAAAGTAGGTCTTAAAGCCTCAATACCAACAAAGCTGTAGTGTGATAATCAAGATGCTCTCCAAATCGCTTGTAATCCGGTGTTTTATGAACGAACTAAGCATATTAAGATTGATTATCACTTTGTTCATAAAAAATTGCAGCAAAATTTGATTTCTATAGGTCATGTGAAGACTGGAGAACAACTAGGAGATATCTTCACAAAGGTTCTCAATGGGGCTCGGGTTGATTACATTTATAACAAGCTGGGCATGATTAACATCTATGCTCCAGCTCGAGAGGGAGTGTTACAACTGTAAATATTGTAGATAGCTGAAGTAGAGGCTTAATTAGAGTAATGAGAGGATTCCTAACTAGGATATTTTCCTAATTAGTGTAGCACTAATCTGTATATAGATGTATTAGTTCATATGAATCAAAATCAAGAAATTATTTTCTCTCCGAGTTGCAGAGATAAAGTGTCATTAAGATAATAAATTTTTATCATTAATAAAATTTTAAATTTGAAACTCTTTTAGCAGCGGAATATTATTGACAATCCTTTTACATTCTCTGCATGTCTAGGTGTGTAAAAGTTACTTTTTTTAAGATATATGATGTAAAACTTTCACACACACACGAAAAAAAAATAAAATTGCAAGTATCTATTTTCTCCTTCTATGCATGCACATGAGTACTTGATATGTTATAATTAATATTCTATAGCACTTTCAACTTCTGAATGCATGAAACAGTTTGCCTTATCTTTTTATGATTTCTACATCTGTAGATGTGTACAATTATTTTTAAGATATATGATGAAAACTTAACGCATGTTAGTTTTTTTTGCATGTATCTATCTCCATATGCATGCTTGATAACTGTAATTATTATTCTACAGTGGTTTTCACTTCTGGGTTGCATGCAGGAGTTTGTGCCAGAAAAATGGTTTTGGAGCGCATATATTTATGCTGATTTAGTGCATTTAATGAAGGACTTTAATTAACTTTGCTTGCTATTTTATTTGTCTTATGGACTTTATGCAATAATTAAATAGTTAAAATTTGCTTAATAGCTCAACAAGGTCTTTGGAGAAATGTTTCTGAATATGGTTTGGTTGACATTTGTCATGAACTTTTTTTTTTTTTTTTTAAATTTATTTGTCTAGCAGTCTTTTTCTTTTTATTGAATACCTCTTACCATCTTTTTTTTTTTTTAAATTTTTTATTAAGGTTCACATTCGTAGGCATTTAAGTCAAGAAGCTCGTGGCTGTGGTCATTTGGTATTATGGTTGGATTGTGATCGCGAAGGAGAAAATATATGCTTTGAAGGTAAATTTATTATTTTTAAATGTTAGGTATTTTGTTAGAACTCTTACTTTAATAGTATTTGATACAGTCTAAATGTCGCATTTGAATCTTTGAACTTTATGAAGTATGAGGACAAGGGTCAGCCTTTGTGCAATGGCTAAGATGTTCCACAATAAGTGCAATAGCTAGGCTTCTCCTCCATCTTAATTTGGAGGTCATGGATGCTAATTATGGAAATAACCTCCTTGCAAAGGGAGACAAAAGTTGCACACTTTTAACCATACCCTGGGTTACACCTTCATCAATAATGACAATCTCTGTACATGTATTCCAACTTCTAGGTCTGGAGGGCCTAATTCAATGCCCTGGACTTTGGAAGGTTCTATATCTGTTTCTTCATCAACTTGCTTGTCTGGAAGGCTGATTAGTTTGGCTGGTTAGGCATGTAGGCGGTTGGCAGAATTGGTTTCTTAATGCAAATAGATACGATGAATAAAAAAAAAAAAAATCATTGTACTTGTGCAAGAGTTAAGATGCTCAAGAAATTCTCCTAATTCTGTAAATTAGGCAAGTAGCTGATGCAAGAGTTGTTGCTGATGTTGCAGTAGAGAAAATAAATATGTAATTGACATTTGTATTTTGTTTGATGCATCAGAGTTGTTAGGCCAGGACCATAAAAGGCCTACTAAGAGGTAAATGATGGAATTTGAAAAGAAAATGATGTGCTTGGATAAAAGGGTGTTTTGGATTAGTGGTTATGTTCAACAGTTGACTGCTGTAAAGATATTCAATTTGTGATGGCTTAATTTGGTTATTAAGATTTGATGTGATATGAATGTGGCAAGGATATCTAGGGATCGATTCTGGAGAGGGATTAGGGTTGAGTGGAGTTTAACCATCTGGTTTTGATGGCTGGATTCCGATTATGATTCATGATTCATGATGTAGAGTTTTCTGCATGATGTTCAGATGAGAATAAATAAATAGACAGAATATAGAGCAAAGAAAATCAACAAGGGAAAAGAAGGGTAATGTCCCAATCACTTTTTTCTCCTTTGTGAGGTTTGGATTATTTGGGATTGCCTTTCTGATCTCTTTGAGGAAATTGGGCTTATTCAGATAGCTTTAGAGGCTTTCATTAGTTTGAAACAGAGTTTTTGGTGGTAGAAAGGTTGCTAAAGTTCTTTGGGATTATGCTTTCTTTGCTGAGTGGGGAGCATTCAGTGGAGATGAAATGATGAATGTGAACTTCTTCAATAAACAATTTTTTCTTCTAGCTTTTGTGGGATAAAGTTGTTCTCTTGGCATCTTTGTGGGTTTTTTCCTTTGGGGCTTTTACAGGAGCATCGTTGATTGTCATCCCACAATGATTGTGGGACATTGCCTTATTAGTTCTTCGCTATTTCTATTTTTCCTTAGCTGATAAAATTTGGAAAAGTAAGGTGTTGCATATTTTAAGGGCTTTTGTTTGGTGTATAGTTTCTGTAATGTAAATCCTAGTACTTATTGCAGAAAAGGTCTAATAAGGCTTAATCCCTTTATGATGTTTTCGTCTTTTGCAAACATTGCCAGTCCTTTTCTTACTCTTTTTTTTTTTTTTTTTTCCTCTATGTTGTGAGGTTGGTAGGAATCACCTTTACGGTGTTTTAAAAGAGAGTTGGGCATGTCTCAAGTGCCACTTGGTTTAAAATAGAAGGTTTTGGTGGCAGAAAGCATGCCAATGTACTTTCTCACCATGCCTAGGGTAGATGAAGAGGAATGCCCGTTTTCTTTTAACTATTAGAATTCACGTATTTTTCTTCTTACATAAAAAAAAAAATCTTTTTGTATCCTCCTTTTGCACGTACTCAATCTTTAATAAAATTTCTGCTTTTATACAAAATAAAAAGAGGGATAATAATCAGCATGCATGTCTTGGAAACAAAGGTGTCAAATTATAATTTTCAATATTTCCATTTTAATGGAAAGAGAATACCACAATTCATTTATATAGATTTCACATATTGAAAATTATTAGGTTCTAGTGTTGGCAAGTTCTATGTTGCACCTATGAATTTAAAGCCCTAACTAGTGAATCCAATGTTGAAGTTTGAGAACTGCTTAGATGCTCTATAAATATATTTTTTTTTATTTTGGAGGGAAATCATTGTTTTAACTTTCTATTCAGAGCTTGCTGTTCTAGCAAGGTTGTTAGTGGGGCTATGTAATAAGATAGTTTACTTGTAAGATAGAAAAAGCTAAGTATGTGTTAGTATAGTTTACCTGTAAGATAGAAAAAGCTAAGTATGTGTTAGTATGTTTAGAATCAAGTTATCTTTGGTATGTAAAACTATGTAAACACTCAACTATAAAAGAGAATGAACAATGAATGAAATGTAAGCCCAAAAAGTGGCTCAGTTTACAGGACCTGAAATTATAGTGTGTTGTGTGAGTTAATTTTCTGCTCTGTTATTTTGCAACATCCAAAAGCCAAAATATCCAACCTTATCACTATGTCTGTCTGAAAAATAACTGCGTGAGCATTGCATTAGCAATAACACAGGTAAATTCCACCATTTGTCACCAAAAATCAGTTTGTTCTGATCATCACTAAACTTCTATTTTGTCTATGGTTTGTATTGGTGGACATGCAAACCTGAGGAATTAGCATTGACATATATGTGGTGTATATGAGCGTCTATATGCAGATGAATTGTCTTTAACCTAACTTCTGGAAAACAAATCTTGTCATTCAATTTGAAGACGAAAATTCTTTATCCTTAAAACTTTCCTTTATAGTCAAAGCATGGAAATTGATTTTGTCCCCTAATTATATGATGAAAAATAAATGGTAGCAACCTGATTAGATGCACATGATAAATACACACAAAGATTGATTTTGTAGGGTTCTTGAGTTTAATTCCAGTATCACTGCACTGTATTCTACCAAATCTTTCCTTGCATGTATACTTTTTTCTGATTATCAAATTGGTAGGGCTAGCATGTGATATTGAGTTGTTTCAGTTTTGTTGAATTGTTAAACTTACTGTTAATTTCTGCCAGTAAGAACTAGTACAATGTTGGATGTGTTTCTTTTTTTCTAAAGTAGGTGAATTGACTCTCTCATATTATTTGACTCTGAATTTGTTGTAAACTGATAAAGACCTCAATTGTGGTTGGAACTTTCATAAAACAAGGTATGGTGTTTTCATTATTAGTTGCTGTCTTTGCTAAAATTTAATCGTTCTTGCAGTTATTGAGTGTACCGGTTTTCAAGTAAATGATGCTAGAAGAAGGGTTTATCGTGCACGGTTTTCTTCAGTTACTGAGAAAGACATTTTGAAGGCCATGGACAACCTTGCTCAACCAAACAGAAATGAGGCATTGGCTGTAGATGCTCGACAAGAGATAGATTTGAAAGTTGGTGTTGCATTCACACGATTTCAAACTAGTTTTTTCCAGGGAAAGTATGCAAATCTTGATTCAAGAGTTATCTCGTAGGTTCTCTCTCTCTCTCTCTCTCTCTCTCTCTCTCTCTCTTTATAATTGTATTTGTTATGTATTTGTCTTCAGGGTTGTGATACTTTAATATATTATTAGGAATTTTGTCAGTGAAGTATGAAATCAGCGAACCCAAATAAGGTTTTGGAAAACTGTAGCATTTGTTTACAATGCTTCTGGATTTATTTGACAACCATTTGAGAATAATTAGACGTTGTAGCCTTTCCCAGACATCCTCCCTAAACCAATTATGGTTTCATTGCCAACTTTATATTTTGTTAATGAAATCTTGATTAAGATGCGTATGAAATGAACTTGCAATGACTTTTATGATTGGCATTAGCTCCTATATGGCCAATAATATTCTTTTTATGTATGTGCCAAGAAGAACATTTTCTTCATTAAAAGTAGTTATACCGGTGGGTTTTATTTATTTATTTAGAGATGTCACCAGTGCATTTTATTTGATTTTTTCATATCTGGGAAATGATGGATGCTTTTTTAAAGTAATTGTTATTTCCATGTAGTCCAGCAAAAAAGCATCTCGTACAAATAATTTTTTTTGGCACAACAGATTGGTGTCTCTTACAAATAATTTAGAATTGCTAATGGGCCCTTGAATTAGTCAAATAATGTAAATTGGTGTATCTTACATGTATAGGAATAATTCAAATGGTAGTGGGATAAAACAAAATTGTGAGTTGGGTGGGCAATGCCCAATTCCATTTATAATGTTCGTGAAATTTTGGAGGGACAGTGGGTACAGCTGCCCCTGCTTGTGATTACATATTTACTCGATTTTAACATTTTCGTTTGTGTGTATTTAGTTAGCGGCATGTGTTTATTTCATTCCATTTCTTTCCTCTTTCATGCCAAGCAATCAGTTATTTATGCTTTCCAATTGCCTGTTTCAGCTATGGGCCTTGCCAGACTCCTACACTTGGATTTTGTGTACAACGTTATTTGCAAATTGCTACTTTTAAACCAGAAAAGTATTGGGCTCTGCAGCCTGACATAATAATTGATGGCTATGAACTTCAACTAGAATGGGAGCGTCGCAGGTTATTTGACTTAGATGTAAGCTTTCTTTTCCTTCAATTTGATTGTGGTAGTCATGGTTTTTATTTACAAAGGAGAGGTGTTTCAAACTCCTATATATTGCAGGTTGCTATGATGTTTCAAAAGCTGGTAATGCAGGATGGAGTATTAGAAGTGACTGATGTATCACAGAAACAGGAAAGTAAAGGCCGTCCTTCTGGTCTAAACACAGTGAACCTTCTAAAGGTTAGAAAACTTGGGAATTGTTTTTTGATTGGGGAAAATACAGTTTGGTGTTATAATAGATTATGTGAAATGTTTTGTTTGATACGGTTTGAAATTGAGCAAAACTGAAATTACCAAAACTTTTTTGGTACCTAACTTAACTGAATTGTTGGAGGAATGAAATCCAATATACCAAAATAATTGTCAAAAGAACTGCGTTAACCAAAATTGCTACAATTTCGATAGATGCAATTTTTCTGCATCAAATGGTTGTTTCATTAGTTATTTGCTTTTTCTGTTTTTCATTGAGATTTTTAATAGATGGGTCTGTCACTTTCTTTTTAGCCTTTTTTGGTGGATACTTAGTTGTTAAAAATAGAAAGATTCTTTTAAGAGAGAAGTTTGGGAGCAATGCTAAAAATTTTTGGACTTATAGTTCAGTTTTTGACCTAGAAACAATGAAAGAAAGACTCATCGTTAGTCGTTATATGCTTTTAAGACTCATCGTTAGTTGTTATATGCTTTTAACTTAGGCTAAACCCAGTATTTCAATTTCTGACTAAGAACATTGAAACAAACACTAATAGTTAGTTTCCTCTGTCATTGATGAGCAATTCAGCTTAGGTTAAGCTCTTTTATTTTTTTGGTTGCTATGAGCCTAAATAAAATTTTTCTATTGTATCCGTAGAACATTGAAATTGCATTCTTCCTTCAACAGCTAATTTTTTATTTGAATCTCTAAACTTTTAACTTGGTTTCTATTGAACTATCTGACAAATAATTTCTTCATTGAATCTAATCCTACTAGTTTGCACTTGAAATTTTTGATTTTTTGTTATTGATCCCTATGACAAATCATTGCTTCTATGACCTATGACAAATCATTGCTTCTATTGTTATCCCTAAACTTTAAATTGCGCTAAACTTTAAAATTGCGTTCTATTGTTATCCCTAAACTTTATAATTGCGTTCTATTTAGCCATTCAACAACTACTCTCTTAATTGAATCCCTAAAAATTTTGAACTTGGGTTCTATTGAACTATCTAACAAATAATTTCTCCAATCGAATATAATCCCATTAGTTTGCTCTGGGACTATTTTATTTTTTGTTGTTAATCCCTACAACAAATCATTTGTTTTATTGGACAACTAGTCTCTTAAATTGAATCCCTAAATTTTGAACTTGGGTTCTATTGAACTATGGCATTTCGAGTTTGACACAAATATAAGATTTTTTTTTTTTTTAATAATCTCCTCAATTGAGTTCTTAAATTATGAGATTGCATTCTATTGAGTGAGACATCAATAGGCAAGCTAATGGGTGTCACTTCTGTTTTAACTCATTTTTCTTACTATGTTAATGCTCTGTTCTTCTAACAGCCATGTCATTCATGTCCTGTTAATGGACGGTGTAAGAATTCACTTTGTTTAAGTTGTTTCATCATAATATTTAAATGAAATAACTTCAACACAAGGACTAAGGTGTAAGTGGACTAAAGTGTAAGTGAAGTAAAAAGTAGTGGCCATATAATTCAATCTAAAAAGGAGCAAGGGGAACATGTGTGTATTTTGGTAAATGTAAAGTGGGGTTCACCATCTTTCCTATCCTTTTCTTTTATTAAGGAAATCAGAGAAATTAAGGGCATTCATCATGATTTCAGGGTTTTACAATCTTACTTTCTGCCATATTAAGGAGCATGATTTATCTTATTTTTTGTAATTATCTGCATTCTTATCTCTACTAAAATTATTTCTTTATCCCAAAATAATAAAAATGGTTAAATCATAAATTGTTTGTAAATGTGATGGTCACAAATAACATCAGTACATTGTTTTCCAGGTTGCATCTAGTGCATTAGGCTTTGGACCTCAAATCGCCATGCACCTAGCTGAACGCTTGTACACTCAAGGATTTATCAGGTTTTCCTTGCTTCCTTACCCTAATGTAACTACTATGCTGTCTTCATATTCATTTCTTTTTGGGCAAATTTATCATAGTTTGTTTGAATATTATTCTCCATTTATTTTGTTGAAGTTTGATGCTGGGTCATCTTGTTATGGGAACCTAGGATTTGAATGAGCTGATGTGAGCTGGTTTTTATTATTTTAACTTGTTTTATTGGTATGTAAAGGATCCTGAGGGGAAAAGAGATTAGAATATCAGCTTGAGCTTCTCTTGCTGTCTATTTGGCAACCTACTGAGCCAAATCCTAAATATGGAGTTATACATGATAATTTGTGCTGTTTTCATCCATGATGCTAATGGGGGCGGGCATAGGTACCACATTTTACCAATCATGCAATAAGAGAGTAAACTGTAAAATGAAACCAGAGCAGCAATTATTGATACATGTGATTAGTCAAGAAAAGGCTGGGCAGATGGAAGTTGCTGAAGCATGTTTCTGCGCTTTTACATTAAAAATCATGTTTTGCCTTTTATTCTGGACCATATGGTAATTAACTTAAAAGAGTTATGCGTTTGATCAACAATTATAGGATCTAATTAGCTTGCTGTTGAGAGCCTAAAACCCTCTGATTGAGTTATTAAAAGCAATTTTTTTATGTATAAGTTCTGTTGGTGTACCCTGTCATTATTTGTCATATGACTTGTGAAGTCTCTATTGGTTTCTCTTGATAGTTGTGGAGTGGTCCATAGATCCCAAGGGAGGCTTACAGAACCAGAGAAGCATGCAACAGTGGTGTTGGACAATGCCAGTATAGGAAACCATGAGGCCATGTGCATTACATGATTCCACAGAAATAGAAGACTCCAAAAAATAAGTTACCTGGTAGTTTACATGGAATAATTAGCAGTTAGAAGGCAATCACACAAATAAGATAAGGAACCTGAATACAAATTGAAGATGGTTATTCAAGAACCAGTCAGAAGGCATCAAGTGCCATTGCAATATTATCTTTCCACACACATGAGAATGATCACTTTTCTCCTCCAAGTAAACTTACCAATACTACAGTAATAGGATGTAAACAGGGTTCACGATTCTTGGTGGCCACCCAGAATGAACATGATAATTTTTGCTGACTTCATTTCATTTGCACTTGATTCTGTGTGTGATATTATTCATATGTAGAAATAGGCATATTATTCAATACGTAATTTGTTTCTTTGTGGAGAAATGGATGTATTTCCAACAAACTGTTGGCCACACATGGTTCAATGATTAAGAACTTGGGACTTGGTGAGTGATTCACCTGGCATCCTACTGAAATTATTGGTAAATGATTTGGCACATTTTACAGGACCAACAATGCTTTTCTAAGAATAAATAGTCTATCTGATCATCTTTCTTCCGTTCTTCTTGGTGTTAGTAGTTTTTGCTAGCTTTGGAGTTTGTACCTCCTAATTTAGCAGAAGTGAGTGTAAAATAATTCTATTAGCAAGTACTGCTCCTGTTTCAATGGGAAGTTTGGAAGAGTTTATTCAAGTATGTTGCTATGTCTTAACTGATGTAGTCAAGGAAAATTAGATTTATGGGTTATTTGATTTAATTCTTAATTGTATTCAAGGAAAATTAGATTTATGGATTATTTTTATTTAATTCTTAATAATGAAATTCAGATTTTTCTTGTAAATTTTCAATTTGTGAATTTTAGGGTTTAGTATTGTTTAAGCATATTTATTGTCATTACAATTATTCAGAAAGTTGTTTGCTTCCTATCTATTAAGTATGAGTTTAGAATTTACCTAGTTTGGTGTTCAAAATCCTAGGAATAGGATTAGAATATTCCTAATTTGGGACTCCTAATCTTAGTTATAGTATTAGTTATCAGCTGTCTATATTGCTTATTATTTTCTTAGATTTTTTAAGATTATATATTTCTTAGATCTTTGATAATAAAATTTTGAGTATTTTATTTGGAAGGCTTGGTGCCTGCTTTTCTCTTCTTCTTTATCTGCTCCAGCATCTTGGGTATTTGATCATAGCATTTTATCGACTCCCCACATCTTTTTTCTCTAAACCTAAACTCAACTCTAAATCACTATCTATTTCTGCATTCTTACAAGCCTGTATTCACAAATCCATTGTCTATCCCTAAGACTGAACAATTGCTTCAACTTACCCACCACAAAGCATTATTAGGCTGTTTGTCATCTTGTCCTACATCACTAACCTTCAGCTATTTCGGCTGCTTTTGTTGAGATTTGAGAATTTGCTTAGCTACTCTCTAGTTATGTGATGTCTTTTTTGGGAGAGGGTGGGAGAAATAACTTGTATTTAGATTAGTTTAAGTGCTAGCAAGCGAGTTAGTAGGAGCCTCTGTGTGGTCCAAATCCAGAACCTCTGTGTGGATGCGTGCTGTGTTACTGAGCTCTCTGCTGTATCATTCCCAACAGCCTTTCAGACATGATGCAGCACAGGACCTTACTGTTGCCTGGGCATATGCAAATTAATACATGAGCAGCTCGGTAAAAATTTGGTGTGAAAGATTATTTTGTTTGACTATGTATTTGAGGTTTCAAATATCAAATCTGTGTTTTATTCCTCTTTTTGGCTCTGCTACCTTCTTTCCCTTTTTCTGTCTCTGTCCTCCACCTCTGGCCACAAACACCTACCCCCCTTTTCAGATTTCAAAACATTTGTCTTTTCTCTGCTTGCTTCTTTGTTATATTGCATTGCTGTTCAATTTTTAGTTTGCAGTCTATTTTTGGCTGTGGAATCTAACAACTGAAATTAATTATTTTATGAGGCTATTTCAGCTATCCACGTACAGAGAGCACAGCCTATCCATCGTCATTTGACTTCAAAGGCACACTTGGTGCACTAGCTAACAATTCAATGTGGGGTAACTATGTCCAGAGACTGATTGCTGAAGGTTATCAGAAGCCTCGATTAGGAACAGATGCGGGTGACCATCCTCCTATTACTCCAATTCGTTTGGCAACTGAGGATGTGCTGGGGAAAGATGCTTGGAGACTATATCAGTATGTCTGTCAGCATTTTATAGGGTCTGTGTCTCCTGACTGCAAGTATGTAAGGTAAAGTCCGGATGCTTATCTTTGCATTTATAGTCTATGCTTAGTGTCCAATATCAGGATTTCACTATGACGATACAGATTATACTCTTTCTATTTCCTTTTTCTTCATGCTATTTTGGCTGCATCATTTTCGCTGTTTTTTTCTTTCGGTTTTTTACCTTGCATGTGCCTTGTGCTTTAGACAAGGCACCTTTAGATGCCAATGGCTATTGGAGCCTATGCCTAAAGTTCAGGGTGTAGGTAAGTTGATGAGGACAGGCCTGTTAGTTTCTGTGATCATCTATGCAAGAAGATTTACAATAGATGACAAAAATATGTGTTACAGAATAGATGATTGGTCAAAGATGCTATGGAATCACCCAAAATTCTCTTGATTCATAATGGGAGTTTCCACTTCCTGCATGTAACAGATGACAAACCTGTTAACGTAATTTTGTCATCTATTTATGTGGGTTCCCATACTCATTTTTGCAAGTATATGTAGGAAGTGGAAACTCTCTTTTTCTATAGCCTTTTCTGGCCTTAGTTTTCTTTTTCTTGTCCACTGTGCACCCATTTCTAGGTTAGTTTATGGATGGATCCAACATTTCTTGAGATTTCGTTTCTTTAAGAATCTTAATGATCATTTTTTTTTAATTTATTTTTTTTTATAAAATAAACTTTACTGAGAAAGAAGGAAATAATTGTACATCATGGAGGCAATCATCCTGTATAACTCAAAAGACAATTACAAATAAGAACATAAGACCCTAGCAAGAAAAATTAATGTCCTCCAATCAATTGTTGATGGTCATGAATATTTTCCTTCTAGTATTCTTGTCTATTCTGTTCATTTTTCATTGGGCCATGATAAATGATGTGTATTGTTGATATAGGAGGAAATTCCTGTTCATAGTTTTAGTTCCATGTGAAGCTTATGCTTGTTTGCAGTGCTCAAATGTCAATAGAATCAACCTCAATGACTTGTTAATGTGTTAATGTTTCAGAGACTATACAAGGCTTTATCCTGTCTAATTTTCTTCTCTCTCTCTCTCTCTCTCTCTCTGTATCTATCTATCTATCTTGCAGCAAATAAATGAGAAAAGAAAATCCAGAAGACTTTGTTGCTTTTCTCCATTCCTTTTCTTGATAAAGATTCTTGAATGGTGTTGGCAATCCATGCTATTCCAGGCATCCTGGACACGTGCAGCCAACCTCCTTTGATACATGAATATATACACTATTCCAATTATAATATCCAACTAATATTAAACAAAACTGCTGTTCAAAAAAAAGAAAAAAAAGTACAGAACAAAATTCTGAGCATATTGAGAAGTTCATCAACATTAATTTGTTTTCTTTAAAAATGTGAATGCTTCCCCTTTTGCTTTCTTTTGGTTTCCTTGTATGTGGCATCCTGGTGGAGGGCATGGTAACTTTCTGCATTTGTAAAAGAATATCCTTTGTCAAACCTCTCTCTACCATCCTACTCAAACCATCAAACACCAAGTAAAGAGCAAAATGGAGAGAACAAGTGACCTTGAGCTGTGCCTCTAGAAACCTGAAATCAACTTTAATGCTCCATTAATGATGAGAAAGGGAAAGAATCTGTTAATCCACTTCATCCGCCTTGCTCTAAAGGCCTTTGTCTTTATAACCTTATTAAGAACATACTTTATGGTAAGCCTTTTTCAAAATCCAATTTCAAAATAGTTCCTCTTTTTTTTTTTCTTCCCTTCTCTTAGCATCTACAACTTTACTAGTGACTAGAGCAACATCTAATATCTGTTGAAATAGTATTACCTAATACTGCTAAAATCTGTACTACAATATTCTTTATCCTAAAACTCTTGGAAAAACAGTCACTTTTACAACTTTGGCTTTGCATAATGCCCGTCTCCAAATTTTTGCTCAAGTTAACAATATTCTCTTGGAATTATCACTCCTATAGAATTTAATGATAGGGAGATGACAAAATTAATCATCTCTATTTTTTTTTGGATTCTGTTCAGTTGTTTCCTATGGTATATTTCCTTGGGAAAATTCACTTGTAAATTATATTCCCAACTTATTTTTCTTTCTCAAGACGTTCACCTCAGTCATCTAGTAATATTTTTAATCTAAATTTTTACCTAAGGTAAAGGTTTTTGTTTTATCTATAGTTCTCCAAAAGGTGAATATTACAATCTTTAGTAGAAAAGAAGGCCTAATGAGGTTTTATCTATCGATCAGCGTGTTAAGTGCTTTAAGTATGGTGAGACTTATCTTCACGTTTTTCATTGATCCAATTTTGAGACACTGCGACTAGTTTTGATTCAATTCCATTGTTTGAAATCCTCTCCCCCACCCCCTCTCTCTTCCCGTGTCATATAAAATTAATTTATTTTATAAAATCATAAGCAAATTGTGATTTTTCTTTTTTTTTTTTTTTTCTGGCATGGTGAATGTATGGTAATTTTTGATAATGTCTCCCTATGATTCACTACTTGGAATATGTTTCAGGACAAAAGTGGAATTTTGTGTTGGTGGGGAGTCTTTCCATTGTATAGGGCAGCATGTTACAGTCAAAGGATTTACATCTATTATGCCATGGTTGGAAGTAAGTGAGAAAAGTCTTCCTCGGTTTACAAAAGGGGAGAAAATAGAAGTTTCAAAAGTGGAGCTATTTGAGGTACTATTTAGATGTCCGCATTTTAATATATATGTGAAGATTTTGTCAATTTTTTTGCTTCAACTAACCAGTTCTGAATCCAAATCTAATTGCTATATGGATCATTTTCCTTTATAATACTCAACTTGGAGTTATATTTTTAGAAAGGTCTAGAAATGTCAAGGTTCTGTCTGTTTAGGAAACTAAATTAGTTTCCTGGAAAATTTTTCTTAGAACACTAAAAAAGAGGTGGCTTTCTATTTAAAAAAATTAGATTTTCCCTGTTTTGTGTCAAATCAGCATTGAGGACTGGATTTCAATCGCAGCTTCAACACTTTCGTAATTTTTTTTTTATTCTTTCACATTACTTTGGCCTTTGGTTTTCTTCTCTTATTATTTACATTATTTCTGTCACTTTCTTTTTTCTAATTTTTTATTTCTTTTCTTTTCCTCTTTGTATAAGATTTTCCTATTTTTAATTCCCAATTTATAATTGTTTCCATTAAAAAAAAAAAAAATTAACAATGACCATAAATAAAATAAAATGAAATATCTTTATTTCCATAGCATTTTTTGCTTTTCTCTTTAATTTTCCCACTAAAACACTTTTTTTTTGAATTATGATAACTCAATTAAAGAATAATTTTTTAACAAAATTGATTATAAAACTATAATTAGAAAATTAGAAAGTGATGGATAATTTAATTGTAAATTAAATGATAACTTGAAACATGTATTATAATCTTGGAACTATTTCACTGTATATAGACAGTTATGATTGAACATGTTTTCTAGTTTCTGAAATTAGAAAATAAATTTTCTTTTTTCATGAATGAACAAGTTTTCTAAATTTTCTAAAGAAATAAGAATCAAAGTTGTCAATGAAAATGGAAAATAGAAAATATAAAATTATTTTCAGGAAAACTTCACTAAGAAAGCTAAAAAGTAGAGTTGTGTTAAAATATAAAATTCTTCCAAGTAGAAAACAAAAAACTGATTTTCCTAGTTTTCTTAATTATGCCAAACCTTAGAGAACTACTTTTACCTATTTTCTATGTTTTCTATTATCACTATTCCCTTTGGAAAACATGGAACACTTCTTCACCTTCACTCGTTTCTGTGCCTTGAGGCTGGGATTCAAATCCCTGCCTTAGCTTTTTATTTTTTATTTTTAAATTTCTAATGCCTATTGGCATTAAACACCAGCCAGAATACCTGTAGTTTGTTCCTTATTTTATTGATCACATCTTTTTTTTTTTTTTTTTTTTTGTCTTTTCTTCCTAAATTACTTTTTCTTTTATTTATTCTTTCATTATTTATTCCTTCTTTTGTAAATTTTTTGTTTAAATGATGGCATGCTATAAACATATACAAATAGTAATTTTTGAACACTAATTATCCAGCAATAGAAAACAATCATAATAAAAACATGTTTTCTAGTTTTCCATATTGGAAGATAATTTTTTATTCTTGACAAATGAACAAATTTTCCATATAACGAAAACTACAATTTTCTAAGAGAACTTAAAACAGAAAATGGAAAATAGAAAATCGTTTTCCATAAGTAAACCCCTAGATATCCCGTTATTGTTGCTTTACCTGCCATACTGGATATGCTACTGCCCACTGTTACATCTGTCAATCTACATCTAACATTCAATATGGCCAAACCATCTCAGTGCTGCTACTTGAACTTGTCCCAAATACCACTTGATATAGAGTAAATTCAAATGTCTAGTTTTTCTTATATAATGGGCAACGATTGAATAATTTAGGTATTTTGAGGTTTGGATTGCAATAGAAACTAGGACAAGGATCTAGGGGTTGTTTAGGGTTTTAGTGAATTGAGATTTGAGTGTTCATGAAGATAACACAAAGATGTAGGTTTTGAAATAGTTGTGACAGGTTAAGTTGACGATCAAGGCTAGAAGGATTTTTGGGTTCTATATAGCGATATGGAACAGGTTGATTTGGATTATGGCTAGTAAAACACTCAATTTCTAGATATACACCTCTTCTTCTTGCATATATCAATCTCGTTAAGTTCTCTCCTGGAACTTAGCTTTAGTATATCTATCTGTAAGCTTCTCTTTGAGCCCATTTATACTGTTCATAAGCATCTCCACTCTTGCATTTAAGTAGATTCTTGTAACATTTCCCTTTGGCCATGATCGCTTGTTGCACATACTTTTTCCATTACCAAGCTTCCTTTAAGATTGGTTCATTACCTTAAATTCCAATACCACCTCTCTTAATTTTTTTTACAGTTATATGCATTCACACAGTAGGGTTGATGGTTTTTTCCTTAGGTCTGTCATGTGCTTCATGTTCCTTGTGAAATGATTATTAAAATATTACAGAAAGAGGAAAGAAGATTAGATACTCTGTTAAATGTATGTGATGTTTTAGTGTTCTACTCATGATCTGTGTTTCCAAAATCTGTAGGGGAAAACTGTTCCTCCAGATTATCTCAGTGAGAGTGAGCTGATTTCTCTCATGGAGAAGAATGGAATAGGTACAGATGCATCAATACCTGTACATATTAACAACATATGCGAACGCAACTATGTGCAGGTAAATGTTCTTGCTTTTTAGTTTTTGGCACAAGGTATATTGGTATTGCTACTAAGCTGTCAATAGTGTTTCTGATCCTCTTTTTTTTTGTTATTTTTTTTCCTCTCTCTTTTCTGTAAAGAAATAATAAATGAAAAAGAAACAAGGACAACATGGTTGTATTGTCCCAAGCAATTTACAGCATTTCTGTAAAAAATTTAGAAAGAAGAATTGGAACCACATCTATTATTTTTATTCTTCTTTGATTCATCTTTTTCCCTCTCAGAGATTTTGTGTTTACCTTTCAAATTGCAGGTACAAGCTAGCAGGAGGTTGGTTCCAACTACTTTAGGTATCACTTTGATAAGAGGCTATCAATGTATTGATCCAGATCTGTGTTTACCTGACATTCGTAGTTTCATTGAGCAACAGATTACACTTGTTGCCAAGGGCCGGGCAGATCATTTGCATGTTGTGCATCATGTACTACAGCAATTCAAGCAAAAATACAGTTACTTTGTTAAACAGGTCAGACAAACTTATGATTTGGTACCTATAATAGGAACTGCATACTTCGCTGTTAATCTTTGGTGTGTTCAGTGAATGAACATTAAAGGCTTCTGTTGCTCTACTTAGCTAACTAAACTCCAGCTTTTATTCTCTGTGATTTGGATTTTCTCTGCTTGGTTGCATCTGGGCTATATTAGTTTTTACAGGACATAAAGTTAGTTTACAGCTCTTTTTCAAACTATATTGCATCTATTCTGTCATGCCTTGAACTTGATCCAGTTCATTCATCGTTGCAAATTGCAGATTTCCATCAATTATATATTGTCATATCTATGTTTAATGTACATGCTTTTGCTCAATCATTGTAACAAATTAGTTTAGTCCAAGAAATAGGGGGTTGCACATGGTGTAATAATAACTAATAAACCCAAAACAGAACAGCAACAGTTGGCTTTGTCATATGTTAGAGCATTCAACCTAAAATATTAGACTTGTAAAATATATTAGTATATCAATATATCTTACATTGAACTTTAATATATACAACTAATATGGAATTATCATACCACACTACTTTCATTTTCTTGAATTTTGTCAGAGCTCTTTTAATTGTTTAGCAAATATGTATCATACATACCTCAGTTCAATTAGACAAAAAATATTTCTTTGCCTGGTTATGTGCCACAAATTTATAGCTGGTTTTTAGTTATTCATAACATCTGACTTTGTTTTCTTAATTCACAACTAAACTTTTTCCTCTGTTTACTTGTGCTGAGATAGTTAATATAAAAGGAGCACATTTTTGTCCTTCACATATCATCTTGAAATATGCCAACCATAGTAAGCTCATTTTTTCTGTTCCATTTAGTTATCCAAAATGAAAATTTGCACTAGTTCATATGTCTAGATATCTTGTACTTGTAGATATCTTGTATCTAAGCATGGTTGTTAATTCCAGACCAGACCAGCCGGTTCAACTGGGAACCATTCCACATACCAGTCTGGGTTACCTATTTAAACCAGGATCACCAGACCCGGACAATACACGGTGACTGGACAAAGACCGGATGAACCGGTCTGGTTTTTTCGATTTTTCCAAGTAACAGTTTGAAGAGAGAGAGAAGCAAGATGAAAATTGTTGCAGTACAAAGAATGAGATGCCTTGTGTGGGTTGATATTTTCTTCTTCATAACAATAATAATTGTGACCACAATCCTTCAAAAGCAAAGCAACAAACAGAATCTTGAAATTAAAACCCTTGATCTTGATGATGACAAATGAGATGGTAGAAATGCAGAGAGAGGGGGCCACCTCCACGAGAGTGAAAAGATAGACAGCTAGGGTTTTTAAAGATAGCAACTTATATATAGTAGGGTTAATTCATATTTCAAGTCTTGGGCTTTTCTTGATATAAGCCCAACTAAAACCTATCCACAGATATATTTCTTCATTTGTTTTTCTAGGCCTCATCTGAAATTTTTTTATTCTTTAAAAAAGTAATTTTTTTATTTCAAGAAAAAAAAAGTAATTTTTTTTCTAAAGTTTATATTTACTTAACTATGTTTTAATATTTTTTTTTCACAATTCTTAGTAATATAATAAATTTTTAATTAATATTTGCTTAATTTATTTATTTAGATATATTTTTATTTATCATGATTTTAATAGGTAATATTCATTATAATATGTTGTATATAATATTTATTATATATTTAATTTAATTACAGTTCAACTCCAATTTGAACCTTTGGCCTGTGACTCTCTGCCTCTATCGGTTTTAAGACCGGGCCAAGTCTGAAAACTTTGTATCTAAGTCACTGCATGATATTTATGCAAAATCTTCTAAAATGTAGTATCTAAATTGTTTGGATAGTGTGCATCTGTGTCTGTAGGGTTCTTAGGATGAAAGACCGGGGCATCAAACCCATGACATCCATTCGAAATTATTTCCCAGGTGTAGCAATTGAGCTGACCTCAACTGTTAAATCCTGCAAGATATAAGAGGGGAATATTAGATGAATTTGTGACATTTACTTAAGGCTAATAGCCTTAGAATACATGTGAGAAATGCACAGTTTAGTGTGATGTATGATATAAAAGCCATGTTGCAGCCTCTTACCATGGTTCTTGCTTAATATTCCCAAGAGGCTTCTCTCTCTCACATTTGTTTCATTTTTAACTTGTGGAAAAGTGCAGTATCCGTAACTCTATTGATAGATTTTGTCACCATTGATAAGTGGTAACCTCAGCAAAAAGGAAGAGCTCTAGAATATGGTATTTGATTTATGACTTTGATTCATAGTTGGAAGCATTGCTTAAACTTACTAGCAACTTGAGCCCTTTCCCCTTGCCCCTTGCCCTCTCTGCTTTCTCATTCCAGCCCTTTGTAGGTCAGTGAACAATTATGCAATCGTGTGGAAGTAATAACACATCATCTTCATCAGTTTGTTGGGAATAATATGGCAGTGTTGTATTTTACTATAAAGCGGGATGGAAAGTGAGGCTGAGTTGACTACAGTAAATCACCACTAGTATACCACAGTAGTTACGGAGCATATGTAACAGATGTTATAGATTGAAGTTTGAGATGTTCTCTTATTTGATTAGGGCAGTTTGTGATTTTCCTGGGCATTGTTATAACTTTGTTGGTGAACTTTACATTCCAATTCCTACCATGAGTGTGAAGTTTTGAACATTGAATAGTTACTTTGCTCTGCTGAACTAGTTAGCTTTCTTTTTATATGATGTAGATTGACAACATGGATGCATTATTTGAAGCACAGTTCTCTCAACTTGTTGACTCAGGACGTGCTCTTAGTAAATGTGGTAAATGCTTGAGGTACATGAAGTACATTTCGCCTCAACCTTCACGTCTATATTGTGGTACATGTGAGGAGGTTTATTATCTTCCTCAGAAGGGTACAATCAAGGTAATGGATTTTTTCAAATGGATTTCTGGTCTCTGATTTACATTGGACTTTAAACATGTGATAATTTGAAACAGCTTTGCCTAAAGTCCATTTCTAAGATCCTTCAACAATTTATAATGAGCAAAGTTAATGATTTTTTTTTTTTTTTTTATCTTCTGATATTAATTAATTTTTGCAGCTATATAAGGAGCTAACATGCCCTTTGGACAACTTTGAGCTGCTGCTATTCTCCATGGCAGGGTCAGAAGGCAAGACATTCCCTCTCTGCCCATACTGCTATAATAATCCTCCTTTTGAAGGCATAGATACACTGTTTGGCGCCAGTAAGACTGGTAATTTTGGAAAGTTGGGGAAGGAAGCAGGCATGCCGTGCTTCCTCTGCCCACACCCAACATGCCAGCATTCTGTTATTGCTCAAGGAGTTTGTGCTTGCCCTGAATGCAACGGAACACTTGTTTTGGACCCAGTAAGTGCTCCCAAGTGGAGACTTTATTGCAATATGTGCAATTGCCTTGTGTTGCTCCCTCAAGGTGCTCATCGTATAGCCACTACTAGAGAACGGTGCCCTGACTGTGACTCGAAGATTTTAGAAGTGGACTTCAATAAGAATGCAACACCTTTGGAGGATGGAGCTACATTGCACGTTGGTTGCATTCTTTGTGATGATTTACTTCATTCACTTGTGGAGGTGAAGCACGGAAAATCATTTTTCAAACGCATGGGTGCGGGGGGAAGGGGAAGAGGAAGAGGGAGAGGTGGTTACAGAGGACGGGGACGAAGTTCTGGTAAAACAGGTGACCCTAAAATGAGCTTTCGGGATTTCTGAAATGTATCAGATAAATTTATATTTAACATTTTTGACCCTGCCAGTCTATTTAATATGCTTAGAAACATTAATTGTAGAGTTTTTTTTTTTTTTTTTTTTTATTTTTATTTTGGTGAATTTGTTCATGGTTTCCTTGTTTATAATGAAGGGAATGTCAAGCTTACAAGCTTACCGTTTAATGCATGTTATGTTGTTCAACGAGCGAAGAATCATAGTTATGCTGTCTCAAGATAGAATTTGAGATTGAATATAATCATTTATAATGATTTGGGCAAAATATTAAAAACACTTGTCTTTTTTTTTTTTTCGTTTTATTTTTTATTTTAATGAATGAAATCGTCCTCTAGTTTTGATTTTATTGAAGCTGTGGTCCTATTCAAAAAGGGATTGTTATATCATGAAATCCATTCATATTACATTATGGACATGTTAGGGGATCACATGATTTTAAATCATTTTTTTTAGTACTTTTAAGTAAATTTATATTAATTTTACTTTACAAAAAAAAAATTATCCTTTTATAATTTCCCATCTCTTTATTTTATATTATATTATTATTAATAATTTATTAATATATTTTTATTTTAATTTTAAATGAAAATTAATATAATTTTTATTTTAATTTTATATTTGAATGTATTTTATATTTTTTTTTTGCAATACTAAATTTATTTTTTAATAATATACTAGCATTTTTATAAGAAAAATTAAACAAATAAAAAACCAGAAGAATAAAATTTTTATTTTTTACTTTTTAATTAATATAATTTAAATTAAAAGAATTAAACAAATAAAAAAATTTAACTATTAATGTAATTTTTTCTTAGAAAAATTAATGTACTTTTAATTACCTCTTGAATAATGAAAAATAAAATAAAATAAATATAATTTTAATATATTCATTAACTATTAATTACATATTTATCACATGTGAGCAGAATATTCTTCATTTGTAAGTTATATATTTATTATATTTAGCAATAAGATATATTAAATGATATATTAAAAAATTTATTTTTCTATAAAAAATTATATATCTTACACTTATGAATGTATATAATAAAAATTCAACAATTAATGTATTTTTTTATAAAAAATATAATTTAAATTAGTAGAATTAAACAAATTAAAAATTAACCATTAATGTAATTTTTTCTTTGAGAAATTAATATAATTTTAATTCTCTTGAATGCTGAAAAATAAAATAAAATAAATATAATTTTAATATGTTCTTTAACTGTTGATTATATATTCATTGCATGTGAGTAAAATATTTATCATTCATACACTGTATATTTATTATATTTAACAGTAAAATATATTGAAGGACATATTAAAAAATTTATTTTTTTATAAAAAAAATTATATATTTCTTACACTTCTAAATGTATATGATAAAAATTCAACTATTAATATAATTTTTTCTTATAAAAATTAATAATAATTTAAATTAAAAGAATTAAACAAATAAAAAAACTTAACAGTAAACGTAATTTTTTCTTAGAGAAATTAATATCATTTTAATCATCTCTTAAATACTGAAAAATAAAATAAATAAATAAAATTTTAGCATGTTCATTAATTGTTAATTATAGGTTGAGCGCATGTGAGTAGAATGTTAATCATTCTTATACTGTATATTCATTATATTTAGTAGTAAGATATATTAAAAGATATATTAAAAAATTATAAAAAAAAAATTATGTTTCTTATATTGCTGAACATATATGACAAAACTCAACCATTAATATAATTTTTTTATAGAAATTAATATAATTTTAATTAGAAGAATTGAATAAATAAAAAAAATTCAATCATTAATGCAATTTTTTCTTAGAGAAATTAATATAATTTTAATTATCTCTTCAATACTGAAAAATAAAAATAAATATAATTTTAATACATGTATTACAACAAATAAGAAAAGCAAAAAAAAAAAAAAAAATGACAGTGGTCCTCTCTTTTAATATTAAATTTGGTTTTCCTTCCTTATTTTTCTTTCATATTGTCACATGTCTTTTTGGTCTCCACCACTTTTTTTTTTTTTTTTTTTCTTTCCCTCTCTTTGCACATGCGTTTTGGTAGTGCAACATGGAGGTCCGTGATAAAATTTACCTTCAAAAAGGGCATTCTAGCAATTAATATGGAGAAAAATTCTCTTGTATATCACTAATAAAAGGTCTAGGTTGCGTTTGACAGGATAATAATTAAAAAAAAATGTTAAATATCTTCTCTATATTGCATTTTTTTTATATTATTAAGATATTTTTAATACATGAAATTATCTTAAAAATTGATTAATCTAACAATAATATTATTGAAATTTGTCATATTTTAATTTGCACAGATAAAATAAAGAGAATGTAATATAAAGAAGTTGGTGGGAACAGTGCTTCTATTTGCCACTCAGTGGACTGAAAATTCTAGTGTACTATTCTTTACAGACACATCTCGATTTCAAAACTATTTTGTAGAAATTTGACTCAGTAAGCCTAGATTGCTTTGCTATTGATCTAATTCAATATTTTAAATGCTCCAAAAATGATTTTTTTTGCATATAATTGTATGGTGTAATATTTAAATTAATGATTGAATTGATTATGAGATTTTATGAATTTGTTTGAGATGAATTTGCATTATTTATAATTTTCTAATTATATAGCTAATTAATAATAAGTCACATTTAATTAAAATAATTGTATATTTATGAATTAATAATAAATTTTTTTGAAATTTTATGAATTAATTGAGAATAATTTCATGAAAATAAATTAATTGATTGTTATTATAATTAATTTGGTCCATATATAAATTATTATGATTTTCTATGAATTCTATGAAGTGAGTTTATTTATATGTTTTTCTTCAATACGTAGATTCATAATGAATTAGAAGATTTATAAGTTAACTAGTTTTGTTGATAATTAAAAAGTTTATAATTATTAAGTATTAGAATGAATTTTTATTTTACTTTTAATTGGATATGGAATAATTTTAATTTTTTTTAAAATCTTATATATAGTTCTTTAAATAGAATTTTTACGAAATTATTAGTATGATTTTATGTGATTTTTAATTTGAGATTTTTCTATTTTCACGAATTTTATATTATGAATAGAATTGATTTATTTGAAATATTAAATATACTCCTATAAATGGTAATTTTATGATTTTAATTATATGATTCTATTATTGCCTTAAATTGAGTTATAATTAATTTTATTAAGTAATTCAAAGTGTTGGAATGTTTTATAAGTTTAAGTTTAATTTTATTGAGTTAAATCCTTTGTGAATATGATGATGACGGGATGAGGTTTGTGATTATATATATATATATATATATATATATATATATATATATATATATATATATATATATATATATATATATATATATATATATATATATATATATATATTTGTGATTAGAGTTGAAGCTATTTGATATGTATGATTGTGGAGACCTAGGAAGGGTCATTGAATTGAAGTTGGGGATATGAGTTGTGAAAATTTTTTTAGAAATGTTATTTCCTTTGTTTTAGTGGAAAATGTCCTGGTTATAAGGGAATTGTGTCGAATTTTCATTAGATTATCTATGGTTTTAGGATATTCTTATATGTTAATTCGTGTAATTTTATTTTGACAGTCCATCGTATTCAAGTCTATTTTTTTCTGTTACATGTTTTAGATAGTGAACAAGTTGTGTTATCACGTCAGAGTTATAATGATACTATTTAATATATATTCCCATTAACATGCATTTGCATTACTATATGTAAATATATAAATATAATTATACATTATATAATAATTCTACATCGAGCATCTGTGTGTGTGTTGCATTTTAACTATATGCTTATAAATTGTGTTTGTTGAATGGGGTGGGGAATCTTGGAATGATATGGTGCCACTTACAAATATGAATTTGATTGTGATGATGATAATTGATGAGGTATAACTGGTGTATGACAGCTACGGACTTGCTCATCTCTCAAGAGTTGCTGCCAATTAGGTCAATCTCGTATGGCTCAAGCTAAATATGGCAGCGGCCTTAGTATTGGATTAAGAGACAATATTGGACTAAAAGAGTCAGGTTTGGGAGGATTGATTCCTCATATTAAGGTTTAGTGTGATATTGTGGACTATATTACATTCTTGAATGATTAAATGATTAATTGTTTCTGTGATATGTTGCATCAATATGTGTGATAGTAAATTTCTATAGTACACTAGGTTGGTTTATCATTTAGTATTATTTATTGAGTATAATGCTCATTTTTGTTCAATATTTTTTTTCAGGTTAAGATTGAAAAGAGATTTCGTATTGAGTTATTCTATCTTTTATCCTCTGGCAGTAAAATGTGATGTTTATATCCCATATTATAACATTGTTTATAATACAATGTTTGTACATGTTCTACTTGACAAGTAGGGTATAACCTTGTTCTATAGCAGTTACAGCTGTCATATTGATAGTGTTACCATTTAGCAAGATCATGCTTACTATAGACGCTGGTAGCCATGTGCAATATCCGTGTGTTAGTGCTAGTCACGTACTCTTGGATGCAAGTAATGGCAATGCAATTAATGAATTAACGAAATGAAATAAAATTAATGAAATTATTTTTTTTTCATTTTTGTTCTTAATGTTATTGTTTTTAAAAAATAAGTCATATTTTCGTAAAATTAAATTTTCTTACAGTTGAGAAGAATTACGAAAAAATAATTTTGCTTATGAAAAAATATAAGAGAATTGTGATTTTTTGTAAGAGAGCTTTTTTTCATAATTATAAAATTATTTTTCTTTTTTGCTAATTTATGAAATTTTTTATTTTACACAAAATAAGTTATATTTTGTAAGAGAACCATTTTCTTTGTAATTATGAAATTATTTTTTTTTGTTAATTTAAGAAAATTTTCATAAAGTTATTATTTTGTACAAAATCAACCATATTTTCTTAAAATTAAAACTTTTTTCATAACAAAAAAAAATTATGAAAAAATAATTTAATTTGCAAAAACAAAAAGATTGTGATTTTTTATAAAAGAACAATTTTTTCGTAATGATTAATAAAATAAAGTAAGTTTACTTTGATTTTTAACAAAATAACTATAAAAAATACTATGTAATAATTGTCTTGTCATACATATTTGGACATGGCAAAATAAATAAAAATATTATTCTTATCATTATTTCTATTTAAATAGACGACAAAAAAAAAAAAAAGAAAAATAGCTTATTATATACGTCAACGTGATACTGTACAACAATAATTTTTTATTTTCAATAAAGAAATTTATTTTAATTCAGTAACATAAAAATTATGAAAAAAAAATTTCATTTCTCAAGTGATATTTGCAATATTTTCTTAAATATATATTATGAAAATAATTAATATAATAAAATAAATATTATATTTTTAAAATAGTCATTAACACATCAGTATCAAACATAAGATTTAATTAGTATAAAATATTCCAACACTATATATATATATATATATATATATATATATATATATATGTATATTATGTTTCTAAATTCTAACTACTAATTATTTGAAGTCCTTAAATTACTTGTTAATTATTTTGAGAGAGAAACTTTTAATGAAAACCTAAAATATTGAACTTAGCTTTGCATCCTCTGCTTTATGAAAAATTTTATTTTATTAATTCAGTCCAAAAAGAAGACAAGAAGTTATATTGTGAAAAAGAGTTTTGGGAGTAGATAGTAATCTACTGTTGTCTTGTCAGTACGATGCTAAAAAGAGCAACAAAATGCAAATAAGAAAAAGAATTACAAATGAATTTATTTTGAAATTAGATATGATATAATTGAGAAGAAATCAATGAGGTAGTATAGTATATAATTGAGAAGAAATATTTTTTTTTTAAAAGAAAAATATAATTGCAATTTAAAAAAAAAGTTTATTTATTTATTTATTTAAAAAATAAACTTGAAATTTAATTTTAAAACCTCATATATTCATTTCCACATGAATTTCGCAAGAGAATCAGTTCAATAAAATAAATTCAAGCATTTGTCAAGTTCAATTTACTGCTAAAAAGCCCAGTAAATGACCACTCTATAATTTTAAAAAAGCACAGAATTTGCCATTTGGGCTTTTTCCCTTAGCAAGAGTAGACCAATAGCAGTTTATATTTTTACAAGATCAATATCTGAAATATGATCAGTGTCTTAATTAGATATATTATTACATACCCAACAAATCCCCATCTATCAAACAGATAAGAAAAACTCTTGCAAAAGGCAACCATCTTTTCATTTAGGCATTCTAAAACTCAAAGTTCAGGCGTATCCGACCGAATAGCTGTTACAAATAAACAGAACATTTTCAGAAGAAATCATGCCCTCATATTAACAACAGAAATTAGATGGGAAATGCACATATCATCCACAAATATACATGTATCTGTGAGGTCTTGTCCGAGCATTGGTCCAATCCACTAAAGGGAATCGAAATACTCATTTAGAAAAAAACTCACGAGAAAACTCTCGAGTTTATCTTTGATAGATTTAAAAATTGTTTTTATGAGTCGTCACCTTAATTTATTTTTATTTTGGGATAATATAAAGAAAAGACCCATTTAACTTCCATTATTACCCAAAAGAAAAAGATCACTAGCCTCAAAATCAAAGAGGATTAAAGGAACTAGGTTTTCAGTTTAACAAAACATGTTTGGCCAAGTAATATAAAAGTAACTTAAAATATATTTCATGAACAAGTAAAATGCATGAACAATTTATAATATGTATGATCATTGATTCCAATAATAAATACAAGTAATAATCCAAGGTAAGATTAATCATTACAAATAAAATCCCAAAACACAGGGGATACCTCCTCTAACCCTTATGGGTATTAGAAAAGTCACACATTCTCCAAACTAATCCTAATAATAAAGCAAAGGCATAAACACAAAAAATAAGTGAAGAAGGTGACAGGGGGATAGTTGATTAATTTTAATTGGATTCGATGCCTGAACCAAGCATGTCTATGTATTCTTTTTAATAGGAATCAGAACTCACGCAGTTCTCCCTTATTGCGAAGGAGTTAGTTTAGCCTAGCCACTTTATCATGTTTTGATTGATTGATTAAAAGAGAGTTGAGTTAATTAATTAATTTAATTGATCATCAAATTGATTAGCTAACAACTTAGATGAATCAATTTAATTAACTAACTAAAAGAGACAATGAAATTAAGGGAAAGGAAGTTTACCTCGAATGGCGGACGACGGTTGGCTTTAGACGGCAGGCGGCGACAGGCCTTGGATGGCAGGCAACGGATAGCTTCGGACGATGGGCGGCGGACAGCCTTGGATGGTGGGCGGCGACCCGCCTTAAGCGGCGGATACGAGCCTTGGGCAAGAGACTTGCCTCAAACAGGCAAACGGAAAGCCTTAAACTAGTCGGGTAGGAATTAAGGAGAAACTTCCCAACTTGCTTTGCAAAGTAAGGAGCAAATGCAAAGCATTTTGCTTGAATTTATTGCTTTTCAAGCTCTCATAATTGGTGTTTTGAAGTGTGGGGAGGTCCTCTATATATAGTAGAAAGTTTAAAGCATAGAAAACATCAAATTTCAATGTGAGATTCAGAAACACGCCCGGAGTGCCGCATAGGTCTCTCGACACCATAGAGTTCTCTGCGGCAATGCCGCATAGATATGTGACAATGGACTGTGATTCGCCCTTTCTGCCCGTTTTCACCCGTTCTCGCTTGTTTCTCGTCCGTTTTCTATGATTCCAATTGTATTGCACCTGTTACTGAGTCCCGGATGATTTGATAATGATTTAAGAGCCTTGATTGATTCCTTCCCTGACTGAATGGTCTGTAATTCTGAGAAATGCATAATTAAAGGTTCACAGTATCATGAACTAAAAATAAATGAGGCCACAATAGAATTGTGCTAGGATGCCACAGGTAGTAGTTACTCTTATGTATATAAGAACACAAGAAACGATTTTATTGATGCATTGCATGCATAGTTGGACTATGTGATAATCTCCCAGAACTCCATGGCATGCATGGTTTTTCACCCATATGACAATCGAAAAAAGAATCTTTCACCCCAAAAGATAGAACACGAGAAACTATCTGGCTACTAAAAAGCTGGCATGATCCTTTGATCTTTTGAAACGTACTAGAAGATCATAAAGAGAGAGCATGACGTCAGTGAAAAACTATAATCTATACACAAATTTCTTGTTTTCCCTTAAAATATAGAAGAAAGACAGAATCTATTAACAGTAACAACAAAAAGAAAATAATACAGTAATTTACATGGATGATCATTCACAAGAAAATAATGTATTGCATGCATAATTGGATTGGAATCTTGTGATCACCTCCTAAAATCCTAATTGCATAACACCATAGACAAGAAATGGCCCTAATGACTAGTTGGAAGTGAGTTAAATAATGATTAAAAAGAGAATCTTTCAAACGAATCCAATCTTTCCAAATTTATTATCTCATTCACAAGCATCTCTATAAAAGAACCATAGAGACAAATTATTCTTTTTTTGGTTAATGGTGCGGAACAAAATAAGCACATCAAACAAACAATGGACTAACTAATTGAACATAATCAGTTGTAACAAGACAGAGAAGTTATTCACATATAATAATGGAAACAAGAATCATTAGACTAATAGATAAAAGCACATGAGAAATTATTTGCCAGCTAAGAGGCTACAAGATGATAGTGATGATATAACACATAACCATTAACACGTGCTAGATGATCATTACAACAGAACATGATATCAGTAAAAAATTATGATCTCCATATTAACTTCTTGTTTTTTCCTAAAATTATAGAAAAAGAGAAATGGAAAACGTATTAACAGGAACAATAAAAATAAAAAAAAAATATAGTTATTTACAAATTATAAGGATGATAATTCTTTTTGTTTTCAAATAGAATTTCAAAAAAAAAAAAAAAAAAAAAGGAAGAAGAGAAGCATCATAGAGGAAGAATCAATAAATAAAGTAGGCACAAGAGAAGCAAATATGTTAAGAACCCCATCGAGAGTCCAGAAAGTTCGCACAATTAGGGGATTGTTTAAAAAACACACATTTAACACAACTATTTGAAAAAGTAAGAGAGAGGAAAAAGAAATGGAGAGGAAAGTTAAGTGGTTAATAAAAAAAGAAAATAAAATTGATATATTAGCATGTTTAATTGGTTTGCTATTTTTTCTCAAAATTTCAGAAAATTAAAACATAAAAAAATTTAACAAAAATAATCACATAAATTAAGAGCAAGTATTTGAAAGATTAACACTGAAATCATCTAAAACTAAAAACCTTGAATGGATGTAATTAAATGAGACATAGAAATATTTATCCTGTTGTTATTAAATTTTAATAGAGGCCCTCCTCAAAACTTTATTATAAGTTTCATAATTATTCTGATTGTGAGGACTAATTTTATGATTAAAAATTTTATCCAATAGCAGTAATCAATCTATAACTTATAAAACCAATGGAATGATATAATTTAATAGGAATTTTAATGATGGTACAATTTTCAAAAGTGAAAAAAATTTATAGGTACTTAAAATTTGTGTTTTGAAATTTCGAGGGCTATAATCAGACAACACAATATTTGAACATTTCCCAAAAAGATTTTAGCTGAATATGTAAAACACCTATTTTTTGAAAAAAAATATGTGGTGATTGACATAGTAGCAGTAAGAATGTCTAAAATTGATTTATTATGCTTGGACTATAAAAACTCAAGTGGTCAAATGATAAATCATCTAGAAATATACTCTCCCTACGGCCAAGAAAAATTTGTTACCTTATGACGAATAATAGCACCTCTAGAAATAATATAGCACAATAATTATTCTGAAGCTTTTTTTTTTTTTTGGGGGGGGGGGGCGGGGGCGGGGAGAGGGGAGAGGAGAGGGGAGAGAGAAATAGTGGACAACAAACTAAGAAAATCATATGAACTAACTAATTGAACATGCTTAGTTACAACGAGAAGGAGAAGTTATTCACCTATAATAAGAGAAACAATAACCTTTCACACCAGTAGATAGAAAGAATAAGCTCATCACAAGATAGCTCGAAATAAGTGAAAAACTATAATAAGCTCATCACAAGATAGCCTGAAATAAGTGAAAACTATAATATCTAGACAAACTTCTTGTTTTTTTCCTATAATATGTAAAAGGAAAAATCCATCACCAGAAAAAAAAATATTAATTTACAAGGCTGATAATTCTTTTTTTCTTCTTTCCAAATATAAAATTGAATAAGAAAAGGGAGAAGAAAGAAGCATCACAAAAGATGAAACTAAGACCAATGTTAGAGTTCAGAAAGTTCTTTCTATTGAAAAAGTGTACAAAAGAATGAAGTGAGAAAGGAAACATATAGAAATGATGAAGTGAGAAACTAGATACAAATAAATAAGGCATAGAAGTAGGGTGTGGAAAAGGTAACTGAATCTTTTATGCTATATAGTATTTGTGAATAGTTTATACTATAAAATATTTGAGAATACTTTTAGTAAACATTACCTTTCAAAAAACTAGTATACAATATGCATAATGCTATGGGCTTAGCGTCATAGAGGTTATTAAAAATTCAATTTTATCATAATAAATAAAAATAAAAAATATACACTTTAAATATTTCTAGATCAAAATGCCAATGGCAATGCATTATACATAACCCATGTTCTTTCTTCTATCAAGATTTTTAAATAACAGCAGATGTCGTAGTTGTCATGCCATGGAACTCAATTGTAAGTTGGCACTAGTACTTAATTCTAATTTAAGAAAAAAAGAATTATGACTCAAAATTGCATGACATAGTGGCACTAAGAATGTCTAAAATTGATTGTTATGCCTGTTATAAGAATTCAAATCATCTAGAAATTTATTGTCCCTAAAGTTAAGAAAAATTGCTTATCATCTAATGGATTGAGGATGAATTTGAAAAACAAAACAAAACATGATAAAAAATCCACAAGAAAAAGAATTGAACAATAAATAATCAAAGAAATTTACTAGGTTTTTTAGGCTTGCCATCAACCCACTTGGAGACAGAGAAATGGACCTTCTTGCGAGAGAGGGCTTTGGTGTTGTAGACTCTTTGAGGCAGTTCCTAACCAGATTTTTACATATGTTTAAGTATGTAATATAAGTCATCCCAACTGCTCTCCAGAAAGGCACTGCTACATTAGACACCATTTCCACCCCAATCAAGTACCCAAAATCACAAATGAGGAAACAAAATAATAAAAAGTTAAATCGATAAATTCATATATACGCATAAATTTTGTATCTGATTTTCAAGAATATATATATACCAAATTTGATTGGACCGAAATAACTAAAATTTTTTAGTTTTTATTTATAATATATAAGTAATGTTAATTAAATAATATATAGATAACACAAAAATTATAAGATTATATATGTCATTATAGCAATTATCAAATTATATCAAGATTATATGAAAATAAAATTTAGATAAATTATAAAACTATAATTAAAAATATATATACCTTAACTCAATGGAATATAACTATTAATATTTATACAATTTACTCAAATATTAGATTCATTGAAATTATATTAATGAAAAATTGTTAATATAATGTGGATTAAGTTTTAATAATACTAAGATATAACCACATATTATAATTAAAAATTTTAAATTCAATACGTATATATTTTAAAATAAAACTTTTAATATATGTTATGACTAATCAATGAGTGGTAATAAGAAAGTATGATACACTAAAAAAGTTTATGTGATACTAATAAAGTTTTTGATTAATTAATTTTTATTGGTATCTAATATTATAATATTGAAAAATATTTTTTTATTAATTAATATTTGTGTGAAAGATTATCAATAAGAAAGTACTTGTAATAGATAATTAATAGTTTGTATAAAAAGTTAGAAATTAATTGTAAAAAATTATGTGTTAACTTTAAATAATATATACAATTATATCACAAAAACTATTAATATTTATATATAATTATATATATTAACACAATGTATTAATTTATTAGTATAATCATTTAATAATATATTATAATTATTAATATAATATATTAATTTATTAAATCTAAATTTCATAAAAAATAAAACTTAAAACTGTATAGTTAGTTATAAGAAATTAGTTATTAATTGCATTATCTCTGAATCTCCATTTTGGATTGGATTGAAACTAAAATATCCGATCCCCGAATTATATTGTTCTAAAATTTTTAGAATAATACAATACAAAGATTTTTTATTTCAGTTCCGGGTCCCCAAAAATTAAAATCCCTAAAGTTTAATATAATTCTAGACATTTTTAAATCTCCAGATTAGATTGAACCATGTTCAACCCTAATTACAAGTGTTGGCCATCGATACTTGAAACAGAAAAACAAGTAAGAATACAGAATTGTGAAGAAAAATGGATGAATATAATGGTATGCCGGGAAAAGGATTTCCTCTATATGGTTGATCACCGGATTTAATAGGTTGTGTGAGGCTACTGTGTTTTGAGTGACAAACCACTAATTTGGGTCTTTGAGGTATTTGAGGGTTTACTTTGTTGAGTTTCTCATATTATGTATGCATGACAATGTCATGATGCATGCCAAAAAAGGTTTCATAGGCATGCATAAATGTCTCCATTATTACAATACATGGAACTTAGAGTCAACACTACCGCGACTATATGCATAAGGGTGAAAGATGATTTAATTAAGGGTTCCTGTCCCACTAGAGCATCAATATACCTAGTCATATGTGAGGCAAGGAGCCTCGTGTGGGCCCAATGGTATTGATTGCTCGTTACACCACCGAAATGATTGGAGATTCATCGTGGGATGGAATACTTTTGCTATCTCCCAACATACTCAAAAAGAGTTATTGAGCTAATGCTACTTGCCATCCAAAAGTTTTTCCTAAAGTTATGGTTAGGCAATGAGCCTTTATTGCAAAGTGATGTATGAAAGTCAAATTATACTTAATGATTCAAATGGAGATTATTTTAGAAAACTTTTCCTTAGTCAAATAGTAATCCTCTTATTTTCTTTTTTATTAAAAAAAAATGTAGCAATCAGTCTCCAGTGGAGTCACCAACCGGAAAGCCTCACCTGAGCACTAGCCCGATTCGCTAGAGTGAATCAAGATATTCATTCGGGTTTAAACTTACGATGGAACCATTAGGTTTGGATTGGTTGTTTTTTAAAATGATTTTAGGAGTCGCTATCTTAATTTTATTTAGTTGGAAAAATATTAAGGAAAAAATTCAAATTGACTCCAATTCATTAATTTTGCAACTATTTACCCAAAGATAAAAAATCACTAGTCTTCAAATTAAATTAAACTCGAGGACTAAGTTTTTGATTAAATAAAATTTGACTATTAAGTTTAATTTGACTTTAGAAAATTAATTTCATGAATGATATTTATAAGGTGATAAATAATTAAGTATATGAATATGGCATAGTGTGAACGCATGGTGCATAGGAAATTAATGAAATGATTAAAGCAAACATCCACAAATTAAAGTGAATGTTTCCTCTATCCTTATGGATTTACGGGAACCACATAATCACTCTATAATTCCAAAAATAAATAAATAATTGATTATAATTGAAAGCAAAGGGAAAATGGAATTAATATTGGGATTAGATTTGAGGTTTGGATTTAAATTCCAAACGTGTCTACGTACCCCGTTGAATAAGGATTAAAACTCACGTAATTCATTTCACAATTAAGTGGAAGGGTTTAGGGGTTGATTTGATTTGGGTTTGTGTATGAGAAGAAAAGGCTGATACCTTTGCTTTTAGCAGACAGAGAGTTTTACTAGACCGAAATTCTGTATTATCAGGACCGGGTGATTGGATTGATTGAGAGATTAATTAATTAATTAATTAAAATGATTAGTTAACTAATTAATGTGATGAAATAGATGGATTGATGGATTAATTAATTAAAATGATTAGTTAATTAATATGGATGAAGGGTGGATTTAAAAAAAAAAAAGATTAATTTGATTTTGAAAAAAAGTGATTAATTAATTAATTAAAAAGATTAATTAATTAATTGAGTAATTATTTTTAATAAAAAAAGTTTTAGTTAATTAAAATGATTAATTAACATGGATAAGGTGAGATAATTAATTAATTAGAGAGTGGTTGGAAGGAGAAGAAGAAGAAGAGAGGAATTTGACGATAGCACTATATTCAAATTTAAGGGGTGTGGAGAAATGGAGAAAGTATTTATAGAAAAATAGGGTGAGGATAATTTGAAAAATAGAAAAGTGAAAAAACCAAAAGGATAAGGCTAAAAATGCTAAAAAAAAAATAGGTTGGAGGGCAAAATCAAAATTTTGGAGTGCAAAGGGGAGAGGAGACCAGCCACTGGAGAGACCGAAGGGGCCGCCCAAATAGCTGGTGGCACCGCCAGTAGTTTCGGCTACAGTTGATATGGCAGTTTTATTTTATTTTATTTTTTTTTTGAGATTGGATGATCACTTGGGGTTTAGAAAATTTGGATGTCCAGATAGCAATGTAATTGAAGGCTAAAAATTTTTTTTCTTTCGGGGGCACTAGACAGTTGTATCAGCTCTGCGTAGTGTATTAAATGTAGCAAGTACCAAGATGCAGCCAGATGATGAGGGTGCTGTGAACTCTCAAATTTGCACCCTTATGATCCGGCTGCAGCTTGACACCTACTAAGAATAGTGCGCTACGCATACGGCAGTCCGGCTAGCCAGTTAGCGGGCAGGGGGTCAAGGGGGTAGCGCCCCTTTGCGGGGTGCGAGGCAACGTCCTATTGAAAAATAAATTTCTTGAATCTTTCACATCCAGTCAATTGTTTTTCAGTCACAAACTCATAGAATCAAACCAGGCTCAAATCGAATCTGAAACGAACTAGAAACGGCAAAAAATTGTGCGAAAACAGGTTAGACCAGCTATTTGGCGACGCACCACCACTTTGGGCGGCACACCCGGCATGCCGGCAGCAGGGCGGCATGCCCAACCTGCTGGCAGCAAGGGTGGCATGCCCAACGTGCCGCCCATCCGGCCAGCACGCTACGGGTGCTGCACATGCCGCCGGCAAGCTGCCGATGCCACCGCCGGCACCCCTTCACTAGCTCTATAAATAGAGCCTCCTTCCAGCTCATTTGGGAGGGATTCCAATGTAGAAACTCTCCTATATTGCTTTACTAATTGTGCTAAAATTCTGTTCAAAATTTGATACTAAAATCTATCATTTTAAATTCTTTTAATTTGCATTTATTACACTGTTTTGCTAACCTTTCGCTGTTTAAGGTTCAACTTCAAGGTCCTAAATCCAAAGTAGAGCTTAGATCCGAAGTTAAACTTGCCCCGTTCATCCGAAAATCAAGGAAAGCAAAGGTATAATTCCTTTTGGCCATTTTCAAAATTCTAAATTCAGATCTAGAATTCTCTTTAGGTTTAAAACAGAAAAGATCTAAAATTTATTAATTTAAGAATTAGAATTAGATTAATAAACAAACCAATACTTTTTTCCAGAACCCCTCATTCGCAAGAAGGAAGAACTGCGTGGAGTTTGATTCCTATTCAATAGGATACACAGGTTGCCATTATGAAAAGGCATCAACTCCAAAATATTTTTATTAGCATTTTTCCCTTTTACTTTGATTTATTTATATGAATCTTTTATTTATGATTCTTTATTAACTTAGTTGACGAATATGTGCTTTCCTTAGTACTTGTAAGGGCTAGAGGAAAGATCCTCTTTATTTCAATCATTTTTGCCTTCTAATAATTAAGTATGATTTATTTTGCTAATTTATCTATAATTGTCATTCCATCTTATCATATCCGTTTCATGCATCATTATATTCCTGATCATACATATACAAAAATTCCTTTTTCAAGAGTTATTTTGCAAACTTTAGCCAAACTAAAGAAAATTATATTTTCTCAAATCATGTAATTACCAAAACCTGATCCCCCAACCTTCTTTAGTCACTCGCGGATTAGTGCATTTTCCATTGGGATAAATCAAATATCTTGTGGAGTCAATCATGTTGGGTTTTCTTTCAGTTTCCCAATTAAAATAATTAAATTAAAGTGGCGATTTACTTTCACAATTTCAAAATCACAAAAATCAATTTTCTGAACTTACAGCGAGTTCCAATCGTGGAGTTTCTCCCAAAAAGTATTTCGATTCCTCAACGGATTGAACCGGTGCTTGGACGAGGTCTCACAGGTGCAAAGTGGGTTCACACACATATACCCTAATATCATCCTTTGCCATTTTCTTCATATCTTTTATCATTGTCTCAAGATTTTCCTTAATTGTTTTCTTAAAATAATCAGACAAATAATTCATAAATGCTCTAGGGTTCTTGAAAATCCTCCCACAGGTATGTTTAGTGCATAAGTCTTGTCTACAAATAAGTTCTTCTACTTACAAATAGGTGAAATGGGCATCCTTCTTCACATTTTATCTTAGGCTATAAGGCTCATTTTTAACCCATTTTTAGGCCTTGCCTTTTGTTATTGCATACTTGGAAATAGCTTGCTTAACCTTTTAGCATTGGAGAAAGACATTCCTACACTAAAATATGGACAAGTCCATCATTAGTAAGTCTGTCATCATCTTTATCAAAATTCGAATCACTAGATTCATTATCATTCTTCTCACTATCATCATTATCAATCTCCTCATTGTCTTCATTCTTCTCACTAAATTTATAGGGTTTAGGATGCGTATTTTCATCTAGTCCAAAAAGCTCATCAAGGAATTCAAAGGTAATTTCTTTATCTTTCAAGCTTCCTTCCCCTTCAAAGGTAATTTCTCGATCTTTCAAGCTTCCTTCCCTTTTCTTTTAATTTCTTCAAACAAATCACTTTTGAATTCATCCAACTCAAGATTTTCAACCTCTTTTTCCCTTCCTTTTCATATTTCTCTCATTTCATCTACATGTAACTAACTTTCTAATACAATATCTTCCAAAGCATCATCCCATATTTCAAATTCATCTTGCAAACCTTCAATTCCTGTACCTTATTCACATCTAATAACTTCATTTACAATAGATTTTTCACAGTCATCACCTTTACTTACAATAGCTTCCTCATGTCCTAAACCTGTCCCTACACTACTAATGAACTTAGTTTTATTACGTGGAGCTTCAAGTCCATTATCAACTTCCAAGTATTCCACAAATACAACCTCTTTTACTTATGAATAGCATATAAATGCATGCTTCATACATTCCTTAGGTTGTTACTGATATACTGTATATCAGCATCACTCTCTACAAGGAGCAACCCATCATCTAAAGACTTTCTAGGTTCTCTAATATATATTTGAGTGCCATCAGGGTAACCAAACTCTTCTCTATACTTCTTTTTGATATGGCATATTGATAAATAATCTGTATCAAATCCTTATAAAACCTCCACTTCACCATTTATATATTGTTTACCATATGGCTTAGTCCATGAACCCTTGTAGTGGAAAAAAAAAATTCAACTAAGACAGACATGCTGCAAATAAACCAGGACAGACATGAAGTCAATAAAGCTCAATTAATATATATTATATTTTATATATATCTACCCATATTTTCCTATTTTTATATTCAATTTACCCTAAACATAGATGCAATAAACCTTAATTTTATATTAGTTTTCTCATAATCCCAAATAATCAATAATTTTAAATTGATTTTCCCATTTCCCCAATTTATTATACTGTAATTTTATTATTGAAAACTCACAACCCTAAAACCCAAATCACTAAACCCATACTGTAATATAAAAACAAAAATCAATGTAAATCTTCAATGCACTAACTCATTAGATAAGATATTAAAACTATGCTTTGTCCCCTTTTCCTGTTGTACAAACTAAAGAAAAAGAACAACGTTTTTATAGCATTAAAATAGACATAATTAGCTTTAGAGTAAAAATTAAAATCTATAGGCGAAAGTACTTATTTTATTTCTAAGCTTTAGGGAATTAGGGTTTTTAGCTTATCCGTTAGGTGACTTTATTCCTGCTGAATAAATGAAAGTAAGATCCATGACAAGTAATAGAGATAAAGGCTTCATTGAAGTTGGGCCAAAATGGACCAAGTTGAAAAAAAAAAAATGGTTTAAATGAGTCACAGAAGGTCAAAATGGCTTATTAGAGAATTTTATAATAGCAAATGAGCTTTTTTGTATTTTTTCCATTTTTTTATTGTGTTCTTCTCTCATGTGTACCTAGAATCTAATATCTTTAATAACTTTCATTGCATTCTCTTGTATTCTCTTAGTAAACTTTCTTATTAATAATACCAATATGTAGAATTAAATCATAAAAAATAGGTTAATTATAATAATGTCATCAACTTTTGCAAAAATTGCAAATTTAGTACAAACTTTTAATTTTAGCAATTTAGATCAAGAACTTTAAAATTTTTTGCAAATTGGATCATATGAACATTGTCCAATGATGTCTCTGATGGCCATAGCTAACATCGCATTAAGTTAATAATATATTATTCACATAAGCAAATCCAATCAATTAATAAAAGAAACCAAGGAAAAACATGCAAGCAGAGACAATGAGAAGGGGAGGCATGGTGGCCCTGGTCCCTAAAAAAATAAAATTATATTGTATTAAAAATTTAAATCAGTCCCTTTAAAAATATTTAATTTACCCCTAACTTCATGACGTAATAAATTTAGTAGCTTTGTTTATTTTTATTGGGCTTTAAATTAAATAATTAAGTGTAATCATAACAATTTCTTTTAAATCTAATTTAAAATTTAACCTATAATCCAAAAACAAATCATTCTTCTTCTCTTTATATTTTTAATTTTTTTAATGAATTAAACTTATAATTGAACCTTTATTTTGAACGTTAAATGAAAAATTATAAATACTTAATGACTTATATATTATTTTAATGACTTGTTTTTCCCCAATGAATGGATCCTGACTTCCTTACTGCGTGAGAGCTTGCTTTCCTTCCAAAACTGTCATTGCCTACTAGAGCAATTGCTGATAAACATTATGCACCAAACCTAAATGGGATAATTGACCATAAAAGAATAAGCTTTGTTGAGAAATATAGTGGCCTACCCATCAAACAAAAAGACCTAGAAACCATTGATATTTATTGCAAAACTAGTAGGTTGCAAGTGGACAATTTTGTGGACGTAATTAGAGCATAACCCTGATCTTGCCTTCAAATTATATTCTAATATATCATCTTATAGCTTAGCTCCGGATTCTTAGACTTTTTATACCATAATTAGGTGTCACTGTAAAAGATATAATGTTGATGAGGCTAAAAGGGTTTTAGACCATATGTTAGAAAATGGGTTGAATCCAATTGTAGCTAGTTTCACCATATTGATCAATTCTTTTTGCAAGAGGGATAAATTACAAAAAGCTTTTGAAGTTTTCGAGGTTATGGGGGAAATGGATGTAAACCAGTGCTCAAACATATAATTGCTTGTTGAAAGGATTGTATTATGTGGAGAGAGTAGAGGAAGCTTTTGATTTACTACAAGATATCAAGAAATTCTCTATTGAACTGAGTATTTATACACACATAGTTTTGATGGATGATTTTTATAAGGTGGTTAGATTGAATGAAGCAATGGAGTTGCTTAATGAAGCAATAGAAATGAGATTGACACTAAATGTTGTTACTTATAACGCTCTGTTTGATAGGTATCACAAAGAAGGAATTAGTGTGTTATAGAAAATGAAATAGAGAAATTACTTACTTGATTATATTTCCTATAGCTTGTTGTTACATGGTTTGTCTAAGTGGGGAAAAATCAAAGCAGCATTGCAAATTTATAAGGAAATGGTGGGGAATGGTTTTGAGGTGGATGAGAGGTTAATGAACAATTTGCTGAGAGGTTTGTGTAGGAATTCTTCAAAGAAAAATACCTATTAGGAGATGCTTATCAAATGTTCAATAAAAATGTAGAAGATGGCACACATTTTTCCATTTTTTTCCTTTTATTAATGCACTGGATTTGCTGAGTGGATAATATATTATTAAAATTAACATCCGCTCTGGCTATTAGACATATGGCTGGATTTTGTTCACATGATTCAATTTACAAAAATTTTATTGTTTGTGATCTAAATTGCTAAAATTAAAAATTTTTGCTAAATTTGCAATTTTTGTGAAAGTTGATTTTTATTGTAATTAATCTTAAAAAATTAAATGGAGAAAAGAAATACAAGACTCCTTCTTTTTGGTAATGAAGGGAAATTAAATAAAAGAAATGAAGATAATAGAAAAGAAAAAAAAATAATTTCTCTTCTATTATTTAGGTATTTTAATTTTATATAAAAAGAAATAGTAAAATATAAATTTATTTTTTAACTTTATTTTTATAAAATATAAGATATATTAGTAATTTTATATATTTCACACTTTTTAATTTGTAATTAGTCTTTACTTTCTAAAATGGAGAGAAATTTTTATTAGCACGAATGTCTAATTTCTCTCAATTTATTTGTTTTTCTTTTTACCTCTTATGAACAATGCAAAAGAGAAACGAGAGGTGGAATCTTGTTAGACTATTGTGTCCTAACCGTCTCCACGGAATATTCTAATTTCTCAACGGCAACCAAAATCCATTTCACAACCAAACCAAGCCAAACCACTTCCCACTGGCAAAAAAGACGAATTTTGATGTCACTCAAAAAACCCACCAACGATTTATTATCAGCACTACGGAACAGCACTCATTCTGCTATTGCTTCCTCAACTTTCCTTCTTGCACGAATCTCTTCTGTTTCTTTTTCAAGGTAAAAGTAGAAATTGCCTCTGCCCTTTTAATTCTTAATCCTGGTAGTTGGTTCCTTCTTTTTCTTGAATTGCTTCTTTCTTTCTTGGTATTCTTTTCTCTTTCTTTTCTTGATAATCTTGAATCTTAATCTTTTTCTGCTTTTCCAAGAAAAATGTAAAAAGAATGCATTTTTTGAATTGCAAGAATTCTCTGCCTGGTTCCTTTTGATTTAGTTTTTGAAGCTAGACTTTGGATTGTAAATTTGATGCTATCGTGTTTTCTTATTTTTTGCAGGGTTAATTTATGTTAAATTTTGATTTAGAAGGTTAATTTGCTGTTTGGTTGGGGAGAAATGAGTTGCTGTGGGAGTGTCTCTGCATTGAATTTAAGTTGGCATAGTGATATTTTAGATGCTATAAATTTGCAACCTGCCACGAGATGTAGTTATCCTTCTTGTTCTAAGCAAACCAGTACACTAACTTTTAGAGGTAGTGAAACAATGGGCCATGCTTTGAGAATACCATTTGGAAATGCTACTAAAACAAGATTAAGGACTGGTAGCTGCCCTTTGCAGGTTTGTTTCTTTTTGTGGTTTTTCTCTATTATTTTCATTTGGTTGTCCAAAAGTAAATTAGTCATTTGCTAATGATGCAGGTAGTTTGTGTGGACTATCCTAGACCAGACCTTGATAATACTGTGAATTTCTTGGAAGCTGCATACTTATCATCATCTTTTCGTTCTTCTCCTCGTCCAGCTAAACCATTGAAGATTGTGATTGCTGGCGCAGGTGATGAAATCCTTATCCAGTTTTAGTTTTTCTTGATTGATATGTAATTATTTTTTGCATTTCTTATTAAAAAAAAAGGAAATTTTGTCGTTTTCATAACATCATATTCATGTCACTTCAAGTCAATACTTTGTTGAAAATATGCTTATATTCAAGTTCTTGTCCTACTCTTGTTGAATTATGATGTAGTACATGTGATGGATGCTTTATTTACATTCCTTTTGTTGAATTAAATTTGGGTTTTAAATGGGATGGTGGAGATATGTTCATTGGAGGAAAGTTTTAATCAATTTCAAATGCTATTGATGATCGCAGTCTTGTGCTATGCACATATATGGTTTTTAGTTTATTAATTGCAAATGCATTTTTAGGCATTATTCACTCTGAGTGCTAATAGTGCTGCATGAATAGATCCTATCATCTTTAGGTTCTGGATTAACTGGGTAAGCTTTCCCAACTTCTGGATATATTGCTTTTCTTTTCCAAGGTAGCCTATAAACAAGATATTCATTGGGACATGTGTGGGAACTGGTTTGAGCACTTAAAAGCATTTGGTGCTAGGTAGCTTGTTATAGGAACTAATGCATTGTCATATTTGTCTAGATTAATCTCCATGCACTATATTTTTATGTTTTTATTTTTTTTAAATTGGTTACGTTATTATGATATTTTCCAAATCGGTGCAGGATTGGCTGGTTTATCAACTGCAAAATATTTGGCAGATGCAGGGCACAAGCCTGTATTACTGGAAGCAAGAGATGTTCTAGGGGGAAAGGTTTTTGCTTTGCGTTACTTTTACTCACTTTTTAATAAGTTCATAGCAAAAACTGTCAATGTGAAATCAACTCAACTCAACTTTTATCTCAAAACTAATCAGGGTCGGCTATATGGTTCTTTGTTTCTACTCTAAATGATTTTGGGCTATATCCTCAAATAGGTGTAATGCCTCGAGATCATATTGTAGTCTCTTCTCCAAGTTAGTTTAGGCATGCCTCTTCCTTTCTTCTCCTCTTTCATCATAATGTTCTCAATCTTTCTAAACGAGGCTTCTCTAGGTCTACGTCTGATATGCCTAAACCATCTCGGTCTCCCTTCTCTCAATTTATCCTCAATTGATACTACTCCCACCTTTTCTCTAATAAAAAGTAAAGTTGACACTTTGTTGTCTAATTATTATTTCTATAAATATAGCTTTCTTTTTTTAGAAAAAAATTGCTACTTAGGTGGTTTAATCTAATATCCTATTTTGGATGTTTGGACTTATTTAAGAGTTCTTATATCTTATTATTTGAGTTTTTTTATTTTTATTTCATATTTACTCCATGTCTAGAAACTCAGATTTTGCAAGAATTCAATTCAATTGAATTATTTTCTATCAATTTTTATATTTAGAAGGAGGTAATTAATTGATTTAATTCTTTTACCATAAAAAAATGATTCCAAAGTAAATAGAAATTGTATCATTTCGTAAAATTTAATTTAATTTAATTAAGATTTGATTTATTATTAAATTACACGAAGATATTGCATAATCTCCTAAAATTTCAATATAATTAGTTATTTTTAAATAAATTTAGGTAATTAAGAAAATAAAACAAATTAAATTCATTATCCATGTATATGATGCTTGGAAAAATTCTTGCAAAAGAATTCAATTCAATTCTATTGATAGATGTTGGGAAATGAATCCCACATTGAATAATAATAAAATATATAAAGGATTTATAAATGAGTGGATGTTGGACCTGGTATAAACCAATTGGTTTTGTACAAATGGGTTATAACACTTGCTTATTTATAAGTTCACGTATGTACGGGCTCATGGACTTTAATATAGTATCAGAGCTTTATACCCAAACAGGCTGGATCCTGGGATCCATGTCTGAGCCCCCTATTGTTGGACTGATGATGATACCAGTTCGGACTGAAGCTAAAGAAGAGATGCCAGCCGGTCCATTTGTAAGCAAATGTCAACCGACCTGTTGATGTTGGCCAAATGCCAAGCCAGGTTGCACTTGAGGGAGTGTGTTGGGAAATGAATCCCATATCGAATAATAATAAAATATATGAATGATTTATAAGTGAGTGAGTGTTGGACTTAATATAAGCCAATTGGTTTTGTACAAGTGGATTTTAATACTTGCTCACTTATAAGTCCACGTATGTACGGGCTCATGAACTTTAATAATAGAATTGAATTGAATTAAATTCTTTCAAATGAGTTTTTCAAACGGAGCCTTAGTGAATGTCTTTGGAGCCTAAATGAAGGCACCCTTACTATGCTTTACAATGGAATCCAATATGAATTGAACAAATTTGATTGTTGAATTTCTCATTCTCTCGCTTTTTAATCTTTCCCTTCTTTCCTATGTTCTCTACATTTGGAAATGTTATTTTATACAGGTAGCTGCATGGAAAGATGAGGATGGGGACTGGTATGAGACAGGCTTGCATATATTCTGTAAGTTTCAGGACTCTCTCTCTTTGATCAGAAAATTTCTTTCTTGTTGATTTTTTGTTATCTCCCCAATCCTGTTGATGCCTTCATTACCTTATTTGTTCCTCAATATGACGTGGATGGGATGGAAGTTTCGAATAAAATAACCATGTTTATGTTTTCTTCTCCAATGCTCTGCCGATCAACATTGCTAATTTGATGCTAGATGGAGCTGTTTCTTTCATTATGGGTTACAAGAGCCTAACCTTTTATTCTGTCGCTGCTTTAATTGAAACTTTCTTTGGTTTACTAGTTGGTGCATACCCAAATGTTCAAAACTTGTTTGGGGAACTTGGTATCAATGATAGATTGCAGTGGAAGGAGCATTCTATGATATTTGCAATGCCAAACAAGCCAGGAGAGTTCAGCCGATTTGATTTTGCTGAAGTTCTCCCTGCACCATTAAATGGTAAGCAACTTATGTCCAACTGAAATTTCATTTTACTCTAAGGAGAAAGAAAGGTGAAATTATTGGGAGGCCTGTTTGGCATAAATGGTGATTACTTGAACTTCAATTATGAATTGAACATATAATAATCATCATAATCTCTTGCACCTTATTGGTTTCGTTATCATATTTTGTATGCCAGTAAATTGATAATTTTTTCCTGTATCTTTTGTAAAGTTCATATATTAGCCAGAGAGAATTTGCTATCAATGTAACTTAAAATGCAATGTTTTCTGAACTTCCACACCTCCAAGTTTACTGGCCATTACATTCACACATTTGATATGCCTATGCACAAATTTGTTAATCCACCAAACATTTTTAATATTTATCATTTCTAGTGAAAGATTTTGTGGGTTTCCAAGTATATAATAATAAATATGTTTCTCCACTCATATATATGACCTTTTCAGATGCTATTAGAATGATGAATATGAGTAAGGTCATACATCTCAACTCAACTAAACTAACCCTCAATCCCAAACTAGTCGGGGTTGGCTTTGTACTTGGTTTAGGGTTATATCTTCAAAATCATCTAGGGCTTCTGAAAAATATGACCTTCCTGAAGCCACCTGCTTAAACCTGGCTGAAAGTTCCCATACTAAGTAAAACAAAATGCCTTTGCTTCTATCTTTTCCATAAAATCATCATAATGATGGTTTAGTTAGCCAGTATTTATAACTTGTATCTCAGATAAATATAAGGCACGAGTACTTACCTACATCAATTTTATAATTATATTTGTCATATATATTGTAAGGCAAAGGCCTTATAGAGGTACTTCTTTATATAATACGTGACCTATGCACTTTTTCCGCTGTTTTTTTAATGTTTCACAGTGAATTGCAGTGGTTAGTGAATACTCTTTCCTGCACATATTTTATGTAGGCTGCATCTTTTCCCCCCATTCATATTGTATTTCATATGCAATTATTTCAAATCAGACTTTGCTTCTTATTATGTATTCGCTAAAATGTGATTGACAGGGATATGGGCAATTCTAAAAAACAATGAGATGCTGACTTGGCCTGAGAAAGTGAAATTTGCAATTGGACTTCTTCCAGCAATGCTTGGTGGACAAGCATATGTTGAAGCTCAAGATGGTTTGAGTGTTCAAGAGTGGATGAGAAAGCAGGTATACTTTAGCAGGTCAATATCACTAAGAATGATTAGAAAACTGTTAATAGACGTAACTATCTAGCTTAAGATTCATGAACTTTGGCCTTCCTGGGATCCAAGTATGAAACTTAGCTAAGCAATGAAACTTTTTAAATATCCCACACTACTGGTGCACATAGACTTAGGGCAATAGAGAAAAGGACAAGAAGAAAAACACTGAAATGCCTAAAAATATTTATATGAGATTATCTTTAAAAGTTGAAAAACTCATCAAACCAAAAAAATTGTTCAAATACCAATATAGCAGATTTTAAAAAGTTCATACACGAGTGGTGTAATTTTTCCAGCCACAAACAGTTGGTACGCTGAACACTGATGATTGTTGTGCCTGTAATTTTCATGTTTGCTTTTATATTCTTAAAAATCATACTCTGTTTTCTTTGCAATTTCTAGATGCTGCATAAATAGTATAGTCATGACCCTGAACCATATTCACTAGATTTCTGCAATCTTTGTATGCCCAAATATTTCTGCTAACTTCTACAAGAAGTCCATGGGTTTATTTATTTATGTATTTTTGTAAATCTTATGATCAATTCTCCACTTGAGAAATAGAATACAGAAAATAGACATTATCAGCATTGGAAGCTGAGATTTATGCTATATGGTTATGAAGTTAGTATTGCATGCCTCCTCTCTCCATAATTTCAGAGAATACCAAAAATTTGAAAGGTTTTTAGCAGCGTAAGAAAGTTAAAATTATAAAAAATTTATATTAGGAGTTATTGGTTGGAACCCCCACCAACAAAAAGAAAAAGGGAAAGATTTTAATTTTTTGCTTTCTTTATTAAATGTCAAAAATAATTAATCTTAAGTGTATGCAATAAAATTGCTATTGTTAAATTGAGGTAAATTTAGATTTTACCTGATTCCATAGTTAACATTCACTAATAAATTGTCATAACCATGTGAAAATAAAAAATTCATTAAAAACCTTGTAAACCAAAAGGTTAATTGCATTTATGTTGTACTTACCTTTTATGTGAAATTTTAATTCCCTTGCCCCTGCTGCTCCCCCAGCCCAAGCTCCCCTCCTGCATACGAATATGTAATATTGTATCGTGGAAGCAAGAAAATTGACAAATATTCATCATTAGAAAGAAAGAAATTATGTGACTGATATATTACTTTTTCAGGTTAATGCAATTGAATTTTTTATCAAGAACCGATGAATTAGCATAGACTTTACATGTGATTCAAACTAACATATTACTGATGTTTTATTTTTCCTTTTGCTTGTTAGGGTGTTCCTGATCGAGTGACTAAAGAGGTGTTTATTGCCATGTCAAAGGCACTTAACTTTATTAACCCAGATGAACTTTCAATGCAATGTATATTGATAGCACTAAATCGATTTCTTCAGGTATGGTAACTGTTCTTTCCTACGTGAAAATTTATACCTAATTTATTGGATAGGCAGTTGGTACTGAAGTTGTTTTTTCTTTCTTTCCTTTTCTCTGCATTGGTGGAATTTTTATTTCAAGTGTGTTGTTAGAACTTGGAAGCAGTACCTTGCTTATTTATGTACATCAATTATTTAGATGCATATTTGGAAACCTCAAGTTATATTTTGATACTTTGATAATGTTCCAACCATGGCAAACTTTGCTCTCATAATATCAAAGTTCATTTAGTTGGCTTGATGCTCTTATTGAACTTTTGTTGCATGGGCCTTCCATAAAACCATTATGAATTTCTAATCAATCTATTATTTTTTATGGTCCCAAATCTGGATCTAGTTATATGTGGTTGAACATAGAAATAGAATTAGGGCTTGTTAAGAGAGAACCCTATGATCTCTCAGAGCTTGTTAAGAGAGGACTCTGTGATCTTCTCTTAGAGCTCGTTAAGAGAAAATTCTATGATCTCTGAGTTTTACAAACTCAAAACCTTGTTTAAAATTCTGCTTAATTCATTTATTATCTCACAACCTTTTAAATAGAAAAATACAATAACAAATACTAGGTAACTACTCACTACCATAACTTCCCACAACAATAAAGAAACAAACTTAATAGCTAGCCACTGATGGAGAAACTTACTAACTAACTACCCACTAATGGAAACTATTTCCATATTCTTATCTACACATATAGAAAAAATAAAAAATAAAAAGAAAATAAAACACTAAACCAAACTACTGAAAATATATCTATAGGTACTGAATTTAGCTCTTCAACATATTTCTTTTTTTATTTGTTACTTTGTCATTTGCTCCCGTCCTGCTAGTGTAACATACGGTAGACAGTAGACTACACACAAAGGTACATGCATGTGGCATATTATTTGTCTATTCATTAACCTGAATATAGGTAACCTGTGTAATAATATGTCTATGTTTTTCAAGTTACATTTATGGAGCTGATTGGACAGACCCCTTCTTACCTCTGAAGAAATTAATGCAAAATGACTACATAAGAGCCTTAAATTGACACATGACTTTTATAATCAAGCAGATTAGTGATGTTTATTTCTTTCACTTATTCTTCTCAAGTCACATTGCACAGCACTTTGAACTTCTCTCTGAATCGTCTTAAGCATTATTTTTGCATACTAAGTTATGTAAGAAATTAAGAAAAAAAACTATTTGTATAGCATAAAACTAACTGATTTAGGATTGATGGTCATATGTCAACAGGAGAAACATGGTTCAAAAATGGCTTTCTTAGACGGCAATCCCCCAGAGAGACTTTGCATGCCAATTGTTGATCATATTCAATCATTGGGTGGTGAAGTCCGGCTAAATTCACGAATAAAGAAAATTGAGCTAAACAATGATGGAACAGTGAAAAACTTTTTACTAAATGCTGGGGATGTGATTGAAGGAGATGCTTACGTGTTTGCCACCCCAGGTATAACTTGAATATTTCCAACACAATTTATAAATTCCATTGTTTTCTTTGATCGAATTTCTCTAATACTATTACTGTATCTCACTCCATCAGTTGATATTCTGAAGCTTCTTCTACCTGATAGCTGGAAAGAGATACCGTACTTCGAGAAATTAGAGAAATTAGTTGGAGTTCCTGTTATTAATGTTCACATATGGTCAGTGATGCATTCCTTTGTCATTAACAAGTAATGAATAGAAAAGTTGTTCTCTGTGTGCGCATGTGCAAATAATCATTTTATACAGACAAATATTCCTTGTTTAGTTATTGACGTGGAATTTTGAGAAATGGAAAGAGTTAATTTGATTAGGTGGGAAGTTTATTGTATTCATTATAATGGTTTTGTTATGTGATTCCTTGATGCAAGATGGGAACATTCTTGCTAACCTTACTGAATTCTATTAATAATATCTTATCATTTTCATTGCATTTGAACTCAGATCATGGGGTGCAATTTATTTTAGATCGGATTTGCTTCTCTCTATAATGTTTGTACATCATCTTATTAAGAGTTCAAATGTTAGCATCAAAACTTAGTGGTCCACTGACAAAATATTTCTTTATTGCAGGTTTGATAGGAAACTAAAGAATACATATGATCACCTACTTTTCAGCAGGTACTGTTATATATTACATCAATTCTATTAAGCGTAGAGAAAAATCTCAACATGCTCGTCATGTGAATTTGTTACAAGATATTAGTTTTCTGAAGGGTTTTATGAAAACTTTAGTGATTCATTGAGTTGATATTCTCAAAATAGTGCCTGTTGAATTTTAAAAAGAAGCCTTTCTTTCATGCAATAATATATACTAATTGATCATTCTCTTCTTTGAATATGCAGAAGTCCTCTTCTCAGTGTTTATGCTGACATGTCAGTGACTTGTAAGGTAAAACTAGAGTTAATGGTCTACACATGCGCGCACACACACACACACACACACACACATGCAAGATAGCTATTAAAGTCTATAAACCCGTATATACATGGGCTTATAAGTAAACAAGTGTTGGAATCTACTTGCGCAAAATCAATTGGTTTATGCTAAGTCCAATACCCACTCACTTATAAATCCTTTATATATTTTGTTATTATTCGATGCGGGACACTTTTCTTAACACACATTCTCAAGTACAATCGGATTTGGCCAGTGGCCCAACATCAACAGGCCGATTGACACTTGCTCACAAGTGGACCAACTTACATCTTTTCCTTAGCTTTGGTCTGTATTGGAATCATCATCAGTCCAACGATGGGGGCTTGAACATGAGTCCCAAGATTCAGCCCATTTGGGTATGAAGCTATGATACTGTATGAAGCTATGATAATGTATTAAAGTCCATAAGTTCACATACGTGAGCTTAGAAGTGGACAAGTATTGGAACCTACTTAAACAAATCCAATTGACTTGTGCCAACACCTACTCATAAATCTTTTATGAGCGCGTTTGGGATTGCGTTTCCCAAAAGCGCTTTTCAACAAAATTTTTTATATTTTTTTCAAAACTGCTTTTAAGTAGAAGCAAGTAAATTAATACTTTTTTCATAAGCATGTTTGAAAAAGCAATTTATAAAAAAAAAAAAAAATCAATCAATTAAATCAAAAAAATTCTAAAAGCACTTTTTTAACCCCTAACAGCAATCCCAAATACACTCTATATATTTTGTTATTATTCAATGTAGGATAATTTTCTTAACAATAGCTATAGCATATGTGCTGAGTTTATGTCCTTTAGAGTTTAGACACTGCAAATGCTGATATTTTCATATGGATGGCAACTATTATCAAGGCTGAATCTAGACTAAAATTTCAAGGAAAAGGAGGAGGAGGAAGGGGGGAGGGGGAGAACTTTCTATAATTTTTTCAAAAATAAAAAGCATGTTTAATATAAAGTAAATTAGCAAAACATGTTTGTGTGCATTGGTGCATGCAGTCGCAAAGGGCAGTAGATAAAAGGAAGAATTGAGTTTAAAATTGGGAAAGATGAAAATGATTGGCTGATGTGTCTCGTTTTTGTTATGTGTATATACATATATAGCCCAAGACTTAAACAATGACAGCCAAAAATAACTTTATAATTCAACTCATACCATTTAGACAATCGTTTTGGACTTCGATTGTTTTGAATATTGGGCCACTAATATAATTCAAGTTATTTTATATTTAGAGAATTGGGCTTTTTATATGTCAAAAAATTTATTTAAGTTTTATGTATCCAATATTAAATTATATCTCTATAAAAAAATAAAATTATATATTTATGGGGGAAATTATTTTAAGTAAGTGGGTGCAAAATTATTTTAAAATTTTAGGATCCCCACTGTCCTTAATGTGAATTTGCCCCTTGACTATTATTATTTTCCTTAAAATTTATAATTTGTGACTGAATATGATTTTCAGTTAACAAGTTGTGAACCCTTATTTCAGTGCCTCCAAAATTCAATTCTGAACTCTTCAAAACTGACTAAAGTATCCCTAGCACAATCTGACGCCTTTCCTACCCTAATCGGACTTTCTGTATCAAACAGTATTTTTCCGAAACAGACCGGATTTTTTCTCATACTGACTGCTTAAATGTTCTAAAATTAATTTTGAACCAATCGACACTGACCGATAATTTTTTTGAATTTTAAAACTCCCAAAAACTGACTCGGAAACCTAAAAAACGAACCAAAAAATTAGCTGGAAAAATGTGCCTGAAACTGAGGCCGCTCCACATCAGGGGCAGCGCGGATCTGAGTCCTTGTGTGGCCACCGGGCTCCTAGTGCAGATCTGCCGCCTTGGCAAGTTGAAATGCCCAAAATGCCTTTTTGATGTTTTTTTTTTTTTTTTTTTTTTAGTATTTTTTAGCCTTATCCTTTTCATCTTTTCACATTTTCACTTCCCAAATCACTCTAACCTCATTTTCCTATAAATAGCCCTTCCATTTCCTCATTTCAAATACACCTTGAGTTAAAATTGATAGCTATCATCTAATTTCTCTTTTCTTCTCCCTCTAATCACTCTCTAATTAATTAATTAATATGTTTAATTAATTATTTCACCCTAACCAAGTTAATTAATCTTTTTAATTAACTAAAATGCTCTTTTTTAATTAAAATTAATTTTTTTAATTAATTAATTAATAACTTTTCAAAATCAAATTAATCATTTTTCTTAATCCATCTTGCACCCAAATTAATTAATTAATCTTTTTAATTAATTAATTCATCTATCCTTTTTATCATACTAATTAGTTAATTAATCATTTTAATTAACTAATTGTTCTCCCAATTAATTTAGTCATCTGGTCCCGATAAAATAGAACTTTAGTCCGGTAAAACCCTTTGCCCATCAAAAGCTAAGGTATTAACCTTTGCCTCTTAAACTCAAATCAAATCAATCAATATGATTGACCTCCTAAATCCCTTCACTTAATCATGGAACGAACTACGTTGATTTTAATTCCCATTCAATGAGGGTACGTAAGCACATTTGGAATCTAAATCCAAATCTCAAATCCAAATCCCAATCAATCTCCTTTCCCCTTTTTAATTAATATAATTTTTTGATGTTTCATTTTGATTTTCTTAATACACTCATACTATGCTTGTGCATTATAATTGTTATATAATATTTATCATCAATGAGATCAATTTTTAAGTCAAATTAAATTTAAGAACCAAATTTAGATTATTTAAAATAAAAAACTTAGTATCTAAACTCAACCTGGTTCGAGACTAGCGATTTTATCCTTGGGTAAATTAATTGAAAATTAATAAATTAGAGTCACAATTGGGTTTTTCCTTAATTTTTCCATTTAAAAATAAATTAGGGTGGCAACTTCCAAAATTATTTTTAAAATTAACTAAATCTAAATTCGAGGGTTCCATCTTAAGTCTAAATTCAAATAAGTATCCTGCGTCCCTCTAGCGGACTGGGCTGGTGCTCGAGCAAGGCCTCACACAAGCTAAGTTAACATTGGATTGTGCCTTCTTTTTTTTTTTTTTTTTTTTTTTGGGGGGGGAGCGGGGGTGATGCAAAATGATGAATGCACATTTCTGCCATAAAAACAGAACATCATTGATCTACTATTGGTTAACATTTTCATAATATAGGCTGTCATTATGTTGAGGGGTGACAATTTTTTTTAATATTGAGCTCAGGATATTGGCATTTCTTGAATGTCTAAAATTTTTTATGATTTTCCATTGGAATGCCTGAATACAGTAAAAATTTTCAAGAAGGCACATTTGCATTTTTCATTGGAAGTGCCTACATGGAATAAAATATTATAAATTTATTATTTTTAAGAACTTCCAAAGAAGTAGACATGCGGACCATTTTACTTCAAATAAAAAAAGTGCCTTCACATGACACCCCTTATCTCTTTCCTCCTCTCTCCGCTTTTTCTTGCTGTCACTCTCATTGGCTCCCTTTGATCAAAGAAGTAGACTTTTTTGGTCAGTTAAATTTTGAGTGAAAAAATTATTTAATCTCCATCTTAAATCAATAAAAGAAGTGCATAAAGTTCATACAAAAATGGGATTTAGGATTTAGCCATTTAGGTCACGAGAGAGAGAGAGAGAGAGAGAGAGAGTGAGAAAGAGAAGTTAGGAAGAGAGCAGGAAGAGGTGATGTTTTCAATTGTGGGCACATGAGATTTTGTTTGTAATTAAATTAATTCAAGTGATTGTTGATATGAGGTAAAGCCATATCTTATATTATTTTAATTAAACCTGTATATGGTAATTCTAGTGATTAGAAAATTGCAATGGAGCTTGATTACAAATAATTTCTCCTTTATATACTGTCAATTGCTTAAGGGAGAGGGAGAAAAAAAAGTGTTGGCCTTAAAGTGCAAAATCCCAAAAAATTGTACACAAAATGTCTTTAACCACTTGAGATATGAGGTAGGAGATTGTATTAAATATAATGTGAGCAACATTGTTGAGAAGATACTATTATCTGTCTCCTGTTTATGTAATATCTAATAAGATAGCAACAATGGGGATTATCTTCCTCTCACAAATGAGACTTTTACTTGGAATGCAATAAGAAGGATGTGGTGTCTGCTAACTTCATTTGGAAATTGCTTGATATTAGGAAATGCACACAGACACCACCCCCCCCCCCCAACCCAAAAACACACTGCCAATTGTTTTATTCAATTCCTCAACCCTGCAAACATCAAGATAGGACTTAGAGATTACATTTGATAGTGGAACACTGAGGTTGAAAATTCCAAAGTTGAGGGCTATTTTGTGAAACTCATATTGGAAAGTAGTGGAGAATTTTCTAGGACAGATGTTTAAAACACTGAAATTCACTTTGTCTTTGTATGGTGTGCTTCCCTTGATTGCATTTTGACTATGAACAATTTGAAGAGGAGATGATTTCATGTCTGGGTAATAGGTGAATTATTTGAATGAAAGATATAAAAAAAAAAGCTCTTTTCTTATTTGAGCGGGGTGGAGGGACTTTGATTTTTGCGGATATTATTTTGTAAAGCTGTTTACAATCAATTGAGTTCCAGTTTTCATAGGGGGTGCTCTGAAGGGTGCCATGCAAAGCCATTCTAGAAGTCAAAATGAAAAACTGCTTTTGGTGATCTCCTGGATATTAGTTCTGGTATTAACCTGAGAGACGGAAAAAAATTTGTTTGGGTAAAACGTCTATATATAAATTGAGGGTCAATGAAGATATTTCATTGTTGGGATAAGTGTAATGTTAAATATACTGTATCATGTTCTTGTAATTTGTTTTAGGTAAATTGGAAATTCTTCAAGGGGAGGGGCTGCTTGGGTTTGAATCTGTGGCTTCCTGCACTATGAGGCAGAAATTCAATCACTGGGCTACTAGCCCAACAGCATATTTTGTGATTTTGTTAATGAAATGTGTCATAAGTAGAATTCAATGTTTATATCCGTCCACACACACACACACACACACACACACATATATATATATATATATGTTGACACATGTCCCTTTACAATCTTCAACTGCATTATTTTTTTTTCCCACATCGGAAGATTTAACATAATTGTTGATTCTGTTAAGAATATTATATGGGACGATTAAATACAAATACACTAAGTGATTAATATAAAAATGGACTCCCCAATATTAACAACAAGCTAGTTTTTAAGGTTAGTTCTTCTGAATCTATATTAAATACTTAATATGGTATCAGAGCCTAATCGATCTTTGCACCATCTTTCATGTTCTATCATAATTCGAACTAGAATTAATTCTCTTTTAATTTTTGGTATGTTTCCAGGTTTAGTTTGCCCCATGGTGGTTTTCTTTCAATTATCTTTAGACCAGTGATTGGCTTTCAAATTTGTTTCTTTGCTGTGTCGTGTCTTTAATTATATCAACCCAGTCCATATCATAAATTTGCAAGTATCAACTGAACTTAATGAAAAATTGTCTTTATTTTCGTCCAGTTGCTACTTAAGGGGATGTTAAGAATACAATATGGTACATTGATTAAATACAAATATACTAAGTGACTAATATATAAATGGATTCTTCAATCTTAACAAGCTAAGTTTTAAGGTTGGTTCTGCTAAATCTATATTAAATACTTAACAGATTCTTCCATCATTGTTTAACAGGAATATTATAATCCAAATCAGTCTATGCTGGAGTTAGTTTTTGCGCCTGCAGAAGAATGGATCTCATGCAGTGACTCAGAAATCATTGATGCTACAATGAGGGAACTTGCAAAACTCTTTCCTGATGAAATATCTGCAGATCAAAGCAAAGCAAAAATTGTGAAGTACCATGTTGTTAAAACTCCAAGGTTAGACTGAGGCCATTCATCTAGAAACCATTCATTATACATGGTTAATTAATCCTTGACATTGCTTGAATTCTATGGAGAGTGGATCGTAAGGGTTATTTGCCGTTAGATAACTAAAATAATTGTTTTATCACCATTCATTTTCAAATAGAACATTATTGGTACAATCTACTTTCATGTTTACTGTTTAGTACTTCATATCCCCCTGCTGATGTTATTTTATGTTTTCACTCTAGCAGTTTCCTCATAGAAAAACTCAGTTATTGAAAAATATTGGTTATTAAATCTTCATTTCCTCTGTGGACCATCCTGCTAATTGTCTCAGGTCTGTTTACAAGACTGTTCCAAATTGCGAACCTTGTCGTCCCTTACAAAGATCTCCTGTAGAGGGCTTTTATTTAGCTGGTGACTACACAAAACAAAAATATTTGGCTTCAATGGAGGGCGCTGTTCTATCTGGGAAGCTTTGTGCACAGGCCATTGTACAGGTACTTACTGCTTGAACTTGGATTGTCTTTTATACTATTTATTATCACTTAATTTTTTTCTGTGCATATAGCTTGGCAGTTCAATTTGTTGGTAGGAAACCCTATTCTGTGTTTTGCTAGATGCTGGAGCAGTATTAACAAAATGAAAAATGCAAATGCACATATGCACATGTACACACACACCCATAGTAAAAGAACATGACCAAAAAAAAGAAATTCAAAAGAGGTTTTTCCATTTTTCATTCTTTTCCATTCTTAGATTCCTTGCTCCATTTGCTATAGAATAGGATTTAATCCTTCAATTTTCATAATTCTAACCATATTGGTTTATCGGACTCAGAATCTGATAACTCCACTCCCCACACCCTTAAATGAGAGATTGTATTTGATGTCTCAACTTTGTCCCATGAATAATGAAGGACAAGAAAGGGAAAACTGAATTGGTGAATTCAACATATTATAAGTAAAAGAGACAGAAGAAAGAATGGATGAATTGTGCCTAAATTTTTGTTGTATATCATTTATTTATATTTTATCCGTTATGTTTTGACATGAGCAGGATTACGAGTTGCTTGCTGCTCGGGAGAGAAAACAGTTGGCTCAGGCAACCATTACTTAACAGTGTTAAAAACCCTTTTGAATTGGAGGATAAGATTTGACATTTATTCAGAATCATCTATAAAATTGATTGCAGGTCAAAAGAAATGTCTCAAAAATTGTTGATATATATGCTAGTGTTTGTAAAACTCATGGAAATTAGACTTCTCTTCTGAAATATTTGAGTTCTCTTTCTTGTCATATCCTAGTCATTAGTCAACTACAAAGCTGGAAAACAAAAAAAGGATGGCAAAGATCTTAATAGGTGCTAAAATAATAAAAATGTAGGCAAAATGGGTGCCGTTGTCTGCGTTAAGTATATATTTTAACTCGAGTAAAATCTTGTCAGGTAATCACGGGTAAGTTTTATCCGTTATTGTCTACCTGGTGCAGCTTAATTTAGTTTAATTTAAATGGTATTTAGTAAAATTATAAATTAAATGCAAAAAGTTTAAGTGTTGAATTTTAAATACTAAATAATATAAGTGGCATAATTTTTAAATTGTAAAAATATTTAAAGACCTAATTATTTGTTGTATTTAGTGCAAATTGAGGTAAAAAATTTTAATTTAACATTTTAAGTGATTTTTAATTTAATTAAGATTTTTGAGACATACTTTATCACATGATTGAAAATGATTTAGTTTCAAACGAGCCTTTGGCTCAGTTGTAAGTTTACACCATCTAGAAGATTAATATTATAAAATATGTTATGTCAACATGCATAATTTTACGCTTAATAACATAAATTAACAATAATAATAATAATGAATTTGAACTTGTCACGACAGTAAATTTAAGTGTAATTTGGCTTGAATTGGATCAGCAATAAAATTATTACAATTTAAGAGTTGTATGAAATTGTCAAAATAAAAAATTTATAATAAAATTACCAAAAGCATTAATGCTAATTATTTCTTTTGCGGAAGGAACAAGAAAGTACGTTTGACCTTTTATACTTTGAGCCACGTGGATTTTTTTTTATTTTATTTTTTTATAAAATGGGGTTATGAATTTTTTCATTAGCAATAAAGTCTAAAATGATAATAATAATGATATTAACTCGTATTGATATAGCGCTTATGTGATCTAAGTGATATTATTATTATATAAGTGCTATATCAGTATGCACTAACATTGTTAGTTGAATGTGGATTTTAAATTGCTAATACTTTAAAACACAAAAATGTTTAAAAAAAGTTTACAAACTCTAAAGTTTAAAAAGTCAAGTTATATATATATATATATATATATATATATATATAAACAGGCAAGTAGCTACTTTTATATTGCCACTATTCCAAGATAGGAAGAAACATTTCAATGAAAAAATTCGTATTTTCCCATAAATAAGGAGGGTGAGAATCAGAGAGAGAAAAAGGAGACGGTGTTTTATATCTACCCTACAACATGTCCAACTGACTAACATTTGCATGCATTAACATATAATTAAAAGGTAAAACCCACCAAAAATATTAAATTTTTATTTTGCTCGCAAAATTTTATTTTCTTAAAAAAATGTCACTAACTTATAATTTTTTTCACTAATAAATCACTATCCACTTTCAAACGAAAAACTTGTTGAAAAAAATGATATAGACGTATCATGTCACCAAACAAAATGTCTAAGCAGATAAACTACATAGATGTCACGTCATAAAAAATGATATGTTACCATACCACAGGGCAATGAGATCTTTTTTTTATTTCTTTTAAAAAATTAAAAATAAAGAAATTATTTTTATTTTTAAAGAAAAAAAGGAAATTAAATTGATTAAAGAAAAAAGAAAAAGACAATAAATCATAGTTCTACCAAATCCGTAACCGATTAGTCACCATTGCAAGCCTTCACCAAACCTTTCAAGCCTCTACTGCCATCATCGTTCAAGGCCATCAAAGAACCCAACGCCGGCGAAGAGCCCACTATCACCATCGAACGAATTGAGCTCTCAAACTCAGCAAGCTTGGGCTCACTTCTCACAAATTTGGCATGTCCAAACCCAATAAAAGCATTTTATACATATCCAAACACAACTCTCAAACCCAGCAAAGCATCTCATGTAGATCCAACGACCAGTGGCCAAAGATTCCACGATCATCGTCGAAAGAATATGATTTTTCCCTTCTCTGTAACCTTATTATCGGTGCTATTGGTCCTCCATTCCTATTCTCCCTTCTCTCTTTGCTATGCAATAACCCAAATTTAAGCAAACCCTTGATCCTTTTCTACTTCAAATCAGACCCATTTCGATTCTCATATTTGGGGTAACAAACACCGGAGTTATCTTCTAATGGCTACATATTGGCGATGCCCATATTGGAAACAAGAATGGTGGATACAATTGGGTATGCCCAAATTGGTGTAGGTTGTTGATAGATATAACTTGTGTCGCAAAAGAACCCTCTAGCTGCACCACTGGTAGTGGCTGAGGGAGGGGCTAAATGGTGGAAATTTTGTAAGAAAGAAATGGTTCTAGTGGCAAGATCTATGTTGTTTTAAGAATTGAAGAATTTGAAATTGAATGTTTTGAGGAAGCAGAAATCGATCAACAAGAAGAAGACTCTGTTCACAGCGTTGGCGAGGGTCTAAGATAAAGGTAAAAATCAATGTCATTGCCATTGGTGAGGGTCTTGTTATGGCTCAGACCATCTAACACTGACATATTGGATAGTCAAATACTGGAGATATTATTTTCATAGATTTTAGTGAGAGACATATTCATGGGTTTGACACCACATTATAACTCAAAATCTTAAGACAATGGATTTTTGGATTTTTTTTCCCTTATAAATCTTTGGTTAAGTTCATCTCTTTTTAATGTGTGATTTCACTCACACTTGATATCCCAACAGGTCTTGGGTGAGGGAGATGAAGGGGGAGAGAGAGAGAGAGACATTTTCTTTTAGTAATTTCTTTTCTTAAATTTTGTTGAAAGAAAATAAAAGTAATTATAAAATTTTTAATTAAAATAGTAATTGAGGGTAATATGAATGTAAAAAATAATAATTTTTTACTGTTCTCTCTATGTGTCAAGTATGCATGAAGAGAGAGAAATTCTTATTTAATTGTGGGTAGCTATTTTTAGTCAAATGTGTAAATGATGTGGCATGAGTGATGTGTCATTTTTTATAATGTGGCATCTATATGGTCTATCTGCAAAGATATCTTAGTAATGTGGCATGTCTATATTAATTTTTAGTCAAGTTTTTCGTCTGAAAGTGGCTATTGACTTGCTAGTGAAAAAGAAATTAAAAGTTAGTGGCTCTTTTGTTAAAAATTAAAATTTAGTGAATAAAATAGAAAATCAGTGAAAGTTTAATAATTTTCAATGCGTTTGCCTTATAATTAAATAATCAATAATATATTAATGGTATGCTAGGTGTGGTGTTGTTCCCATTTTAATATTTTATTATTATTTATTAGAATGTGTTTGGCTCTTAATTTTTTTACTTCACAATATAAAAATAATAATTTATTGTATTTTCTTACATTTTAATTAAATTTTGCAATTAGACTTTCAATATTTCTACTATCAAATTTTGAAAGCATTATTTTAATATTATAAATATTTATTCACTTTATATTTATTGAATATCTTTGGTATTTTTATTGTCATGACTATATTCAATTCACTTTTTATATTTTATATGAATTATATATTTATATATAAAAAGTTAAGAAAATTAACATTAATTAATTGTTATCCATATAATTAATATTTAATTGAAATATTAAATAAAATAAGATAAGCATGCAAGGTGCAAATCAATCTTATAATTTATAACTTTGAATTAGAGAAAAAGAATTGCATAATTTAATGCAATATAATTGATGGGAGACAAAAATGACTTATTCACCTAATGGACCCTTAAAACTAAAAGCTCATATGTGTCTTGATCTTCCCCTTACTTCTACCTTACGTAACTTCGTTTGCAAGTGACTTTGTGTGGCCAAAAACTCATGGTACAGATATTACATCAACTGTCAAAGGAACCTCTATCAGGTGAGCATCCTTAAGCTCTGACATAGCCATTCACGTAACACATCTTTAAGGACAAGACAGGTACTCATGCACCCACTATCTCTGTACCAACTATACCAATCAAAGACATACTCTATCAGGATATATTCTCTCTCCTCCTAAAAAAAGGTATTGAATTTTGTCTTGTGCACGGCCATACAAAAGAAAACGATCAACATATCATTCAGATAGATTAAACTCTATACTCTCTCACCTCCTCTCTCTCACTAAAAAAAACTCTCTGACTAGAGAAGAGAAACCATCTTCTCCTGTCATCAGCGAAGCTATTACTAATTTGAGTGTTAGAGGCTCTTCGCTAGGTACAAGATCTGGCCCTCCTGACTGTCCTCTTTTCTTTGTAGGCTACATTTCCAAAGGCTGAATGCGAAAGATTCAGCCTATTAAATCTTATTTGATTAAGAAATTGGCCCCATCTATGGGGAACGTTGGCTAATCTTTTCTAACTACAACTCTTATTCTCTTCTCCCTCCAGGGATAGCAGCATTTGCTTTCTTTTTTTGGCTTAAAAATCTTGTTCCCAGGGTAGGTATACTCGCCTATAGAGAACATCTAAATAGTTAGCCAAAAAATACTCAAACTTCCTCTTACCAAGACTAACCCTGGTGATTAGGAACCTTTGAGCCCTTTTGACTTAAGGCACTCATCTCCTCCACCCAGAGACATCCAAACACCAACTCCTATAGACTTAAATGCCTCACTTTAACTATTTCTATCCCAATAAAACCCTACTAGACCTAGTGACGCACCTTTGAACCTTACTAACCTATACCTCACTCTTGCCTTGTAGCTAGTGCACACTGCGGCAGTGGTTGTTCGACATTTCAACGATAGACCCCTTTGAACCAAAACCTCATTGCTGTCCTAAAAACTACCCCCTAAAGGAACGTAGCTAGGACTTTGGTGTATGGGAAGCAACCTCAAGACATCTCTGGAGTAGTAAAGGGTTAGTTGGGAGAATAAGGAACAAGTAGGAGATTGAAATCTGAAGTATTAAGGGGGATGAAGGAGATTCATTGAAGGAGGAGGGGACTACTAACGCCCCATCTCCTAGAGAAGAACCTTGGTATATACGTAGAAAAGAGTCCTATACAGATGATAGAGGGTGAGATAAGAGAAGGGGAAAGGAAGAAGTGATAAGAGGGAAGAAAGGTCTAGGGGTAGAGGAGACCTTGATAGTTATTTGAAGAGAAAAGAACAAGCGAGGAGGGAATGTTCCATTGCAAGATCCCCTCCCTAGAGCAAAGATAGGAGAATGCCAGATGTTAGCAGTAGCAACCGAAGAAAAGAGAAGGAGATGAGGGATGCAGTGAAATGGTTCCTTGAAGAAATGAATTAGGATCACAACAAGAAGGGTATAGATAAGACCATGATGTTGGCTTTAAAATCCCCTTTCATTAGAGCCATTAGAGATTATTTGATGCCCAGTAAGTTCAAACCACCCACCTTAAAGAAGTACCATGGTGAGACAAATTCTAGAGTCCACATCATGGACTATAAACATGTGGCTGAACTCCATACCACTAAAGATGAAGTACTATGTAGGGCATTCAGGGGCTCCACCAGGCCAAACTTGGACTTCCAGTCCTTCACTTTACTCTCCTTCCTAAGTGTGAAGTCTCGCTCGAGTATCAGTCTGATATGCTAAAAGAAAATTAGAATGCTCATTTGGGTTTGAACTCATATGGAACCCTCAAGTTGATATTGGTTAATTTTGAAAATTAACAAAGAGTCGCCATTTTAAATTTTTTTTTTATTTTGGAAAAAGTTAAAGGAAAAATCCAATTGAATGGCTCCAATTTTATCCTAATAGAAAAAAGTACACTAGTTCTCAATTACCAAAGAAGATTCGGAGACTAAATTTTTGGTTAATTTAGAAAAAGATTAGTTTGGCAAATTTAATACAAAATAATTTAAAATAAATTTTATAAACAGTTTATATAATGCATGAATAGTTTAAGATGTATGAACAATTCATTTAATAATGAAGGAAGCACTAAGAACAAAATAATAAAAGCAATAAAAGAATTAAATAAAGAAAGCAAATAAAAAAATTAAATTTACAACACAAATCAAATTAGGGGATACTCTCTCTATTCCCTTATAAGATTGTAGGTGAGTCACATATTCCTTAAACTAATCCTAAAATATCATAATAAAACCAAAAAAAAAAAAAGAGGACAAAATCTAATCTATGTGAAGAAGCTGAAAGAAAAGGATGGTTATTTATTTTAATTGGATTTGATGCTTGGAACAAGTATGCCTACAAATTTCTTTAAATGGGAATTAAAATCCACGTAGTTCACTTTTCTTGAGAAAGGGTTTTGTTTAGTCTTAGCCTTTTATCATGTTTCAATTGATTGATTAAAAGAGGGTTAAGTTGATTGATTTTAATTGATTACCAAGTGGAGTTAATTAAGTCATATTCTAATTAACTATTTTAGCAAACCAAACATTAGACAAGGAGCCTTAGAATAAGAATCCCAAGGAGGAAAACTAAAATGAAATGAATAAATAAATAAATAAATAAAAGGGAAAGGAAACTTAGCTTGAATGGTAGGTGACGACTTGCCTTAGATGGCAAGAAACTTTTGACTTAAAGGTTTAGCTATGAAAGTTGCAACCTAACTTGTTTTGCAAAGCAATGGGAGATAGCAAAACAAAAAAATAAAAGAAAATTTTAAACTAAAAAGCTCATTCCTTGGTAGACCAAGCTTGTGGAGATGGTTGACATGATGCAAAGGTTAATCAAGCAAGCTAAAAGGTGAAAAGGTGTCCAAAATTGAGTTAGGGGCCTATATTTATAGTAGAAAGGTTGGGAGAAGAGTTTGTAATCTTCTGATGTGGGATTATTACAAAAAAGTGAAGAAAATTTATTTTCTCCTATTTTCCTTGTTCTCACTCGTTTCTTATATGTTTTTTGTGATTCCAATTGCATTATGCTCGTTATTCAATCTTAGATGATCTAAGGGTGGTTCAGAGGTCAAAAGGTTAGGTTTTGATTCTCAGGGATCCATTTCCCAATATTTCCATTTTGGTAGTTTTTTAACAATTTCGGCTTTTGGAGGTCTATTTACCGAGCCAAAGTACCTTTAAGATTCAAATACAAATTAGAAGGTGCAAAATTAAGAGTTCATAACTGCCTCCTTATTAGAATTAGCTTGATCAAAAGGTGATTCTGATGATAGTGAACCCAGGGATGATGGATGAGAAAGGAACCAAAGGGATGTCTAAGTTATAGTTTGGATATGTTTGGGTGAATGGCACAGTTGATTTTGAGATAAGGGAGGATGGTAAAAGGAACCACAATGATATTTAAGGAATTGTTCCTAAACATTTATGAGTAAAAAATGTGATGGGTAATAAATAGAAAAATGGATCATAGGGATGTCTAGGTAACAATGATGGGGCATATATGGGTAGAAATGGTAAATTTGAATAAAAAAGGCAAAAAAAGGAATCACATGGATGCCTAGGTGATCTCTAATAAGCATTTATGGGCAAAATTTCGAAAGGCTTTTGATAAAGGGATGGAAATAAGAACCATATGGATGCCTAGGTGATAATTACTAGACATTTATAGGTAGAATATCCTATGGCTATCTTAGGATGATTTGAAAAGTTTGAAAAGCAACCTAACCTTATGTTAGGTTGATGATCCTAAGGCTATCTTATGATGGTCCAATTGTTAGTAATGGTCTAATTATAAAGAAGATACCTAATTTAGATTTAAGATATGGATCTTGAGACTATCTTAGGATTGGTCTGATTAAAAAAGATGCCTAATTCAGATTTAAGGTGTGCATTATAAGACTATTTGAGGATGGGTATGATGTTGGAAGAGAAACCTAACCCTATGCTAAGTTGATGATCCTAAAGCTGTCCTAGGATGATCTGATGTCAAAAGAGAAACCTAATTTTGTTTTAAGGTATAGATCCTAAGGCTATCCTTAGATGAGTCTAATTCTAAAAGAGACACCTAATTTAATTTTAAGGTATGGTTTAATGTTAGAGATGTCCATGGTCCCAGTCTTGGTTTGGGAACTATGTTTGACAATTTATCAATTTGATGATCCTTCTTGTTTCAAGAGTTTAGATTGATGATCTTTCTTGATTTGTATTGACGATTTGCCTTACTTAGAGCATTTGGATGGATTGATGATCTTTTAATTCAGGAGCCTGTTTAATGCAAAATGCATATGATTATGCAATGATTGGATACCTTGAACTTATGAAGGGTCAGCTTGGTATAAAAGTGTTTATCTTTTAGGAGATAGATGCTCTTATTTTGGAAAAGTGAATATTTGGAAAAGAGGTGCCCCCACTTTAGAATGATAAAGGAAAGTGGTTAGGTCATTTTGTTCAAATAGACTAGCTTGGGGATGGTAGGGTCATACTCAACTTAGACCAGATAAAAGGGTAGTTGGTCAAAGGCTATCGATTGGGCTTTGGAAGAAGGCTAGGTCAAAAGATCAAGCTAATCAGCTTGGAAAGGCTTAGGCATGATTGGTCTTAAAGAATTTTTAATTTGGGATCAGATTGAATGGCTAAGTCAGGTTCGGCTTTAGAGAAGATCATGAGTGAGGTCATCCTTGAAGGTTAGATTGGCCTTGGCTGAGGTCATTTTAGAGGGCTCGATCATGTCTCGGCCATATAGTCAATTTGGAAGCTTGGTCTAGTTTGGCTATATAAGAGGTCAGAATAGGAGCTTGGTCTAGGGCTGAGCACGGAAATTAAAAATTCTAAATTGAACCAAATAACCGGATAAAAAATATTAAGAACTGGACTGAACCATTAACTTTTTGACTTTTCCCAAACTGAATTGGACCGAGTGAAATATTTTGGTACGTTTCAGATATTAAAGTATATCCAGACCGAAAACTGAATTGAATTGAATCGAACTATACTGAATTGGATTTGATCGAAATAATCGAAATTTTTTATTTTTTATTTATAATATATAAGTAATGTCAATTGAATAATATATAGATAACACAAATTATAAGATTATATATGTCATTATATCAATATCAAATTATATCAAGATCATGTAAAAATAAAATTTGGATGAATAATAAATCTATAATTAAAAATATATATACCTTAACTCAATGGAATATAACTATTAATATTTATACATTTACTTAAATATTATATTCATTAAAATTATATTAATGAAAAATTAGTAACATAATGTGGATTAAGTTTTAATAATACTAAGATATAACTACATTTTACAATTAAAAATTTTAAATTTACTACTTATGTATTTTAGAATAAAAACTTTTAATATATGTTATGACTAATCAATTAATGGTAATAAGAAAATATGACATACTAATAAAATTTATGTGATATTAATAAAGTTTTTAATTAATTAATTTTTGTTAGTATCTAAAATTATAATATTGAAAAATATTTTTTTATTAATTAACATTTGTGTGATAGGTTATCAATAAGAAAATATTTATAATATATAATTAATAGTTTATATAAAAAGTTAGAAATTAATTGTAAGAAATTATGTGTTAACTTTAAATAGTATATAAAATTATATCGCAAACTATTAATATATAGTTTTGGTATATAATTATATATATTAACATGATGTATTAATTTATTAATATAATCATTTAATAATATATTATAATTATTAATATAATATTTTAATTTATTAAACCCAAATTTCATAAAAAATAAAACTCAAAACTATACATTTAATTATAAGAAATTAGTTATTAAATACATTTTCTCCGAATCTCCATTTTGGATTGGATTGGATTGAACTAGAACCAAAATATCCCATCCCTGAATTATATTGTCCTGAAATTTTCGGAATAATACAATACGGAGATTTTTTTATTTTGGTTCTGGTTCTAGTTCCTTAGAAATTAAAATCCCAAAAGTTCAATCTAATTTCAAAGATTTTTAAATCCCTAGATTGAACCAAATTGTGCTCAGCCCTAGCTTGGTCAGTTTTAGATTAGAAGGTTCAGTCAGGTTTGACTATAGAGGAGATGAAATTGGCTTGGGAAGGTTTTGACTCTTGGAGATTTCATTTGAAGGGTCAGTTTAGGGCTAGGTCAGATTTTGCCTTAGGAAGGAATCAATTTGGAAGCTCGATCTAGTTTGGCTAAAGAAGAAGTTAGATTAGAAGGCTTAATCAATTTTAAATTGGAAGGCTTGGTCAGGTTTTGCCTTAAGGCTAGGTCAGAGGGATCAAGCTGAGATGCTAAACCTTAGAGGAGATCAAATTAGGAGGCTAATCTTAGCTTAGACAAAATGTCAGGCTAGGAAATCAATTTGAAAGGCTTAATCAGATTTGGCCTTAGAAGAGATCATAGGCTTCATAAATGAAAGCTTTTTGGGTTTGGGCTTCATGGTGAAGGATTTTGGGTTTGGGCTTAATGATGAAGGCTTATGGGTTTAGGCTTTATGGTGATGGCTTCTCGGTTTAGACTTCATGGTGAAGGATTTGGGGCTTAGGCTTTATGGTGAAGGTTTTTAGGCTTAGACTTTTTGATAAAGGCTTATGGGTTTAGGCTTAATGGTAAAGGCTTTTGGGCATGGGCTTTATGATGAAGGCTTCTAGTTTTGGGCTTCATGATGAAGGCTTATAGGTTTAGGCTTCATAGTGAAGACTTCTTGGTTTGGGCTTCATAGTGAAGGGTTTTGGGCTTTGAGGATAGTTTGTTAGCTTAGGCTACAATAGTGCTTTTGACATCTTTTAAAGATGGTTGGCTTTAGCTCAAGTATAGTGGTAAAAGTTTTGGTCATAAGGAGACCACATGCTCATGGATAATGGTTTACCCTTTGACATAGTTGCATCAATCTAAGAGGATTAAGTTGAGAATGGTTTGCAGGCCTTAACAGACTTTGATCTTAAGGATCATGTGTTTTTCTAAGGAAGCTTGATCCTTTCAACGATAATGAAATTTGCCAAAAAGGCATGAGATGGGTTTTGATTGGTTCAGACCCTTCTTAATCAACTTGAGGATGATGACTCGATTTTGGTTTTGTCAAGGAAATTGACTTTGATGGTGATAAGTCCTAAGAGACTTGAGATTTTTGGTTCTGTCTAAGATTTTATCAAGGAAGCTTAAGCTTGAAAGGATGGTATGATTTCCCAAGAGGATTGGGATGGAACAATATGATTTCATCAATTTTAGGAATGGTTTGGAGGTTGGTTGGAACTTCTAAAAAGGATCAAGAAGCTGTATGGTTTTGCTATTTATAGCATGCTTCATGAAAAAGAGCAAGTCATTTTCAAAGGGACATTTAAGGTGACGCTCTATTGGTTTAAATGTAGACAACTTATTGGTTAAAGGGAAGTGCCCTAAGGAGTGGCTAAAGGACTAGCGAGAAGAGATAACTTGGGGATTATGCTCTTAATAAGAGATAGGAATATGACAAATGAGAGATATGCATTAGCTCTTTGAGTTAAGCGATGCGATGGATTGACAAGAGATGATAATGCTCTAGGAAGACATGCTCCCATTGTAGGATAAAGGCATAGAAGATAGCATAATTTTATAGAATATGCCTCTAGTAAGGAAGGATGACTTTAAAGACATAAGCTAAAAGAATTGATTAGAGATGATTTGATAATTTTGGACAAGAGGAAAGATGAGTAGGATGAGCTCTATCTCTCTCTCTCTCTCTCTCTCTCACAACTTTGACTTCTGCCTATGCCGCCCTTTCGGATTATCAACTTAGCAAGCTTGAATTAATGAAATTAGGAAAAAAAAAAAAACATTCCACCATGATTTGAGCTTTTGCTTTTCTTCATGTTGAGGGCTCTGAACTTTGAATTTTAGGTTTGACAAAGGTCTTCTCTGAACTTCTTGTCCTTTTTTGAGGTGCATCATTTGATTACCTAATGTGCAATAGGTAATTACATTTACTTGCTCTTTGTGCTTTAACTATTTAATGAGAGGTCCATTATTTGACCTTCTTTAATTATGAGCCAGTGAAGCAATTATTGATTTATGAGAATCAGGGTACCTTAAATTCTAATCTATGCTAATTGTGGTGGATTTAATAATAAAACTGATTATCTGTTCATCTCTCTTTTCTCATTTTTTTTTCTTCTTTTCCTCTCTCTTTTTCTTTCTTTTTTTTTTTTTTTTCTAAACTGATCCATGTAGGACTAAACAAGGAAGATAAGAAAATTAATATATAAATAATGAAAAGAAAGAAACTTTATTCCAAGATAATAAAAAGAGACTGACACGATGGATAAAAGTACAGGAAAAAGAAAATAAGATGATAGACTCTAACTTAGATTTAGACTCAGACTTTCAGATTTAGACTTAGGCTTAAACTTAAACTTGAGATTTAATCTCAGACAGGTCAGATTAGCTGGGTTTGAACTCTTTCATGTCATGTCACTTGAGACTGAAGTAAGGTAATGAGTTGGGTTTAGGTTCTTCATCACTGTTCAGATTGGAGATGGGGAATTCTGGTTGAAATGATTCTCTTTGGATGCATTCTTCGACTTTTGATGCAGTTAAAACTAAAGCTTTAAAGGTGGGTAGGTATTAGTTTAACAAGTGGGCTCGGTGGGTCGAGAGTAGACTCTTGATAAAGATATCCGCTTATTCTTGCTTAGTTGGCCTGTTTACCATTTAAGCAACTTTAACCCTTAACCTAGTAAGGAACATGGAGAAGGACTTATTTGGAAGTTGCTTAGTGTTTTCTAGGTCTCTTATTGTGATATCCACTTCAATGTTATAGTGGTACTGCTTGACAAACACTTTGCAAAAATCATCCTAGGTATGTTTTTGGGTGTCATCCAAGTCAATAAACCATCTCAAGGCAGCATAGTAAGGGTTTATTGAAAGAGTTAAACAAGAAGCTCGTTATTAAGACCAAGTGGATGCATTACCCCCACATACATTTTCAAATGGACCTTGGGGCAAGTGGTACCATCAAATTTGTCCAAATTTGACATCTTAAACTTTAGTGGCAACCAAGCATTAAGGAAGAGGCTTAATCATTCCTTCCTTCTTCTTTAGACTTTTTATTATTTTCTCCATGGCTTTCAATTTGGATAGGAAGTTCTCAAGCTTAGGGTTAAGTATGGTTTCCTTCCCTTGGAAAGCATCCATATAGGATAAGGTGAATTTTGGTGGTTTAGTAAGTGTTGGACGGGAGTGTGGGTAATTTTCAAGATATTTGATAAGGGAAATGATGACTAAGGTACAATTTTAGAGGTTAACTTAAAGGAAGAAGAAGCGCATGCTTGAACCAATGTCAGATTTTGTTTTGGTTGGATGGATTTTAGAGAGTGGGATTTAGGGTTTGGTTTATGCTAGCTCGGCTTAGCATGTCTTTAACATCATTTAGTATGGCCTCCCTTTAAGCTTGCAATTAGGCCTAAATTTAGGTCCCTTGTCTCTTGAACATCTTTTATTATTGCTTTAATAGCTTGGCTAGAAGCTTATCTATAACATCTTTATCGAATCTAATAAACATCTTAACAACTTTTGAAAAGGAAAAGGAGCTAGGTCAGTATTAAGTTTTAAAAAATGGATATAGTAAGGCATAACGAACTAATGACCTTGAGTTTGGTGGTAATGGATAACGGTATCTTATGGTTAGGTTGACAGGATATGTGTAAAGATAAGGGTACAGGTTTATGATGTTAACTAGGTCGGTATTTAGCTAAGGGAGCTAAGTAAGATTTTAACTTTTTAAACTAGGTCAGGACTTTGCTTTAAATGGTTAGGTCAGATTTTAGGTTTGAGTAGCTAAATTTTAGTTTCGAAGGCTAGGTCAAAGTTTAGCCTCCAGTAATTAGAACTGCAATTTATGGATATTTTACCATAGTCTTAAGGATAGAGGGACCATGGGTTTTACGATTGGGTTATGGATGAATCATGGATTTGGATGTTAAGTGAACCATGGGTTTGGTGACAGTTGGATAATAGGTTTGATTGGATTGGACCATGGGTTTAGATGGGCTATGGGTATGGATAGTACTGTAAAAGATAAAGCTAAGTTAGCATTTAGCTTGTTTAAGGATTGTGGATAAGGATGAAGCTAAGTTAGTGTTTAGCTTGGGTAAGGATTATGGAGATGAAAGTTAGGTCAATGTTTAGCTTGGGTAAGAATTGTGAAAGATAAAAGCTAGGCCAGTATTTAGCTTGGGTAAGAATTGTTAAGGATGAAAACTAGATCAATGTTTAGCTTGGGAAAGAGTTATAAGTGAGGATAAAGTTAGGTTGGTATTTAGCTTGAGAAGGGATTGAAGATCAGGATGAAGCTAAGTCAATTTTTAGCTTTGATAAGGATTATTGGGGGGGGAGGGGGGAGGGGGAGGGGAGGAGGAAAGGGTGTAAAGTTAGGTCAAATTTTAGATTCAAATAGAGGTATCATGGATGGTTTTATTTTTATTATGAGTTTGACATGGGTTTCAATTTTTGACAATAGGTTGAGGTGGACCATAGTTTTGGGTGTGAAGGTATTTGGATGGAGGTGAGAGGGTTTAGAGTGAAGGTGAGAGTGTTTAGGATAGAGATGAGATTTTGACCCTTATTCAGTTCAAGGTTTGACCTAGACTTGAGATGAATGCATATTTTGTTGTACACAATGGATGCATGATATGCATGGCAAAAAATATTTCATGAAGATGTAATTACACAAGGCTTTGATTATGGTACAAACAACCTAAGGTCAGGATCTAGGTTCATTACTTGAGAGGGTAAAGGCGGCTTATACAGGGTACTCGTTACACTAGAGCAACGATATACCTAACCATATGTGAGTCAATTTCGCTATTGGCAAATAGACCTAAGGAGGGTTACCCACTCAATACTACTCACTATCTATTATCTTCCTATAACCAGGTTTGGAGGCAAAGAGCATATGCACACGACGCATGAAAGTCATTTTTACATTAAAAGTGTCAAAATTTTATTTAAACCAATTAGTAGTCTTCTTATTTCTTTTATTAAAAAGAAGGTGGTCCCTAGTGGAGTCACTAGTTGTGAGATCTCACCCAAACACCGGTCTGATCTGCTGAAAGGGAATCAAAATACTTATTTGGGTTTGGACTTACAATGAAACGTTCGAGTTCAGATTGATTGATTTTGAAAATTAACTTAGAGTCGCCGCCTTAATTTTATTTTTTATTTAGGAAAACTAAAATGAAATGAATAAATAAATAAATAAATAAAAAGAAAAGGAAAAGGAAACTTACCTTCGATGGCGGGTGATGAGTTGCCCTCGATGGCGGCGACGGCTTACCTCGGACAATAGGCGATGGCTTGCCTTGGATGGCAAGAAACTTTTGACTCAAAGGGTCAGCTTAGAAAGTCGCAACTTAGCTTGCTTTGCGAAGCAAGAAGTAATAGTAAAACAAAAAATAAAATAAAATAAAACTTTAAACTAAAAGCTCGTTCCTTGGCAGATCAAGCTTGTAGAGATGGCTCGCTTGATGCAAAGGCTAATCAAGCAAGCCAAATGGTGAAGATTTGTCCAAAACTGAGTTAGGGGGCCTATATTTATAATAGAAAGGTTGGGGGAAGAATTTGTAATCTTCCAATGTGGGGTTGTTGCAAAAAAGTGAAGAAAAATTCATTTTCGCCTGTTTTCATCCATCCTCGCTCATTTCTCATTCATTTTTTGTGAATCCAATTGTGTTGTGTTCGTTATTCAATCTTGAATGATTTAAGGATGGTTTAGAGATCAAAGGGATGGGTTTTAATTCCTAGGGCTCTGTTTCCTAATTTTTCCCATTTTGGCGAAGAATTGACCCCAGTATGCATTTTAAAAAAAATATATGCTAGAATACATTATTTAAAAAAAAAAATTGCCAAAACATGCATTGTTTGGCATTTAAAATATCGAATTAGAAGTGCCAGAGATGAAGGGTGAGCCCTGCAACCACAATTTGTCATTATAAATGCCGAACTTGTAGCTGCTATGACTTGTCAAGTTGCAGTAGGGGGTGCAGGCTTAGTTCGGCATTTAAAATGCCAAACTTGTAGCCAGCCCTTCCCATTCGTGCAGGATGGCAGGCACTAGCTCTAGTTCGGCATTATAAATGCCGAACTAGACCTGCCTCATCCCCATCATTGGATTCTCGCGATCCAACGGCTAAGGAGTATTTTAGGAAATTCAATTTACTCATCATTAGTATCACTCTCCCTCTCTGCCTTCTCACAATTTAAGTTTCTCTCAGTTTCATCTCATTTCACTCTCACCAGCTTTAGTTTTTTTTTTTTCTTTTTTTTCTCTTGTTGCTGTGAAAAATTTTTAAGTTTTGGTTATTGAAGAAGGTTGAAGAAAAAAAAAGGTATATATCATTAATTTAAATTTTGAAGTAAATTGAAAATTTTTATTAATTAATTTCAACAAATTATTATTTTTTATAATATATAAGAATAATATTGATGAAAAATAATTGTTGCTACTTTTTTTAGGTGATTATAACAATATTCAAATTTTTGAACATATTATCCATGAAAAAGGTAATTTTTATTTTTAAAATTATATTAAGATAGCATATTAGATTGATAATTATATATGTTGTTTGTATAATTTGTATTGTATAGGATTTTTTTTGTCAAATAATATTTATTTTTTGTTTGTAAAAGTTTTTAGTGATAAAATGATTGATTAAAATTTGTTAATATATTTTTCAAGTTCACCTCTTAATTATTTGAAATACAAATATAAAATAAAATTAAACATTGTAATTTATTTAAGTGTTAAGGTAATAAAATGAAAAAATAAATAAATATTCCATTTAAAAGCACCATAAAATATTAATTAATTTAATATAATTATATAAGATTAAAAATATTTGTTAATAAATTCAAGTAATATTAGTAAATAATATAACTTAATTTAGGCGATATTAATTAATTAAAATATACAACTAATATGTAATATATTTGATTAGCTCAATTAAAGTATATTAAATTTAAATAATTCAGTTATGAAAAGTGAATGAATTAAAAAAACTGATTAAATTATAATAATATTAAAAATATATAATATCATGTTACATATGTTATCAATTAAGTTAAAAAATAAGTATAATAAATAAGAAAAATTTTAATTGAAATATTTTATTAATGTATATGAAATTAATTTCGTTAATGTATGTGAAACAATATAAATAAAAATATTTATGAAATAAAAAGTTATGCAAAATATTAATTTATAGGAAATAAAAATTGTATTGGATCAGAAAATTATAGTGAAAAAAATAAAGTAATTTATTTGTAATAATTAAATTTTTATGCGAAATAATAATTTATGTTAGAAACTATAAAAATATCTAATGGAATTTAATAATATAATAAAAGAGTATAAATTAACTTAATTTACTATATATCAGTTAATTATATTATATATTTAACATATAATATAATTAATGAATTTAATAATTAATTTAGTTAAGTATAATTAATGAATTATGAAATTTTTTTGATACTATAACAATATATATAATATTTAATATTATATAAATAGTATAAAAAGCTATATAAATAATTAAATAAAGTATTAATTTTTGAACATAATAAAAGTAAGTTATATTTTGATAAAGTGAAATTGTTGTAGAAAGTGGAATTAATTTTCAAATATGACTAAACTGTAAGCCCTAAAACGTAAATCTTTAGAATTATTATTAATTATTATTATTGCAAAAATTATATATATATATATATATATATATATATATATATATATATATATATATATATATATATATATATATATATATATATATATATATATATATATATATATCTTAAATAATAATAACGAAAGAATAAAAATAATATTAGAATTCAAATTTGTATAATGATTATCTTGTATAAATTATAGAATGATAAGCAAATTTAGAAAATGGAATTATTTGATAATATGAAAATCATAAATCCTAAAACATAAATCTAAATTTGTAAATCATAAATTCTAAAATGTCGGTCATACAAATCATGCTACAAATTAATTTGTAGAATATTATGAAAAAGTAAAAGTAATTGCAATGATATTAATATAAATAAATATTGTTACTTAATTTTATAAATATTGTTACTTAGTTTTTTTTCTTTTTTTTTTTTTTGGAATCCATTATATATAATGCTAATAGATATGGCCGAATCGATACTAATACATTTTTACTATGGAGGTGAAGTGATACGCCGTGACTATGGGGTTGATTATATAAATGGGCGATGCAATATGCTTCAAGTTCATCCTGTACAGAAAATCACAGAGATGCTTCACATTGTTCACTCAACCACAAATATAGATTGTGAACAATATTTTATCAACTCAATAATATTTAGGGTACTTGTAAGAGTGGTAAATGAAGTTGTCTACCAAATGGCAGAAATATTGAAAGACGATGATGTAGAATGAATGTTTCAACATATAGATATGTTTAAATAGGATTTGGCATTTTTTGAGATCTATGTTGGTATTAGTGAGAAGGCAACAAATGATGACGTAAATGAGGATGATGGGGAAGAGAATGCAAATGGGGATGGAGAAGACAATAATGCAAGTGCACATGATGATGCAAAGGGATCAGGGGCAAAGGTTTCATATGGTTTTGAAGAGGATGAAGATGACGAAGATGACGAAGATGTCGAGGAAGATGACATTGATGATGCACTAGTAGAGTATGATGAAAGCGAAGAAAATATGCTCCATGAATTAGACAATTCTGACTCCGAACATTTTTCTTTGGGAGTATATGAAGGGGAGGCATGTACTATAAGTAATCATGCAGTCATGAATGTACCATCACATTTTTTTAGCTATAACTCAAATGAGTTTGTAGATTTTAAAGCAATGCGAGTACAAATAAATGCAAATGAAAACATGATACATTATGGTGATGGCTTATATAAAGGTATGTTTTTTACCAACAAAGAAGAATGTAAGCTTACAATCCAACAGCATGCAATACAGAATAATTACGAGTATTGTTCAAAAGAATCTCGGGAAGAGACATTTGTATGGATTTGCAAGAGAAAATCTAGTGGTTGTAATTGGCGAGTATGGGCAAGAAAGCTGAGGGATGACAATCGGTGGAAGATAAGCCAATATGATGCACCACATAAGTGTCTGAACACAGGCAGTACATTAGATCATAAACATTTATCTGCAAATGTTATTGCTAATCTTGTGGCACCCCTTGTGACAGAAATGCCTTCAATTAAGATTAAAGCTTTACAAGTTGCAGTGAAAGATCAATTAGACTACGAACCATCTTATAGAAAGACATGGAAGGCAAAATATATTGTAATTGAAAAAACATTTGGTGATTGGGATGAGCCATTTTCTCATCTTCAACGATGGTTGCGAGTAACACAAGCAACCAATCTTGGTACCCATTACATTCTTAATGATGAGGAGCATGTTATCAACAACTGCATTGATCCAACCTGTCATGTATTTGAACGTATATTTTGGTGCTTCAAGCCATGTATTGATGGGATGAAAAATTGCAGGCCTACTCTCATCATTGATGGCACTTTTTTATATGGAAGGTATAAAGTTGTCTTATTGTGCGCATCAATTCTAGATGGTGATAATCATATTCTTCCTGTGGCATTTGCTATTGTACAGAAAGAGAATAATGACAATTGGGATTGGTTCATGACATGCATACGGATGCATGTTACTAGCAACCAAAACTTATGTGTTATTTCTGATTGGCACAAGGGCATAATAAATGCAATGAAAAGCAATTTATGGAAAATGTGTCCCCATCGATATTGTATCCGCCACGTGGTCAGTAATTACAATACAACTTTCAAAAATGCATAAATGAAGAAATTGATACAAAATGTAGGTATATCATATATCATCCAACATATTATAGTTGTATGTATTACCTGAAGTTGACTTTTATTGCGGTAATATTAATGTGAGATATTTTTTCTTGTCATAGCATATGAAGTACAAAAGAGAAAGTTCGCAAAGATGCGTAAGGAAATTACCCAATTGCACAAACCATCATCAAATTGGCTAAAGAAAATACCATTGAAACAAAGGACGCTTTCTCACGACGGCGGGTATAGATATGGAAACATGACATCGAATATTGCCGAATATGTAAACAGTTTTTTAAAAGATGTTAGAGCATTGCCTATCGCTTCGATGGTGAACAAATTTTTTTTGAAGCTTATTAGTGCATTTGACCATTTTAGAAGAGAGTATGAGAAGAAAATACTTGAGGGGCACAAATACACCCGTTTATGTCGAGATAAACTATCTCTATGGACTAGACGGGTGAATGGTCATGAAGTGCAATATTTTAATAGAAAAACAGGTGAATGTCAAGTGACCACTGGTCGATAAAATCGGAGAGGAAAGATTAAGGGAAGCAATGTACAGGTTGTGGATTTGGCAAAAGGTGAATGCTCGTGTGGCAAATTCCAGCAATATAAGATTCCTTGCTTGCACACCATTGCATGCTGTGTGAAGAATGGTATTGATTGTGAGCATTACATTTCTCCATTTTACAAGTTAGAACGTTCATTGAAATGCTAGGAATCAAACTTCCATCCCCTTGGTCATCCAGATTATTGGTCAGAATGTGAAGAATTGCCTTTGATACCTAATAAAGAATGGTTGGGGTAGACCAAAATCCACAAGGATCATAATTGAAATGGACTGCCAAGTAACAAAGAAAGCTGGTTATTCATGCAGATTGTGTGGTCAATCTGGCAATAATATTCAAACATGTCTAGTTGCAAATAGTAGGAATAGGCGCTAATAAAATGTTATTTTCAGCTCGTACCTTAATATGATTAAGATTTTATAACATACTTACATGTCATGGTGTTAGTTAGGTGTGTTGATATTGTTATACCAATACTTTCATTATGTTTATGTTTTATTTATTGTGAGACAAGCAATTTGATGGTCTTTATAAAACCCTGTGATAGGTGACAATGACATTTTATACTCTTGGTGATATATTTTGTGCATGTGGTCGACATTGGTCACTTGATGATGATTTTCTTTATCCTACTGACCCAAATCAACAATATAGTGAACAAGTTATGGCCACGATGCTAAATGAATGGTCATTTCGCACACGCCAATCATTAATACTTCAAGAAGAAGCGATAGAATTGGGTATCCAAATATCTCGAGCTAAGGCAATCCATATGCCAAGAACAAATGCTGATGAAATTCATTATTCATTACTACGTATAAGAGAAGAAAATAATCATATTAAGATAAGAATAAATAGATTTTACTTTAATCATCGTGCTAGAGAATTTATTGATGACAGAAACATCAATGAAGCACGTGTTTTTAGCACATTAGCTACGTCAACTGATTGTTTATCTGATATTCATCTTACTGATGAAGAAAATGTTGTATGATATGTCATTTGACCATATAATAAGTTTGATGTAATGTCTATTAACAATATATTGTAATCAAATGATAATTTAATGAATAATTATATTACCGTTAATAATTATGCCCCACACTATAACTTAAAGTAATTGGTATTATATTATACTATTTTTATTAATGATGTTATATCATATGTATTTGCATTTTTTTTTCAATTGAGCTTTGCTATCATTTTATCATTTATGTTGTACTATACAAATATAAACATTATGAAAGTTTCATTATCATTTCTTATGGTTTCATTATATCTATTCAAGTATGGAGGGTGGATATGCTGCAGATCATATACATCCTATACCATACGACACTTCATTATTGGACATGCAGGATGCTCACCGATCAAGTGTTGTATGGGCTGATCAGGGCACTGCCCCACCACTGCGATGCAGGCGTAACACATTAGTATTGCGTGATTTTGTGGTTGATGACCGAGTAATTCTGCGATTACACCTTATTCAATTTTATACCATGGCTAGGATTGGCTATTTTATGTTGGATCACCATCTTATCATCTCACTAGTGGAGAGATGGAGACCAAAGACACACACATTCCATTTTTCATATGGAGAGATGACCATCACACTTTAGGATGTCAGCATACAGACTGGGTTGCCTATAGATGGTCATGCAGTGACTACATCCTCACACGTAAATGGGAGGGGTTTATGTCAGAGACTTTTGGGTGTAAAACCATATGGTAATGCAATTAGAGGAAATAGATTGTCACTTAATTGGCTGAATGCTATATTTTCCACTCTATCTGTTGATCCTACTGAGATTGAGATAGATGCATATATACGAGCATTTATACTTCACCTTATAGGTGGTGTTTTGTTTACCAAGGAAGCTGATAGCCAAGTTCACTTGATGTGGCTATCTCTCTTGGAGGACTTTAACCGAGTTGGTCAATATAGTTGGGGAGCTGCATGTTTGGCCTGCTTGTACAATGAGTTATGTTCAGCATCAAATCGAGATACAACTAAAATTGCGGGTCCATTATTTATATTGCAGTTATGGGCATAGGATAGACTTTCCATCATTTCGCCCAGACTACATGTGCAAGTTCCACCGGGAGACTCCTCGCTTGGGTAACGGTAAGCAAGAATAAATATTTTAAAAAATATTTTTATGAATTATATCTAATTAATCTTATTTTACAAATGGAGCAACCCGCGACAGATTACTGAAATCAGTACACACGTCGTATATGACATTCGCTACAAATTTGATATTATATATGACCAGCAGGTATGTTTAAATTAATCATTACAATAAATTTAGGTTATTGCAACAAATTAATTTGTCACAATAAAAGCTTTTTTTGTGATAATATATTTTTTATGATGAATTTAGCTTATCACTAGGTTGTTTACAATAAGCTTGTCTTAATAAATTTGTTGCAACAAAATAGAATTTCATCACGATAAAATATAACATATTGTGACAAAATGACTTTGTGACAAAAACAAATTTATTGTGATCAATTATTTATCAAAATAAGAAAATATTTTGTCACAACAAATATCATTCTATCACTATATAATAAGTTATATAGTGACAAAATAAGATAATATAAAAAAAAAAAAAAGGTTTAATTTTTTTTAAAAAAATTGTATAATTGGAAAAAAAAAAAGTAGATTGAAAAACTAGATTAAAAAAAATTAGAAAATTAAAAATAGCATATTGGAAAAATTGGTATATTAAAAAAAGGTTTAATTCCTTAAAAAAACTAATTAACAGGTTAAAAAAAATAAATTTTTATACTAACCTGACATCCGATGAGAAAGAACAAGAAATTTGTTATTTGAGATTAGGTAATGGCAGGAATTATTTGGTGTTAGTAGATCTAACAAATAGACAAAACGAGAGTAGTGAGTACTAATTAAATGACTTGAGAATAGTTTAACAAAAAAACATGAGAATAAGACAAAATTGGGGAGAGTAGCGCCTATGTATGAGATTTATAGGGTTTCATTTGTTTTTTTTTTTTGGCTATTAATAATAAGTAAAAATTATTCGGCAAAAAAAAAAAAGTAAAAATTTGTTAAATAATCAAACCAATTAATTTGTTCTTTTAACATAATAATATATCTAAAGCAAATAAAATAAGAATTAGTTATATTCTTACCGAGTGTTAATTTTTTTTAATCTCTTGGATATATATATTATTTTTAAAATTAATAGTATAATTTTAGTAATATATAAATTAATATAAAATTATAGTTTTACTTTATTTATTTATTAAATTTAAAATTATTTACGCCATATGAAAAGCTTGTATTAGTTAAAAGTATATGATTACATATTTAAATTATTATTATATTTTTATTAAAGTTTTAAATTAATAATGATTTACTAAAATGAATATGTGTTTACTAAAAATTATTTTTGATTGTCAAAATGTGTAATATACGTCAATATTTCATGCAGATGATTTGGCAGCCATATGATGATGAGATATTGGAATCACTCCCTCAATACTACCTCAATGGACAAAATATATGGCAAGCAGTGGTCCCAATGATTTGCTTTCACATTGTACAGTGGCACTAGCCGGACAGAGTTCTTAGATAATTTGGACAAAGACAACGTATACCACTGCGACTACTTCAACCCAGAAGGCTTGATGGCATTGACTTGCGTTCTGGTACAGGTGACTGGCATGTGCACCATCATCAAAGGACTATGATGTGGAATGATCAACATCAGCAAATCCGTGCAGATGTGCCATGCGACATATGGCCACAATACCATTTGCAGTATATGGAGTGGTTTAGAAGGGTAACCAGGAGATATATATCTCATCAGGGTGGCTTGTTTAATGCAATGGTGAGTTAATGAAGAAATTAGGAGTAATTGATTATTCAGTACATGTTTCACTTAAATATAATCTTAGCATGTTATATAATTTAGAGTGAATGTTAATTTAGTTCATTTTACAGATGTTACTAATAATGTATTTATTGCATAAAGATGCTGTGGAGAGAATTCGCATCACAAATGATGTCAACACAATACATCAGATCAATCAAACTATGTTTGATGCATTAGCCGAGGAGGAGAGAATTATGATCGGACAACCTCCGGATCCAGAGCAAGTGCCAAAACAGTATCAGTTAGATGTCGGTCAAAGTGAACAACGAGCTCGACAACATTCTAATAGGAGTGCAAACCAAAGGCGATGAACAGGTACATCTATTCATCCAAATATATTACGCCCAATTGAATTCCATAATGTGCCTACAGGTCGCCACCAATTGAGTCAACATGATGTCACAACTGATGAAGATAGGTTTCCTCCTTCCACCTTAACTAGATTCGAGTTCAGTAGTTCATCAGGGACTCAGCCACCCGAGGTCACACCTGAGATGTATGGATAGTCCCAGACCTCCTCTTCATTCGCACAGTTTGCATCTACATCATTTCAATCGAACCCATATGCTGCATCATCTTCTGCATTCATGCCTTGGGTAGGGGTACAGTGGGATAGAACTCCCATACAACAAATGCAACATTCAGGTGGGTTTTTCACTACAACAAATACATTTGCACCTGCTTTTGGCTATCGATTTGCTACACTAACATATACTTATACTCCTATACCATATCAATTTCTAGATCAAGAGCACGATGCTACTGCTGATGAAGAGCAAACTAAAGTGCAACCAATGGCAGTTCAACCTAGACGTGCTCCACCACATGATCGTAGGCCTCCTCCTTTTGGGACTAGAGGTGATCGATGTCACGTTCAAGGGGGACGCAGATGACGTGGAGGGCATTAGTTTTTTTTTTTAAATGACAATTTTACACTTGGTATAATATTTATTTGTATAGTTATATATGCATATTTTATATTATGTTTCTAAATTCTCATTGCATTCTCTGTTGTTGGTACTATATGTTATTTATTTGTTAAACAACATAATATCATTCCACAATACTGGCCATATATTTTTCAATATTTGCATGTATATGGTAAGTTAATATTATTACAATAAATTTAATATTACTAAGTTAATATATTATTACAACTAATTTAATATGACACATAACACTTAACAAAAAAAATATATTATTCATATTACACATCTAATTCCATTACTTTTCATCAGACATTTCATCATCTGAATGATATTTATAGTACCTAAGCACATTACTAACCTCTATATTGGACAATAATCTCCCATTCACATTAGCTTGTTCTCTTGCAAGTTTCAACATGTAATATCTTGATCTACGAAGAAGCATTTGTGCATTCTCTTTCCGTATTCAAATAATAGTTGTTTCATATGTATATATATTTCTCTATATCAAACTAAGTGATCTACGATGTACGATAGGAGCTCCTAGAGCATGTAAGTCTTCCAATAATTTATTTGATTCTTCCACTCGAAAATGCTACTCACTACGCAAACCCATGTAGTATTCTTTCCTATTTGAATACTTCTCGCTTTCATATTCATCGTTGAAATGCGACATTATTACAATCAAATTTTAATCTACGATTAAAGCACTCAACTATGAATTTAAAGTCTGACGCTTATATTAAAATTATATGCTTTACAAATATAAAACGAAAAATATTTATAGGCTTTTCTAATTAAATTATATACTTTACAAAAATAAAAAAAAAATTTCGAGTTCAGGATTTAGATATTTAAGGGTTTAAGGTTTAGGATTAGTTAAAAGTTTAATGTTTATGATAATTATTATTATACAATTTATTATTCTTCTTTAAATATTTTTTTAAATTTCTATCAATTGAGTTATTTAAATATTTTTAAATAATTATTTAAATATTGAAAAGTCAAATCTAATTTACAAAAACTTCATATAAATAAACATAAAAAATTAATAAAATACAAATTAATACACAGTTTAGTTTTTTTCAATTTTTCAATTTTAATTATATAATAACAAGAAAATTAATGAGCAAACCCAATTTTTTCCATTATTATTTGTAGATTAGAATAATTAAGGACACAAATAAATTATAATATTAAGCAAACAAAATATTATTAACATAGTCATGCATTTATATGTTATTTACCTCTTTTCATGTAAAATTTCTTTCAAAATTCAAATATTTTTTAATATGACCTACAAAAAAATATTAATATTTTTCGGTCATATTTATAATTATTTATAAAAAATAAAATGCTCAAATTTTTACCCATTAATTAATATTAATATTTTATATTATTATTATTATAATTATTATTATTATTATACTTTACACATTATCTTATTAAATTACTTAAATATTTTTATGCCCATTGAAAAATAGCAATTCATTATACAAAATAAACTAATAAAATTTATTAATAAATTATGTCACAAAATAATAAAAAATAAAAACATATAATTAAAAAGTTATAAGAAATCAATTATTAACAAAATATGTTATAACTAACTTATTATCTAATAATAATAATAATAACTATTGTTATTTTATTCATATTATTATTATTTTCATGCCTAATTATATTCATAATTTTTATTATTTTAGATATTTTTACTTTAAACATTTTAACACAATACTAAAAAATTACAAACAATCAATTATATAAAATAACAAATAACATTTTAACAAAATAATAACAAATATTATCACACAATTAAAAAATAATAAAAAATATATATTATTATCTTATGTTATTTTCAAATAAATAAAAAAATAAAATTTATCTCTTTCAATTAAATTTTTTTAATTGTTCTAAAAATATATATCATTTCTAAATTATCATTCATTCATATTTAAAATTATTTGTAACAAAAAATGCTTTAAATATTAAATGAAAAATATATAAATTATTTATAATATTAAAAATAAAATTTACCTTTATCTTCCTCCTCCTCTTCTTCTTCAAAGCAAAAGTGGATCTGGGAAACAAAAAAAAAAAAAAAAAAAAAAAAAAAAGCAAAGTAAAGTTTGAAAGGCTGGAAGCAGGTTCAAAGGTGATGGTGCCCAGTTCGGTATTTAAAATACCGAACTATTGCACGTGGGGCCCACCGCTGCAGGATGTGCTGCTAGTTCGGTATTTTAAATACCGAACTGCAGTACACCAGGCCCACAGTAGGAAAAAAGGCAGAAAAAACACTAATTTGGTATTTTAAATACCGTATTGTGTTCACACACAACTAATTTGCCATTTTAAATGTCGAACAATGCATGTTTTGGTAATTTTTTTTAAAATAACATATTATGGCATATATTTTTTTAAAATAACATACTAGGGTCAATTCCTCCATTTTAGCAATTTTGGCTTTCGGAGGTTTGCCTAAGTGCCTCTAAGGTTCCAATGCAAACTATAGAGTGCAAAATTAAAGGTTTACATCAACAAAGGGACCTCGAAGCTGCCTAACGGATGTCATATACACCTTAGGCGACCTCCAGGTGCTTTGAATTTTGCAGAAGCACTAGAACAGATGAGTAGTGGGGAAGATGCCATGGACGAATCAAATGACTTCAAAGAGATGCATATCCCTTATTGTGTTAGGAGTCAACATCATTGATTTCACCCTAAAATACCTAAAACACTCCACCTTGAACCTGGTGGGAGGAAAGAGGAGACCAGCCTCTAATTGGTGGTAGAAGATGATATAATGATGGTTGTTTTTGGGGAGAGAAACTTTAGGGTCACTAGAATAGACCCTCTTATAGGCTTCAGCATGGCTAAACAAGAACTGGTTGCTGTTGTCTAGATTCTCGCTAAAGGCAAGAAACTCAATAGTCCTGCCTAAGGGTGTGATTGCCCCCCATTCCTCCACTAGAATCATTTGGTAGTAAGCAAAGCTAACTTGGTCTCTCCTAGGGACATTTTCCTTTCTTGGAGCCATTGATGCAAAAGAGAGAAGGGAATATGGTTGAAAGGAAAAGAGAGAAATAATAAGAAAATGAAGGCACAAAGAAAGCAAAAATTAAGAAGATGAAAGAAGCAAACATGAGCTTTAAAGTGAGAAGCCAAAGAGTATATATAGAAGAGGCTCCTTGTTAATTGTCAGTCCAATAATTAGGGAACATTAAAAGGCAGTTTAAATTTAGAATTCCTAAAAAATCATACCAATTACACTGACACGCGGCCACACATAAGGAATGAAGAGATGCGTATTTAATGCATGGCTTTATCAGCCATTTATGCATTTAATGACTCTGTTACTGCTCACTACCCCACATGGGCCTTATAGGCGAAGACCTTCTGCCAATCAAATCGCTCTACTCAGGTGAAGACCTTTAGCCAATTAAATCACTCTGCTCAAGTGAAGACCTTCATCTAATCATGTTACTCCACTTGGACGAAAGCTTCCCATCAATAGAAGAGCTTCCACTATGCGAATGCCACTCTTTGACAACTAGTCTTTGACAGAACTTGCCCTGCAAAAGATCATCTTCTCCCTTAACAATGCCAAGGACCTCATAAGTATGATCTCGATTCCAATGAAGGGTGGACAATAAGAGAATTTTTTCATTAGAGGCTTCATCCTTCGTCCTCGCTCTAGTGAAACAGGGGGCTTCTGATGAGGAACAAATAATGGCTCATCTGCCTAATAGGCCCTTGAAACTAAAAGTCCATATGAATCTTAAACCTGAATGTTTGACACCAATATTGAAGCCTAAGTATGAAGGCCCAAATAGGAGATAACCGGAGGCTTACTCCCCTCAACCTATGTTGACGAAGAGTTCTCAAGGCCTTCCCCTTACTTCTGCCTCAAGTAATTTCATTGGCAAGCTACTTTATATGGTTGAGAACTCTTGGTATAAACATCACATCAACTATCAAAGGACCTCTATCAAGCAACACACTCTTAAGGTTTAACACAGCCAGTCACCTAATACATCCCTAAAGATAAGACAGGTGCCCATGCGCCCTACTATCTCTATACTAACTACACCAATTAGAGACATACTCTATCAGGAGACATTCTCTCTCCTCCTAAAAAAGGTATTGAATTTTATCTCATGCACGACCATATAAAAGAGAAGGATTAACATATGATTCAGGTAGATTGAACTCTACACTATCTCACTTCCTCTCTCTCATTAAAAAAAAAACAAAAAATCTCTGACTAGAGAAGAGAAACAATCTTCTCTAGTCACTAGCAAAGCTTATTATTGACTTGAGTGTTAGAGGCACTTCGCGAGGCACAAGGCTTGGCCCTCCTGATCGATCCTCTTTTTTTTTTACAGGCTACATTTCCAAAGACCCAACACGAAAGATCCAATCTATTGAATCTTATTTAATCCATCTCCGATCAATAATATAATTGTAAATATGTATAAAAAAATATTTACAATAACATATATTTAATGTATTAAGGTATTTTTTGAATTGGTTTAAAGACTCGTTAGTCTAAGGAATGATTAGAAGATTAATTTTTTTATTACTATATTTTTTCAATTAAAAAATTAGAAAAATAATTGAAATCATTAATTTGAATATAAAAGAAGAAGTACAAATATTTATTGATTGTTAAATTCTTTTAGAGAGAACCAAAAAATTATAAATTTATCTAAAAATAACAAAAGGGAAGAGAAATATAAAAAGGTAGTAAAATATGATAGAAAAAGAAATAAATATATTGAAATTCAAAATAAGTTGATGAAATAAGTATATCTTTAAGCAGATAAAAATAATCTCTTAAAAATAAAGTAAAATAAAAAAAATCTAAAGTTGATTATGATTAATAACAGATCCACTATAAATTATTTTTAAGATAATTAAACTTATATTTCCATTTAAAAGTATAAATTAAAAAAATAAAAACTTAAAAAGTAAGCCATGTAAAAGTCAAAGTAAAAAAATAATAAAAAAGAAAAAGCAAAAGGCTAAAGTTAAAAAAAAAAAAAAAAAAAAAAAAAAAAAAAAAAAAGGGAAATTTATGACACTATGGTCCAACCAAATCAACTATGGATTGTCTTCCACAGAGGAGGAATTATGGTAAGAGGCTTACAAGGAGCAAAATGGCAGTATGGTGGGAGTTTTGGTACATGTGCACTAAGACAAATAAGTAAAGCCAAACTTTGTTGTTGCTAATTGTGTTACTATAAAAGGGCAATGGAATTGGAATTTGTTTGCTGGTTTTCTCCCTCAAAGTGTTATTCTCAAAAGTGCAGCCATCACTTTCCCTAGAAACAATGCTGAGGTTGATACTATCAGTTGGAGGCATTCTCCCACTGGGGCATTTACAGTAAAATCTGCATATGCCTCTGTTATGGATGACTATTGGGAAGATTAAGATGATGCTTGGAAGTGCATTTGGAAATGGGATGGCTCAAAATGAATTAGGATGTTCTTATGGTTGTTATATAAGCAAAAGATTCTCTCTAATGTTGAAAGGGGGAGACAGCATTTAACTAATGACACTAGTTGTCAGATTTTTGAGGGTGCCATGGAGGATGCTTTACATATTGTGGGAGATTACCTTTTAAGTATGCATGTGTGGAAGTCCTTATTACCTTCTTAGTTTTGATATACTTTCTTTTCTGATCCTTTATAACTTTGGGTTAGAAAGAATTTAAATTTTCATGATACCTTAAGAGATGGAGCAGAGTGGCGCATCTTGTTTAGGGTAACTACTTGGTGCCTTTGGAATACAAGAAATAGAACTATCTTTAATAGTGAAGTGCAATCTTGATCAATTATGGAAGATGTGTGGTCTAGAGCCAAGGATATTCTGAATAGTAGAGGCTTGTAGGGTAATCTTAGAAGGGTGAAGCAGAGGATTGTTAACAATATTCATTGGTCTACTCATCCATAATATTGGTTTAAACTTAATACAAATGGAGCTTTCAAAGTTAACATAGGTTTAGCTTCTGCAAGTGGTCTAATTTAGAAATCTTTAGACATCTGGGTTTGTGCATAATATTGGCACTTGTTCCATTACTCGAGCTGACCTTTAGGGTCTTTTCAATGGTTTGCAGCTTGCTTAGGCACTTAGGATTAAAAAAAATCATACTTGAAGTTGATAGTCAAGCCGTGTTGCAAATGGTTTTAGATCAGTCCAGGTGCTCCAACACTAACTAGGATGTCTTGCTTGTTCATATGTACAGGGAAGCCAATTTTACCGCTGACTGGCTTGCTAGTTTTGCTAGCTCTTATATTGTTAGGTATCATATATTATTTCATCCTCTTGTTGGTCTCCAATTATGGCTTCTCCATGATCTTGCTAAGACGACTCTGCCCCTAGTGTTGTTGCATAGTTTCTGGTTTTAGGCCCTCTTTGTGACCCAAAAAAAAAAAAAAGATAAAATCAACAGAAAACAAAGTGAACCGTAGGCTAGGGTAAAATCATTGCATTAGAGAGGAACAAGATAAAATGTGAATCAAACAATATACAATTAAGCTATAAAATATATAAAATTGTGCCATATTTTTTGTTGGATTACAGGAAAATAGAGGCACGAAAGTAATTTTAGTGGGGAATAGAGCATTGTTCTAGTGAATTGTACCTATCTACCCACTTTTAATATTATTATAGAGGGTTATAGTGCATCTATTTTTGCCAAAAAAAAAAATAAAATCTCATAAAAGGACAATGATGTGCCCAAATCAATACAAAGAACAAATGCATATTTATTGTTGAGCTTTGGTCAATATCAATATTTCTGGTATATGTAGCGCTCATCTATATATTACAAGCCAGCAAAATCACTCGTAAATTATCTGCCAAGGGCATAATAGCACAGAAATTTTTAAATATATTTATTCAACATAAGTTTATGTACATTGAAGATAAGGTTCAATTTTAATCCTAAAGTTTAGCTGATAGAGTATATTAGCACCTTATGTTTTCATGTTCTCAATTGAACCCTCTAAGCATTCAAAACATTGAAATCAAGTGCAAAAATTCACACTTTACTAATCAGCTCTTCACAACCATTTGTGGGTTCATCTCTCTTTAAATTTCAATCCCATGTGGACTCAAGACATCACATAAGCCTCTATAAATATCTCCTTACTCAAAATAGAAAGTCATATCACACTATTTTTCTTTCAACAAATTTCCAATTTATTCTCTTTTCCTAAATATTTTTAAAAACGTATTTCTCTTTCCTCAAATTTGAGGAGAGAGATTGGCTCCTAAACCAAGATTTTAATCCCTAAACTATATTTTAATATTTTTTCTTCTTTTTTCATTACTTTTATTTTTAAATTATTATTATTATTATTATTATTATTATTATTATTATTATTATTATTATTATTATTATTTTATTTTTTCTACTTCAAATAAAATTTTTGTTACTAAAAAAGAATAATCTAATTTAAAATATTATTAAAATAATATTTTAATAATATTATAATTATTTAAGAATAATAAATTATTATTAAAATATTATTTTAATAATATTTTAAATTAGATTATTCTTTTTTAGTAATAAAAATTTTATGTGAAGTAGAAAAAATATAATAATAATAATAATAATAATAATAATAATAATAATAATAATAATTTGTTTTAATTTTTTTTTAGACGCAAAAATTTTATGTCAAGTCAAGGAAATGAAATTATAAATTTATGTATAAAAATAAAATTGTAAATTTATTAATAAAAAAATGAAATAAGGAGTGAAATAAAGAGTCCTGTGGAGTATACACATTTTCTAGATAAATTAAAATAAGGAATTAAATTGTTTATAATATAAAAAAAATAAAATAGGGATGATTGTTAGGGATGCTCGCATCTCATCCACTCTCTCATCAGCTCTCCCGCTTCTCACCATCTCTCTCCCTCCCTCCCTCCCCCTTCTATCTCTGCTTTTCACTCTTTCTTTGTTCGCCAATTGATTCAACCTTACATAAACCCGTCAAACACTATCTCGCTATCAACAAATTTGATAATCATCTCTAATAAATTAACAAAACATATTAACAAATCAAAGGAAAAAAAAATAAAACAGATTAATAGTAATATCATTATATCAGCTTTAAGAAGGAGATATAAGAGTTTACTTCCATGTAGGAGAGAATACAAGAAAAGTGGGCCCCACAAATAGCTGTGAAGAGCTAGTTAGTGAGGCATAAATTTTTGTGCTTGATTTCAAGGGTTTAAATACTTGGAAGGTTCAATTGAGAACACAAAAACATAAGGCGCTGATGTGCTTTATTGGCCAAACATTAGGGTCAAAAAATTATCATAATAACATCACGATACATAAAGAAAGAAACATTTATGATAATTAAGACAAGAAGATTAAAAAAAAATTCTCTTATTAATAGCAAATATTATTATATCATATAAGCCATAAAGGAACTTAATATAGAAAAAGGGCACTATATGACGAATAGAGAAAAATCCAGAGTGTCTGAAGCTATAGTCGATGCCTTAACCCTTTCCTACATTAAAGAATTGGTGGGAGAAAATATTACAATACTTGGGCTTCGTTTGTTTTGCAAAAAATATTTTTCTTTATATTCTATGATATTTAGAATGTTTTGGAAAATTAATAAATGGAAAACATTTTCTTGATCAATGAAAACTAAGTCATTTTAAGGAAAATGATTTTATCTTATAAAATGAAAAATCATTTTTCTAATTTTGAATATATATATATATATATATATATATATATATATATATATATATATATATATATATATATATATATATATATATATATATATATATATATATATATATATATATATATATTAAATTGACTTTTCAAAATAAGAAAAATGATTTTCTATTTTAAAAGAGAAAATCATTTTCCTTAAAAATGACTTAGTTTTTATTTGTTAGGAAAATGTTTTTCATTTATTAATTTTCCAAAGCATTCTAAATATCAGAAAATATAAAGAAAAATATTTTTGGCAAAACAAATGAAGCCAAGTATTGTAATATTTTCTCCCACTAGCTTTTTTATATAGGCCTTTGAGGGGAGGAGTGACTAAAGAGTTAAGGCTTTGGCTATAACTTCAGACACTCTGTATTTTTTGGAGAATGTCAACTATAAGATCCTCAAAACTCTTCCAAAGAAGCATTATGAAGCTAGAGTGGCGGGTATTGAAGAAGCCAATGAAGACCTTGGCAAGCTTACTATCAATGTTCTCATTAGTAAACTTCTTATCCATGTGATGACTATTGAAAAGCAAGAGACACAAGCGGAGAAACAGAAGTCACTAGATCTCAAGTCCTCCAACAAAGACCATCATAATAGTGAGAACCAATTAAGTGACTTCTTCAATGATGATGAAGATGAGGAGTTGAGAAAGATCACAAGAAAAATGAAAGAAATTATCAATTGCAAGAAGAATAAAGTAACTTGCTTTGGGTGTGAAAAACAAGGACATTTAAAGCCCCATTGTCCCAAGAGTAAGAAGAAGAAAAAAATGGGATAAGGAAAAGAAGAAACGATTAAAGGCTATTCGGGATGATAGCTTTTCAAGTGAAGAAAAGGAAAATGATGTAACCAACCTTTGTTTCATGGCCTTGGAGGAATCTACAAATGAGGTATGTTCTACTTTCCATTCTAATTGTGATAATTATGGTGACATTGTTTGCTCTACATCTCATTCTTGTGATGATGATTATGCTAATTTGGATGATACAGATGATGAAGATGAACTTATGAGACCTATGACCTTGAAAAGCCAAAAATATCTTTCTAAAATGAAATTTTACAAAGAAAAATGTTCACAACTTAAAAGGAATTTCAAAAGTTGGAAAAAACTTGTTTTGAGTTTGAAAACATCCAATGTTAGTCTTAAAGACTCATTGGAAGAGATTTCTTCAAAAACCTCCTCAATAGATTCTTTATATAAAGAAAAAATGATTTAAAATTTGAACTTTAGGAGTTAAGATCTTTCATTTCAAAATTTCATAAAGGGAAGGAAGCTTTAGATACACTCATTGTATCTCAAAGACCACCCTTAGTGACGTATGGCCTTGGTTTTCATAATGCATCTCTATCCATATCCTCTTCTACTTTATTCATCAAAACTACTACTCCTTAAACCTCTAGCATTAGGATAATTGATAAAGGAGTGAAAGTACACACTAAACCCCCTAATCCCAAAAGGATTCAAAAGGGTGCACAAGGCTTAAGAGTTAAGTTCAAAGAGCTAACCATGTATTTATGTATCAAAAGAGGTATGTTCAAAAGCATCCACAATCACAACATAACACTTGTTCTTGTATGAATTCTTATAATAATATTGTAAAGAGACCAAAATTTCATAACAAGATGGCTAAGCCTAAGAAGACTTTCAAGTCAAAGCTTAAGTGCCACTATTGTATGAAAAATGATCATATTAATGTGTTTTGCTACATTAGAAAGGCTCAATTAAAGCTTAAGGATCCTTTCATTACTAACTCCCATGGACCCAAATATGCTTGGGTACCAAAACAAAGATGAATTGCTTTTCTTGTAGGTGTGTCAAATCCATTAAAAATGAAGAGTCAATGATGTGAATATAGTGGATGCTCAAGACACATGATTGGGAATGAAAGTTCAAAGAAAGTCTTGATAGGGTACCATATTTGCAAACAATGCTAAGGGTAAGGCAATTGGCATTGGCAATGTTAGTAAGAATATTTGATTCCCAATTGAAAATGTTTCTTTGATTGAATACCAACATGATTGATCGTGATGTGATCAACTTATTCTTGTTTGAATTCTCAATGTATATGTGTTAAATTTAATACTTTAAATCTTTTTTGATCTTGCAAGTTAATGCCATTTGCATTGCATAAGATTCTTTAATGTTTTATCTTAAAAATTCTAAGAGCCCTCTAAATAGGGATCGCAATTTGATTTTGTGAGCGTGAATTTTAAAATTTTTAATTGTTATTCAGGAAAATGTAAATAGCGGTGGTGAATATGGGTAGCGGACGTGATTTTTGAAAATTCTAAATTTTGCAGTCGCGACATAATTTCGCGAGTGCAATTTACATTCCTGGCTAAACAAATTATAGCCATTAGAAAACGGTCAAATTTTGAATTTAATGCAAATATAGCAGCTTTCTACCTGTTTTATGTACATATTATAGTTATATATACCCCTTTTATCTCCTAAAACATATTTTACACTCATCTAAACTCACCCAATGCTTTTAACATTCATATTTGCTCTAATTCTTTCAAGTTTTCATCTATTCACCCTCATTTTCCTCATCTATTTCTTTATATCTTCTTCATTTCTACTCTTTTTCATAAAAAAAAAAAAAAAAATAGTTCCCAAAACTAAAACCCTAAGACCTTTAAAGGGAAAGGAACATATAATGTCTCAAGTTCCTCATCCATCACCTTTTAATCTTGTGAAAGGCATTAGTGATGAAGAGAAGGTAAATTGGCTAAAGTTAAAGGATAAGATGATTCAACCAAACAAGGTACCCGACTTATTTGCTTTGAAAAAGTTGGGAATATAATAAGATATCTTCACCTATCTTGACAACCTTCAATGGAGGGATTTCGTCTTTGTGGAAGAAGAAGGTTATGAAGAACTAACCAAGGAATGTCTGGCTGTTTTAATTCTTCACAAGAAACTCTCCACCCCTATTGGAATTTATGGAATTGGTTTCAGATTTTTGGGAAAGAGTACGGGTTAAAGCTAAATGAGGCAGCTAGCATTTTTAGACTTCAAACAGATGGTGCCTTCACCTTGAACGACTTAGACATAAGCCATAACACATTTGGCAAGAATTATCCATTAAAAGAAGGTATGATGCAAAGAAATCCCTAGCCAATCACTTTAAGGCCCTTTTTCTTTCTCTGGTACTACATTGTATTATCATCCTCTCTATTAATGCTAAAAGGGATGGCAATGCGAAAGTAACCCAAAAAGACCTTTTCTTCTTATTTTGCCTTATTAAAAAGAAAGAAATTCAAAGTGCCAAGTTCTTTATAGACCAATTTATCCATTTGGCAAAGACCACCTAAAAGAACCATTCTACTCTCCTCCCATATTTATCTCGTAGCCAAACATATGAGAGCTCTTACCCCCTAAACCAAAGCCATCCTCAAGACTTCCTTCAAACCTCCCATGCTAAATTTGGAGTACATGTTTCATTCTAAATGTTTGAGGGAGAAAGATGATAATTATGAATATATCTTTAGTGAAGTGGGTGTTCAAGAACTTTCAAGAAAAAGCCCAAGGGTAATTGTGCAAGGTAAGCCTAACCAATCAATGGAAAAAAGTACACAAAAAGCTCAAAGAATCCAAACCTCTCCCTAAGCCCAACCTTCCCCATCTAAGATTGACAAAATGTTAGCAAGATCATGAGGAGGCTCAACCTCTTGGGCCATATTTATCATGACATATATGAAATTCAAGGAAAAGGGCATTCCTCAATGTGATTTAGATGAATGGGTAGTAAGTGAGGAAGAAGAAGATGAAGAAGATGATGAATCTTGACTTTTGAGGGCCTTGGGAAATCTTTTCAATTTCTATTTTATTTTTCTTTTTTTTTTTTTTAAATTTGCATTCTCATTTCAGAACTTTATGTGGAAAATCAATCATTCCTTGTAATTCTCTTCTTTGAAATGAATGTAATTTTATTATTTCAATTGAATTCTAATTTCTTGCTTGTGTTAATTGAATTTCACTTATCTTCTTAGTTCATTATTCCTTATTTGTTTAACTTCCCTTTGCAAATTTTACTTATTCTATTCTCACTCTCTTTTTGATCTTGACAAAGGTGGAGAAGGAATTTGAGATTGAATATGTATATTTAAAGTAAAATTCACAATTTGGCAATTTGGCATGAATTGATTTATAAAGGGGGAATTACTTAATGCATAAATTAAGGGGGAGGTTTGTAATCTTTGTTGTCTTTGCAAATTTGAAAATTTTACTAAAAATTTACTATGTGAATCATTGAAATCTTGTAAATTTTACTTAATTATTTTTCAAATTCAATTTAATTGTCAAAATCAAAAAGAGGGATATTGTTGACCTAAGTTGGCTCACAATTTTATTAATCTTTATTTTAATCTTGTCAATTAAATCAAAATGATTTAATATTTACAATTAGTGTTTATTTTATAGGAAATACACTTAGAAAAGTTTAAAAGTTCAAGAAATCAACAATTCCTTAAATGTAAAAAGTTGCCCAGTAAATCACTCTCACAACTATTATATCAAGCCTACCATCAAGCATTCGCAATCTCAACTAGTTAGATCACGATCGCTAATTTAAGGCAGAACATGGAAAATTGGTTTTATGATGCTTTGACCCAACTTGAGGAAGGGTTTTTTTATTTAGCATAAAATATAATTTATGTCCTTGCTTTATCAGACATATTAGAAGACACCCAAGTAGTGACCATCTCTTGATTCTACTCTTTTAGGCCACATTCAAAATTCTATGAATTCAGTATAATGTAGTTCATCTACTCTTGTGTCTCACTTAATCCTATCTCCAACTTGCAGCTTTTTGAGATGATTTTAACCTTTTGTCTGTTGATGAAATCATCATGACTAGATGAATTCTGTTCTGGCTCTAGTCTAACCCCTTCTCCTTATGCTTATTGCTCTTCTAATGAGTTTAGTATGCTCAATGACATAATCACATGCCAGTGAATACATTGCCAATTATCAACATCCAGATCACCAAATGGATTTTGCTGATTCTACACAAAAAAAAAATAAAAAAAAAGATTTTGGCATGGATAGGGCAGAAAAGGGATCTTACAAATTTCAATCGCTTCTAACTTCCAATACTCAGTTGGAATTAGATTCTGATCGGCCAATAAGTAGCATAAAAATCATGGTATTAGTTTTAGCGATGCATTTTCTTATTTGTCCTCATATATTGAAGATCAATTATAATATGTGATGCCACAATAGGTTACAAATATCAATCCCTTAGGAAGCATCAAGATTGCAATCAAAAGGACACCTCTTGGTTGGGAAAATGCTTGGATTTCATCTGAGTGTCTTTCATTAAAAGATGCAATAATTGCTTAAGACGTCTGTCATAAACCACTTGTTAAGCTGTGACAGTCCTAAGGTATAGGAAGACCTAAAGTCACCTAAATCCATAAAAACCCATTTCACTTATTATTCCTTACCATTTACTATGTTAAACCTTATCCCAGGATTGGAAGCCAATTATCTTATTGCCAACTACTATTTTGTCATTTTACGTATATACACAATATCATTTTCATATTTGCCTCATTTTACATATGTTCATTATTAATTAAACTAATATAAATATAATTACAGTACAGTTCTCAGTACTGTGAACCCTCAAAATTGCACCCTTGAGATCCAGCCGCAGCTAGACACCTACTAAGTTAGTGCATTATACAAAGCCAGTACGGTGGTCCCACTAGCCGATTAGCGGGCAGCACCCCATTGAAAAATAAATTTTCTGAATCTTTCACCTTCAGATGACTAGCACTCGATTATGAATATATAGAATTAAACTTGGCTCAAATTGGATCAGAAATGGACCCAAATCGGCTAAAATAGTGCGAAACCAGGTTGATCCGGTGAGTCAATGGTGCGGCAGGCATGCCACCACATTGAGCAGCATGCCCAACCTGCTGGCAGTATGGGTGGCACACTTAGAGTGCCTAGGCGTGCCAGCCGTGTGCCACCCGATCGACCGGCGTGCCGCTGCTGGCATCAAACGGCGCCCTTCAATTTTCCTCTATAAATAGAGCTTTCATTTCAGCTCTTTGGATGGATTTTGAGAGGGATTTGACAGTTTTTGAGGCAGAAATTCATCTATATTGCTATTCTTTTTATGCTAAAATTCTGTTTAAAAATTGATACTAAAATCTGTCATTCAAGTTCTTTTCAATTTGCAATTATTAATCTATTTTGCTAACATTTTCTATTTAAAGTTCGATTTTAGGATTCCTAAATCCAAGGTGAAGCTTAGATCTAAAGTTAAGCTCATGCCGTTCATCCGAAGATCAAGGAAAACAAAGGTATAATCCCTTTTCTCCCTTCCATTTCTAAAAATTCTAAATTCAGATATAGAATTATCTCTATTCTATCTTTCTTTATATCTAAAACAAAAAAGATCTAAAATTTATTAATTTAAAAAATTTAAAATTAAATTAATAAACTAACCAACACTTTTTCCAAAACCCCTCATTTGCAAGAAGGAAGAACTGCATGGGGTTTGATTCCTATTCAATAAGATATGCAAGCTTCCATTATGTAAGGTATCAACTCCAAAATCCTTTTTAATAACATTTTCCCCTTTTATATTTACAGTTTAAGTTTTATTTATTTGTATATGTTAGATTCTGTATTTTCATTTCTTTTACTTTAGTTGAGAAATGTGTGCTTTTCCTAATACCCATAAGGGCTAGAGGAAAGATTCTCTCTATTTCATTCATTTCAGTTTTGTAATAATTAAGTAGGATTTATTTTGCTTATTTATTTGCAACTATCGTTTCATTTTGTCATCTATAATTGTTTCATTCATGATTTTACTCATATTCATGTATACACTAAAGTTGCCTTTTTTAGAGAATTATTTCGCAACTTTTAACCAAACTTTTGTTTAAATACCAAAACCTAATCTCCGAGCCCTCTTTGGTCACTCGAGGATTAGTGCTTTTTTCTATTAGGATAAATCAAATTATTTTTGGAGTCAATTATTTGGGTTTTCCTTTAATTTTCTCAATTAAAATAAGTAAATTAAAGTGGCGACTCCCTTTTACAAATTATAAATTACAAAACTCAAATTTTCAAACTCATAGGGAATTCCAATCATGGAGTTTCTTCCAAAGAGCATTTCGATTCCCCTCAGCGGATTGGACCGGTGCTCGGGTGAGACCTCACAAGTACATATCAATCTCATAACACACTAGCACTAAACCTTCAGTAACCATGGAGCTTTAAAACAACATTCTTTGTAATTATACACCCTAACTTCATATACTAGAAATTAGTAGAACAACTTCCGAGTACAAGAATAGAGTTTGGAATTTACCTTGCTGACTCGTTAACTTAGCCTGAAAAATTTAAGTAACTAAGGAATGAGACAAAACTTAGTGAGTACATAATAATACAATATAGGGTGAGTATGTAGATCATTATCAGAATGGGCTCATTGTGACAATGGAGCAATGTTAATTGAAATTGCCATTATGAATCAAATTTCTCATTTAAGATAGAAACAATATCTTTAGCAGAAATAGTAATTTCTTGGAAGCGGAATGTTTCCCACACATATAACTTAGAGTAGTGGCCTAAGACTTGCTCACTTACATGCATCACATTACGCAAGATTGATCATACCTTACGATTAGGCGTTCCCCCTAACAGATGTTGGGTACTCTCGCCCTATCCGCAGACTTATATCAATTGCACAAGGTCCAATGTATTTTCCCACTTTAGAGGGGTATTTCTGCTAATCAATAGGCATCAATAGAAAGATTCATATAAGATTCACAATGGGGAATTCAATGATCATATTATGAAAATCAACATGAAGGGTTTACAATGGTTAAGTATCATAGTAAATAGCTCAATATTCAATAAGCAATTCATACTCAACATGAAATTGGGATATTTCAATGAAAATGGTTTCATCAACAATGGATCATAGAATATGGCACATGACATATTATATTATTAAGTGCTCATCTTAGACTCCTTTGCTTCTATTTACATTTAACTTTGATGCTACTAGTGCTCTTTGCATTCTTGGACAATGTCCTTGTCTTTAGATTCTATACATTTGCATTTCAATTACACATTAATCACTTCCTTATTATGAAATTAGTTTTAATTTAGCTTAACCTGTTAACACTTTTATCTTATTCATTGTAGTACTAACTTATTAATTTTAAGGTCAAGACACCCTATGCATATACTTGTTACTAATTTTAACATTTACCCTTAATTGTTTTCTAAATGGCCAAATGTATTCACTTAAGGAAAGATGATTCCTTTCCTGCCAATTTTCCATTTCAACTTCATATTATCCAATTAGAATTAATTTAAATAATTTCCAATATTCAATAGGATTAATTCCACTTTCACCTTCCAATTTCATAAATAAATCTAATTCATTAAATTTAGGAAAAAAATTTCTATCAATTGAATTTTTTGAAATTAACATTATACAAATCATGTTAAATCATTCTTAAGCTTAATTCTTCCTTCAATTTCATGAATTTAAGCTCAATTCTCAAAATTCCTAAATTAGTCCATAAACCGTAGAATTTGGGGAAAACCAACAATTTTCCATCCAAACCACAAATTGTTCATAGATTCATCCAATTAACACTTAAATAATCAATTCCCATCAATTAATTGAAATTGAATCATTTTATTTTAATTTGTCCCACTTAGCCCAAATTTGGGAAAAACCGATAATTCATTATCAAATCCCCAAATTAGTCATAGAATTATGAAATTGGCATGATAAAAAACCTATATGGTCATTCAAATATTAAAAACAAGCATTAGAACTCTATTTCCCCCCCCCCCCCCCCCCCCCCCCCCCCCCCCCCCTTTTGCTAAGTTTATGCTTTCAAAATTCTCAAATCTTAAACCAAGTTTCCATAATTCATTTAACACTTAACCATTTTTCTCTATCCAAAATAACCTTAGATACTTTCAAATCAAATTTAGAACACTTCCCTTTTTATTCATCAAAGTGGCCGAACCTTCCTTTAGTAAGGCTTATGTAAGTTTCATGCTTTCTTTGCTTGTCTTTTACATATTAAACCTTAAATTTTAAAGTTCAAATTTTATATTTAATCAAAGTACATACAAACACAAACATTCTTTAGTTACAACCCTTATGGTTGAACCACATAAATGATAGAAAAAGAAGAATTTTTGCAACTACAATACCAAAGTCATGATTGGAACAAACAAAAGAGAAGATGAGCTTAATTTCTTACCTTGGAAAGTCTTTGTTTGTGTTTCTAGGATGGTGGCCGAAATTTAGGAAGTATTTTCTCTAAGAGTTGTGTTTTTATGATAGGTTTCACCAAAATGGAGAAATTATGCTCATCATATTGATATGAAAATTGAATGATGAGGATTCAATCATCTCTAATCCAATGGCTATGATTTAATCGCAATGAATAGTTACGATTTAATTAAATTGAATAGCTAGGATCTTATCTAGGTTGATGATGTTTATCATAAGGTATGAAAATAATAAAAATAAATGTGAACTTTGTTGTAAGAAAAGTGAGAATTCAAGTTGAAAAATGATTTGACATAGTAAATAATAGTGGCTTCCAAGTCAAATTTAATGGCTAGCTCTTCCAATATCAAATTTAATCTTGGTTAACTATTCTTAACTTTAGTTAAATGTTGTTTACCTATTAATGGGTCTTGTGGGCTGGCCGTTCTAATGGGCTTGAGTCATGGGTTCTAAAAGCCTACTAACAAATCTATATATGCACATTTCATTCTTAGTAACTTACTAAAATTTTCACTTCTTTACTTTCACTTTGGTGTACATATTTTTACTTTCTAATTTCACTACACACTTTAAATATTATTAGATAAATTTCATTCACTTTATAATGCACATTTACTAATCCTTCAATAGCATTGTTCAAGTACGTAAATTATGTAGGCTTACTAGATCAAACTAAATTTGACTTCTATTGTATCATTATAACTTTGATTAAAATCAACTTTTTATGTCACTATTATCATCTCCAATGACTTAGGAGATGTTTAAGTATTATGTTCATATCCATTCATTAGCACTTTAGATTCACATTTTAAATAAATAATTAACGTAGTCATATTAAGTCAAACTCAGTTTGATTTTTATTTTATAATAAAAATACTTATCAAAATTGATTTCATTTTTTATTCATTACCACATTGTTCATTAAAAATATATCTACTATGGCACTATTGTTAACTCTAATGGGCTAAGAAAATCTTGGGTATTACAATGTCTGAGATATTCAATCCTCAAGTTGCTACCTACTCTTTGATGTTCCACACTTTTCAGCCTGTTTGAAATATATGTAGTTTCTATACATTCTTTAAATTGCTAGTTCTCCGTTTTGAATGTCTAGTCCAAATCATCCTGATTTTTCATGAAAGTCTAGCCTTTAATGGGCATTCTTAGCTGATCATCAACAATAAGAGCCATTCTAAAATCTTACAAATGCCAAACTCCACCAGATCTTGTCCCACAAAGTGTCCAAGAAATGAAAATATGCAAACCTCCGTTGCCTATTAAAGCAAAGAGAACCCACTATCACCCAAAATCCCACCACAAATCCTGGTGCAATACTCACATGCAAGTCTTTGATAAAATTCAATTTTCATAAGTCTTTGAAACATGTACCAGTCTTTCTGGAAATTAAGAACTAAAATTTAACACGTTTTGTGGAAATTAATGAAAATATGACTACACATTGCTTACAACTTTGACTAAAAACATGAATTTTTTAAGTCTGTCTTTCATTCTGTCTTTAGCGTCATTAGTATTTTGAATTCATTGTCTTAAATAACGGGCTTACAAGAATAACTAGCAATACAACAAAGCTGATTCTAGGCTAATGCCTTATTGATTAATGGCTCTTAAATTTTTGGAAAAAATATATATATGGTGTTTAATTTTTTTAATTTTTGCTATTTTGATATTTCAACTTATTTTTTATTTAATATATTTGAACTAGTAATTTGTATTATTTTAGTGTTTATAAACCGTTTTTAAGGTTATAATGATTATATTACTTATTTTATATACTAAAATGATTTAAATATTTTTATTTCTGGTTACTTAGTTTATGTTTTTATTTTTTTTTTATTATTTTCTTTTTTTTTCTCTCTTTATTCATATTTTTCAAATACTTTTTTTTTTAATTTATTCAATGATTATAGAAAAATAGAAATGAATCTAATTTAATGATTAAATTTTTATTTTTTAAAAAAAGGAAAGAAAAATGATAGTAAGTTTTTTAGTTTTTCTTAAATGAGAAAAATAATTACAAAATTATATATATATATATATATATATATATATATATATATATATATATATATATATATATATATATATATATATATATATATATATATATATTACTTAGAAAGCAAACATAAATTAAAAAAAGACAAAAAAAATGAAGAAAGAAGACAAAATGAAAACAAGAAAAATTTAACGTTTTAAAAAGATGATATTTAAGTACATTTATATAATCATTTTAACATGTAAAACCTACTATATTATATAAAAATTAGCAAGTTTAACACTTAATTAAGTAAAAAAAATAAGTTTAAAAGCCAAAATAATAAAAATTAAAAAGCTTAAACACCATTAATAAAATTTTTCCTAAATTTTTATTTAACGAGTGAAAATTATGCTCAACATACATTTTTGGAATATATAACTCTTCATATTTCCAATCATGATAAAATTCCCAAAATACTCTTCCTCAGAAATAGTTCTCTGATGAAGCTGACAAGAGCCAACCACTTAATTAGCTAGTACTAGTCATTTTAGTTATGGTTAGACTTAAGTCTAATAAAATCCAATCTTATCACTTCTTATTAATTGGCTCTACACTCTACTCATTTTCACCTCCCACCTTCTCAATTCAATTTAATCATCTCAATTCAATTCAATCATTTCAATTCAAATTTTTATCATGATATTAAAGTAAGTTTGGTCCAGTTCAGTTTCAACATCTAGTGTTCATCTGGATGTCCAGTCCTAACGGTCTGATTCTATGTTGCCACTGCGTTCAATTTCAGAGAAAGAAATTCAATTTCAAGTGACAACTAGTGTCAAAGTGAAATTCCAATTGCACTTGAGGGAAAGTGTAAGAGATCCTACATCTAAATACTATAAAAATAATCAAAAGATATATAAGTGATAAGGACCAACTACCTAATTGACTAATGCCAATCATTTTAATTATGGTTGAACCCAAGTCTAAAAAATTCAATCTTACCACTTCTCATTAATTGGCTCTACATTCTCACCTCCCACATTCTCAATTTAATTCAATCATCTCAATTCAAATCTATATCAACTCAAGGACATGGCCTGTAGGGGCGGAATTAGGTGTTGGGTAGTACAATACTATATATACATGGGTATATTTGAGATTAATGTTAAAGATTAAAAAAACGCTTTTAAAATTTTTTTGATTTAATTGATTGATATTTATTTTTTTTATAAACTATTTTTTCAAATCTGCTTTTGGAGAAAATATCAATTTACTTATTTTTACTTAAAAATAATTTTGAAAAATGTATAAAAATTTTTGTTAAAAAACGCTTTTGAGAAACACAGCCCAAAACGCGGCCTCTTAGCCCCCTTCAAAATCAGAAGCCGCCTCCCGAATACTAAAAATAATGGGTCTGTTCCAATTTTTTCTTTAAGTGAATTTTAATTTTTCTTTTATTTGGTGAAAAGAAAAATATATGAAACTAATGAGTGTTTTTTATTTGTCTTTAATTTAATAATAGATATTAACAATTTTGAACAGACTTTGCTAAATTTTGATTTGACTGGTCATGAATTCAATTTAATTTTTTTTTTGTCACCCCTGCGAATTTTTCTAGTTCGGCCCCAATGGCTAGTTGAATTGTCACAAATGACTTGCGGCCATGTACAACAAACCCCGTTGACAGACCAGGATCCTAGGCGGTTTGAAGGATTATAAGTGAGACAATCCTTCAACTTGAAAAGAGCTGCTCTCTCACTCTTTATGCAGCCTGCCCCATAGCACAACACAATTAGACTTGAAATTTCTGTTAAGTATGGACCAAAGAAAAAAAAAATGGTAAAAATATTTGTAGTAATGCTCAATATTTTTTTCAGTATGAGAATAATTATTAGGTATGGAGAGATATTAGTGTAGGTGTGTGGATGAATAAGTTGCACATACCCTAGAGTGCTATTTTTTATTTTTTTTTTCAAGATATCATAGAGTGCTACTTATTATAATTTTTTTTTCCAATCAAATTAACCGACCACCCATGAAATTTCCAATGGCCACTAAAATAAAGTATATGAGTCCTAATTGAATTGCCTTGACTCTTCTAACTTGTATCCCCATCAAAGAAATTTTTGTTACGTGATATTAAATGGGTTTTTAAATTATGAGATACACCGTATTGAAAAACAGAGTGAGTTTATCATTTTTAATATCTTAATATTATAAGGCCTAACTTCAAAAATCCAATATAATATTTAAAATCAAAATTTTCAAAATTTTAATTATTTTAATTTATCTTATAAAACAGTAATATTAAAGGCTTCAATTAACTTACAAATAAAAGACTTACCTGAAATTTTTTATTACGAAATTTCAAAAAGCAAAATTTAATTGGTGAAATTGAAGTTAGAAGCGATACAATTGAATACAACACAATATATCAAAATAAAAAAATTTGGGTTTGTTTTTCCATGTCATAATCATATATTCTTCTAATTAAGACACACAAAAAATAATTGTAAATTCTTTAAAATTTATAAATAAATTTTTAAATTAGAAATATTATAAAGACATCACTTTATTTTGATTAAAATTAATGGAATTTTCTAAAATAATTTTTATATTTTACAAATGAAATATTAAAGATAAAAGTCATTTATTAATGAAAAAGCATAAATCAATTGCCATTGATGGTTTAATGGAAATTATTAGTCCTTGTATTGGATCCCTAACGTACACGACATTGTGCTCACGTGCTATAGAATTAATAAAGTTGAGGATTTGAGGTAATGATTACATTGTTTTTGAGTTTTTGACTGAAGTAGATGGATAATCTTGCTAAATGATATAATTTTTAATTAATTATAATTTTAAGATTTATTCAATAATAGGCCTCAATTATAATATTTTAATTTTTCATTTGCGGGTTCAATTAATCAATTAATTTAATTTCTTAACTATATAAATTGCAGCATCATTTGAGGTTCTGACCATTTTTTTTTTATATAGTGTATAAAACTTTATCAAATTTATAAGGAAAATTTAATTTATTTTGTGCAAATTAAGAATTCAAATTTCATTACGTAAACATTATTCTTGACCTTGATTAATGATATGATGTATTTTTGTTTTTTAATGCGATTTTAACATTATGAATATTCATAAATTATATTTTTAACTAATTTGAAATTATTGGATTTCTAAAATAAGAAAACAAATCACTTAGATATGATAATCACTTCTATGAAGCCTATGGAGAAATTAAGAAACTTTTGTAGAAATTAAAAATTAAATTCATCAAGTTCGAGTAATAATTCACTTTGCTCTTTTTTAATTTTAATGATTCAAATAAATTAGCCATCAATTATGCCTTTCAAGAATTTGGAATCTTCTTATGCTCAATATTGTCCAGAGTCTTGCTCTTTCAACTCTGGTCTGCTGTAAAACAAGATACATGTTGAGAATTCAAGAATATTTTTAAGCAGTGCATATCATTCTAGAAATATTATTGAAAAGTAAATAAATTTCTTTTAAAAAATGAATAGTAAATAAGTATATAAAAATCATACTTATTAATTGAAAATGAATATCATAAAAAATAAAAAAAAAATAAAAAAATAAAAAAAAGGCAATGTCTCATCTTAATTAAAGTCTTTTCCCCTCTTTGTAAGGGATTCAGTTGGGTCAAACCAAATTTTTTCCATGTCAGTGTTTGAAGATAGAAAATTTCTGTGAAGTTCATCCTGAGAATGGAGCTCCCTTCTACTCAAGGAATAACAAATCAGGCCTATCAATGTCATAATATATCTTATCACCATGGATGCTAAATTCCCCAACTGCTTCAACAAAGAATGATGAATCTCCAACAAATAATATACGATTTCCCAAACATAATTCCCTGACCCACTTTCGGAAAAGAAAACCCTGAAAACTGATAAACAAGACAGATTGTTTGAAGATAATGCTAATCCTTATCTGGTGTTGGAGTGCATGTGCTCTGATTAATAATTTAATTTCTTTTCTTTTACTTTCTTTTTTAACATAGTTATGGGCTTAGCCACAAAATATCAGCAAAATTGTTATTGTGATTGCAGCTAGACCTAATTTGTGGGCCGGTTGCAGATCAAAGAAATAGAATTCTTTTTGAATTTTGGAAATTCAAGAGCAGAGAAAGGTCATTACCCACAACAGCAATTGATCACCAAGACTCTCTAAATATACTGATTTTCTTTAAACTGCTTTATGTTGGTCAAAATTTTCAGGCACAAAATTCATTAACACTTTCTTTATATATTATATTTTCTATTTGATTTATTGTACCTACTTTTTTATGCTTATTTTAAAAGTTAATTTAACAGATTTTTTTTCCTATGAAAACAACAGCGTGTCTATATATATATATATATATATATATATATATATATATATATATATATATATATATATATATATATTGATGGAGATAGGCTGCTCAAGCTTAGATTAACTTACAAAACAAAAAGAGATTAGTGAATAAGTTCAGGCCTTGGCCTGAAAGAGAAGTTCTGACACTCAAATTAGCCATTATCAAGTTGAGAGAATTGTTTAATAAAGAATGAGAGTAGAGGGTAAAGAAGTAGTTGACCTTGTATGGACTGCATGACTACTATTTATACTTGAGGTTCCTTCTAAGAAATGAGAGTGAAATATGTGTCATGCATCCATAGTAACAAAGAGAAGAACTCTTCTCACATGTGTCATTTGAAAAAGTTTTCCTTATCATGAGACATGTGAAGCAAGTGAAGGAGACTACTCTATCATGGTGAAAAGTGTTGAGTCATACTTTGATGGTTGAACTTGACGAATAGGCAAGTAGGTGGAGTCATCTTGTGACTCCTTATTGCGAAGATGCCCTAGCAAAGGGTTTTTCAGAGGCCTATTAGCAAGTGATGAAGATGATAAGGATGGCAAAGGAAAGGTGTTCTTCAGGTGGTAGTATAACCTCTGCGCTCATTGACCATCTTATTGGACTTTAAGTGAACCCATCAAATTTCTTGAGAGATCTATGCTCTTAGAACTCTGAGCCGAAATTCTCTTAAGGTGCATTTTTTTTCTTATCAAAACTTATAACCTTTAGATTCTAAATCTACTTTAACCAATAGATAACTTGAGTAATTTTATTAATTTTATGTTAAAATATTTTCCTCTCAAATTTTTATGTTTAATATGTTGCTTTTTTTCTTTAATTTACCAATGTTCCTTTATTTAACGTAGAAATTATTAGAATCGGAAGTTAAGTTGGCCAGATTTGGAAATACAAATTTAAAATTAGTCTCAATTTGAATAGAAATTTAGACTCAATCAATTGGGTTAAATCGCATATGGATTTAACATAAAAGTATCTTATTTGATAAAATTTAGCCATAGAATAAAGAAATTTTGTCACCAATTGATCGGATGAGATCAAGATAAAAGGGGATGGGCCGAATCTTCTCTATTGGGCTTGGAGTAGGATGCCTGCAAAGAATAAAAAAAGGATCACAGAAGAACCAGGTCTTTTGCCTAGCCAAGACCCTCCAACGATCAAGTTAGTGCTAAATTCAGAGTATTCTTTTAGTAAGAGAAATGAGGTGACAGAGTGTAGAGTTCCATATACTTGGACTTAAGCTTTTCTTCCTCTTTTGTATAGTTCCGGGTAAGGTAAGTCTGGCACCTCTTCCTGAGAAAGGATGTCCTCTGTCATTCGACCATACTAGTTGGTGAGAGTTGATGCAATAATGGCAGGCACATGTCTTTTGTCCTGTCCTCGGAGGTGTTTAGCGAGGAAAATATCAGGATAAGGTGTGGACTACCTAAAGACTTGTCCTCCTACCAGGTGATTTGACACGTCTTTCGTAGGCTTCGGTCATTGCTTGTTCAGCAAGTCATTTGACAATAAAGAAATACAGTTTGTCAAAAAGCCTTTGGACTTGGGATACTTGAGGACTTGGCCAGTGGGTTTCGTTCTCCTTTCTATGGTCTCTAGGAACCACATAATGGGCCTTGATTAAAGGGGGTCCAATTATCACCTAAGAGCTATTTTCATCCCTCATCAAGGGCCCCCCTGTTTTACTAAGGAGGGGGTGAAGAGTTAAATCTTAGTAAAACAGTTTCGCATCCTTGCAGTATTACTTCTCATAAGTCTTTTAGTTGAAGGGGCTATCTTTGCAGCAAACAGCGAAAGGGTCCTTTCATTCCTTTAGCTTCGGCAAGTTGCTTTTAGGAGAGGCTCTTGCTTCGCTAGGTTTGGGGGCTTCGCCTCATTCAAACATTTAATTCGTCTTTCCAAAGAATAGCTTTCGTCTAAATGAAGAGATTTGATTGGCCAGGGACCATCCATTTTCTGGGCAATCTTCGTAAGATAAGTGGAAGGTCATAGAGTCATTCAATGCATGCACGGCTGACAAGAACAGGCATTGACTGTGAGAACACGCATTGAATGTATGTTTCCTCATTCTCCCCATTCCTTAAGTTTTCCATGGATTTTGAATTTTGAACGTCCATTAAATATCCCCAATTATTGTTATGACGATTATCAAGGAGACTTTTCGTATATATACTCCTCTGGCTTTTCATTTTAGGAATCCTGTTTATTTTCTCCAACCTCTTGCCTTTACAATTTCCCTACATCTCTATCTTCCATACCTCTTCCATTTTCTTCTTTTACTCTAATGGCACCCAAAAAGGAAAATATCCCCTGAAGGGACCAAGTTAGTTCTTCTCAGTATCAAAAGATATTGGAGAAAGAATGGGGAGAGATCGCTTCCTTTAGAAAAACAGCTAAATTTTTGGCCTTTGGCCAGAACTTGGAGGGCAGTACTTAGTTTCTGTTTTGCCGCGTGGAGGCTCACGAGAGGGTTTTTTCCAGTAACCCCAAAGCTGCTCTGCCTAAAGATAATCGCCATTACGTTATCTTCTATCACCAGTTGGAGGCTGGTCTCTTTTTTCCTCCTACAAAGTTCAAGGTTGAGTGCTTCAACTACTTCGGAGTGAATTCAATGATGCTTACTCTAAACTCCATAAGGGACATGCACCTCTTCAAGGTTTTGAGCTTCACATATGGCATTCGTCCCTCTGCTCGCCTGTTTTAATGCTTCTTTAGAATCTAGAGTACGCAGAGGTCACCTGGGGTTTACATGACTTCTGCAAGGCCTCGCTAAAGTCTCTTCTTTGGGAAGGAGAACAAGGTGAAGGACTGGAGAGGTAAGTTCGAGTTGATAGAGGTCACCGATGGCCTCGGTGACAAATCTCCAGGATTTGGTTTCCCTGACCACCTCCTGCGTCTGACTGAGGGCCTAACTGACTGGCCCAAAAAACTATCCTCTGAGGAGAAGGCAAACCTTAGGACTTTGGTCTATCAGGGTTTCATCTATAACTCTAAGAAAATGATGGCCTCCTTCTATGCAGAGTACGAGCATGGCCTTCCTACTCCCAGACTCTTGCTAAGAGATATAAGAGGTAATTTTTCAATTGTTCACCAGAGTTTTAATCACTGGTGGGTTACTAACCCTGTAATATTTGTGTTGCATTTGTTGTTTCGATTGTAGTGAAGGCCAAGGATCCTGGGCATTACCAGGATATAATGAAAGAGATAGAAGGGGTTCTCCTAAGACCCTTCAATAAGGAGGCTGAGCTTCCCGTCCTCGACCTTCAGACAAGGAGGCTTCGAACATGCACCTCCTCTGACTTTCAGTCCTCGTCGGCGAAGCCTCACAAGGATAAGCCGACGAAGCACATTCTTGCTAGGTCTGGTTCAGCCATTAAATCAGAAGGGGCCCAGGTGAGTGTGGCCAGCATGAAGTCAATTCAAATTATTCAGAGATGACTTGTTAAGGCTTCTAATCGCTCTATTCTTGTTGTACAAATAGGTACTCCTTCGCCTCGCATTGCACCCGCTGCCGCAAAGCCCACTTCTCGGAGAGGCATTTTGATCTCTAGGCTTACTGGGGCTTCTACTCCTCCACTCTCACCTCCTCCCGCCAGTGATAAAGGGAAAGGGATACTTCCACCTCCTCCGCCGAAGTTGAAAGTGAAGGGGCCTCTAGTTTCCAATATCCTTGATGTTATTGCTCACTCCTCTCAAGGGGCAGAGCGACTGACGAACCTGGAGGAGGCTTTGACAGACGTTCCTGATGCTAAATTCGAGGCGTGTCTAAAGAAGTTGGTGGATGACTTTAATGCCCCAAAGATCGAAGTTGGGGCAAGTAACCTTCCTTCTCCCCCATCGCCTTCATCTTATAAGGATCCTCGTGTCATCAAAGGGAAATATCTAAGATGGTCCAAGGAGGTTATGTCTGGAGACCTCCTAGTATTGAGCAAGTGGAGGCTTGAGAGAAGTTTATTAAGGAGCAAAGGATCTCGTATCCTAATTTGGCGGTCCTTAAGAAGCTTTATCCCTCCCCCGTTAAGATAGTGGTCGAAAAGAAGACCTTCATCTCCACAGGCAACTTCCTGCCTTATTCGTTATTTCCTTATATGCCTTTATTTATTTGTTTGAATTTGTGAATATTTTTGCTTTTTATCTTGCAGTTTTATCTTGCAGTTTCGGCGGGTGAAGCGGACACCATTATTCAAGAGCTTTCTCTTGAGGCTTTTTTGGCGGATAGTATGGGTCCCCCCGAGGCTGAGGCTAAGGCTGAATGTCTAATGAAGGTTGTCACCATAGCTGACTAAGCATTTCCTTCAACAGCTGCTTCATCAGAGGCTGGGCCAAGGGTTGCTGTTGTTGTGACCAACAAAGCATTTCCTTTAGCTGCTGCTTTGTCTGGGGTTATGTCAAGGGCTATTGTTGCTATCGAGGATGTCTCTTCCCTTTGTCCTCCTAAGAGAAAACTGACAGTAGGAGAGTTTCTTCGCAGGAAGAGGCCCCTAGCGATAGCTCCAACCATTGCCACTGTGCTAGAAGTCCGCTCTACTTCAAGGACCCTTTCGCATGGGGTAGAGGCAGAAGTATCAGCCCCTTCATAAGGGATAATGATGGAGGCTTCTCCGCCCAATAAGAGGCAATGAGTCAAAGGGCTTATGGAGGTTATAGCAGTGGACACCCCTCTGCTTGGAGAGGCCGAGGCATCAATCAATCCTCTTTCCTTGTTTACTTCTCCTACTGTTGTCTTAGCCCCCTTACCCTTTTTGCGCCCGGCTCCTAGGCCTCTTTTTAGGTCCGTGGAGGATACTCTTGCCAAGCATGAGGCTCTGCTGGAGAAGGTACACTCATTCTCATTTTGGCTATAACTGTTGGCTACACTTTATGACTATTGTTGTTTGTTTATTGTAGGCGGTTCTTGATTCCAAAATTTTGAGGACCGATTTTGGTCTTCTAAGGGATCACTATGAAGATTCCTAGTGAGCTACAAAGGAAAGACTGGAATCATGTTCTAAGTTGGAGGAAGAGCTGCTCTCTGCAAAGGTGAAGACCGAGAAAGCTGCGGAGTAATCAAGGGCTCATGAAGAGGCTTGCTTTAAGGCTGAGGGAGAAGTTAGTGCCTTAATTGAGGCAATGGCAGTTAAGGACAAAGCCATTATCAATCTCAGTGCGCAGCTAGACAAGTTGAAAAATGCTAATGAAGAGCTTGCCAGAGAGGCTGAGGAGGTTCCCATTCTTCGAGACTACTTGAAGAAGACTCAGCAGGAACTTTGAGTCTCAGAGTTTGGATACACGCAAGCCTCCAATTAGGCCAAAGCTGCATTTAAGAAGGCTAACAAGGCTGAAGAAAAGGTGGCGAAGGGCTGTGAGAAACTTCATGCAGTCTAAGAGCTTCGACGATATTATCACCTACCACACTTACAAAGTTGCAGCCGAATATTACAAGAATATGCTCTGCGATGCAGCGGAGCATTTTCCTGGCGTGCTGCAAGTGGTATCTGAGTTGGATGCTGCTGAAGAACCTCTTGCTCCGGATCTCTCAGAATTCCAAGATCCCATCCCCGAGGGAGATGAAGGTCTTCTACGACCTGAAGATTTCCCTGCTTGGGATAAAGATGCTCTAGCTTCATCTCCTATCCTCTAAGCTTCCAGCGGGGGTAAAGGGGACGCAGATGAAGGACTTCCCGTTGGGATGAATCTTCCACAAGCCAAACCCCTCTCTATTATTCAGCCGAATCCCACAAATGGCCAACCTCCACTATCAACCACAACAGTAGTTCCTCTAAGCGATCCTCCATCTTAAATGTCTTTTCTTTTTCCTTTTTGTATTTTTTCATTCTTTTATTTTTTCTTCTTGTATTTTTTCATTCTTTTTATAAACAAACTCAAACATGTAATACATTTATTTTGGTAAATAATACAATCTTTACGTTTCTATCGTGTGCATATGCATCTTTCCGAATTTTGTCTTTCACGCCTTACTTTTATGAGTATCCAATTCATGTTGAAATCCAATAACCGCACACTGTGAAGGAGTGATTTTTCTTTTCCTTGATACTTAAGAGAAAAGTATCTTAGCTAGGTTGCCCTTCGAATCGAAGTTCGAACGTGTTCGCCCTCTTCTTTCTTTAGGCTTCCTTAGCTTCGTGCCTAAGTTTACTAGGGATTTAGACTTTCCCTCAAGAGGGTTCTTGTCACTTTTGATGAGGCTTTATGCCTAGATTTACTAGGGCTTGAGCTTTCACTTGGGAAAGTTCTTCTCACTCTTGGTGAGGCTTTATGCCTAGATTCACTAGGGCTTAAGCTTTCCCTGAGGAAAGTTCTTCTCACTCTTGGTGAGACTTCATGCCTAGATTTACTAGGGCTTAGGCTTTCCCTTAGGAAAGTTCTTCTCACTCTTGGTGAGGCTTCATGCCTGGATTTACTAGGGCTTAGGCTTTCCCTTAGGAAAGTTCTTCTCACTCTTGGTGAGACTTCATGCCTGGATTCACTAGGGCTTAGGCTTTCCCTTAGGAAAGTTCTTCTCACTCTTGATGAGGCTTCCTTGATGCGAATGGAGATAATTTGAGGTAAACTGCATATCTGTTATTATTATCATTGATAATACATCTTGAGATGTTGGATGTTCCAGGTATGAGGAATTTCCACACCTTTTAGAGTTACAAGTTTGTAAGTACTAGGACTTATGACTCTTTTTATTTGGAAAGGTCCTTCCGATATGGGTGCGAGCTTGCCTGTGCCTTCACATTTTCCAGTAGCTTCTAAAAATCTCATCACTAGACCCCCTTCGCCGAATACTCTATGCTTAACTTTCTTATTGAAATGATTAGCAACTTGTTGCTTATAATTAGCCATTCAAATGCTGGCTGATTCTCTGAGTTCTTCTAGGAGATCCAAATTGATCCTTTTGGCCTAGTCCTTGTCTTTGTCTTCGCAATAATTAATTCTTCTACTAGGAAGGCCTATATCCACAGGGATTATCGCCCCTGCGCCATAGGTCAAGCTGAATGGAGTCTCTCTTATGGGTTGCCTGGGAGTAGTCCTATACGCCCATAAAACATGATGTAGTTCGTCTTCTCAACTTCGACCATATCCATCTAGTCTCTGCTTAAGACCTTGCAAAATAGTTTGATTTGTTACTTCCGTCTGGCCGTTTGTTTGAGGATGTGCTACAGATGAGAAATGTTATTTGATCTGAAGCCCTGAACAAAAGGACCTGATTTTAGCATCATTGAATTATTTTCCATTATCGCTGATGAGCTGATAGGGGATGTTGAATCTACACACGATGTTTCTCCATAAGAAGTTGATCACTTTTTCTCCGGTGATAGTGGCTAGAGGTTCGGCTTCTATCCATTTGGTGAAGTATTCAACTGCTACTAGGAGAAACTTTCTTAGCCCTGATGTTGTTGGGAAGGGTCCTATTATGTCCACCCCCCATTTGGCGAAGGGCCAAGCACTAGAAATGGGGACCTGTTCCACTGCTGGGACGTGTTTTTCATTGTTAAATTTTTGACATGAGGGGCATTTTTTGAAAAATGCCATAGCTTCGTCTTTCATCCTCGGCTAGTAGTACCCTTGTCTGATTGCCTTAGCTGCCAGCCTTTTTCCACCAATATGCATCCCGCAGGATCCTCCGTGTATTTCTTGAAGGATGTATTCAGCTTCGTTTGGCCTCAAGCATCTTAACCAAGGCAAAAAGTAGGCTCTCTTGTACAAGATTCTGTTATGTAAGGAGAAATGGGCGCTCCTTCGCTTGATCTTTTTAGCTTTTTGGGCATTTTTAGGCAGTTCCCCCTTTTCTAAGTAAAATTTGATAGGGTCCATCCAACATGGCTCTTCTTCAACTTCCATTACCTCTTCCCCCTTAGTAATGCTAGAGGAGGTTAAGATGCCTAAATAAATATTTTGAGGAAGCTCGACTAGGCAAGAGGCAGCCAATTTGTTGAGACTATCTGCTCTGCAATTCTTTTCTTTAGGGATCTTCTGAAAAAACAGCATGACTCCTCTATTCTTCATCCTTTGAACTATCTCTTTCGTCTTTTGCAAGTACTTGGTCATATTTGGCTCTTTAGCTTCGAATTCCCCTTATATTTGTCCGATCACCAATTGGGAATCACTGTATACTATGAGTTGCTCTACGCGAAGGCAATTAGCAAAGAGCAGTCCCTGGATCATGGCTTCGTACTCTGCAGTGTTATTGGTGGCTTCGAAATCTAGTCCCAGAGCATACTCCAGTGAAAATCCTTGAGCGCTTTTGAGTATGATGCCCACACCATTTCCTTCCTTCCTGTTGGCACCATCTATAAAGAGTTCCCACTAAAGATCTGGGAGTACTCCTGACAAGTCCTCTTCCACGCTTCAGTCTTCTCCCATGTCTTTGGAGTCAAAGGAGCATTCGGAGATGAAATCTAACAATGCTTAGGCTTTAATTGCTGATCTTATTTTGTATTGTAATCTATGTTGTCCTAATTCTATAGACCAACACAGCATTCTTCCCAAAGTCTTTGGCTTGTGAAGTACCCTTTGTAATGGCTGATCAGTTACCACTACTCCTTGGTGTGCTTGTAGGTATATTTTGTATTTTCGGTAAGAGAGCATTAGGGCATACGCCAACTTTTCTATTGGAGAATAATTTAATTTTGCTCCCTGCAGGACTTTGCTGAAGTAATAGATTGGCTTCTAGACCATTCCTTCTTCTCTAATTAGCACCGAACTGATTGCTTGGTCAGAAGTGGATAAGTAAATTAATACTTCTTTGCCTAGTAATGGCCTGCTCAAGATCTGTTCTGAACTTAGGAAGGCTTTCAATTCTTCAAACGCTGCTTGGCACTCCTCCGTCCCATCGAACATTTTCGACTTTCTCAGCTTTTTGAAGAAAGGAAGGTACTTCTTAGCATATTTGGACATGAATCTATTCAACGCAGCAATTCGCCTTGTCAACCTCTGGACCTCCTTCACATTCTTCGGGGGTTCCATATCTAAGATGGCTTTCACTTTGTTAGGATTGAGCTCAATTCCCTTCTCACTGACCATGCATCCTAGGAACTTGCCTCCCTGAATGAAAAATCCACATTTCTCTGGGTTAAGCTTCATCCCATACTCTTCCATTATCGCCAAGACTTCGGTTAGGTCACAGATATGGTCCTCGAAGCTTTTACTTTTCATGATCATATCATCCACATATGCTTCTAGGTTTCTGCCTAGTTGATTCTTGAACATTCTGTTGAGTAAGCGTTGATACGTGGCTCTGGCATTTTTCAAACCAAAGGGCATTGACACATAACAGTAAGTGCCCTTCTCTATTATAAATGAGGTTTTCTCTTCATCGTCTGGGTGCATTTTGATCTGGTGGTACTCCTACTTCGCATCTAAGGATGACAAAAATCCATACCCTGCCGTCGAATCTATCAATTTATCGATTATGGGCAATAGAAAAGAGTCTTTTAGATAGGCCTTATTCAAATCTGTGAAGTCTATGCACATCTGAAAGGTCCCATTTGCCTTCTTGACTAGCACCACATTCGCCAGCCATTCTGGATACTGCACTTCCTTAATGAACTTCGCCTTCAAGAGCTTGTCTACTTCCTGGTGAATGATCACTTACTGCTCTAGACCGAAGCATCTTTTCTTCTGCTTTATTGGTCTGTAGGCAGGATCTATATTCAATTGATGCATTATTACTTCGAGCCTCACCCTTTCCATCTCTGCCGAAGACTAGGCAAAATTATGAATATGCTCCTTCAGGAACTAATGCGCGAATGACTTCTGCTCATTTTCCAAAAAAGAATTGACCATCAGGAACTCTTCAGGTTCTTCTCTGACCATCACCCTTTCCAGCCTGTCAACAGGTTCAGTTCTTTTCTTCAGGAACAGCGACTTCGACTGCAACTATCTCCTCAGCAGTGACTTCACACTTCTTTATCTTTTTGTTTCTTTGTCTTTCTACTTGTCCCTTTTGAATACTATAGATATGGAATACTTCTCCATTGGACTTTGGAACCATCATCCTCAAATGTCTGATATTTGTTGAAGCATCCAGGTCGTATAGTAATGGTCTACCCAGCAGGACGTTGTATGCCAAATGCGTCTTGACGACAACAAAAGTGGCCATAGTGGTCACAATTTCAGGAGCTGTGCCGATTGTGAAGGGTAATTTTGCCACTCCGATTGATGGGACCTCCGTTCCATCCCAGGTATGAACTGGTCTTCCAAATCTTCCTCCTTGAGATCCATCTTCGAATACGCTTCCTTCGTTAGCAGGTTGACTGAACTTCCTTCATCTACCAGGATTCTTTTGAATACATAATTGGCAATGATTGCTCAGATCACCAATGGGTCAGCATGGGGGTGCGAAGGACACTTCCATCTGGTCTCTCCGATCAACTTCTCACCCCTTTATAGTAAATGTACTTAGGCCTTTCTCTTTGTCTGGCTAAGGCAATAGTACTATTTATGCTTTCTTGGGTTTCATCTAGTCCTCTAGTGATGCAGTGGATAGTTCCTGCTGAACCATCATTAGCTCTCTCTAAGTATCTTCCTCTATCTTCACTGGGGCCAGACCTACCTGACTCTTCTCTCTTTACAAATTTTCCCAAGTAGCCTTGTTTGATCAATCTCTCAATTTCCTCCATCAGCTGCCTACAATCATTGGTGTTATGACCATGGGTGTTATGAAAGAGGCAATATTTGTTCTGATCTCTCTTTTCGGGGGGAGCAGCCATGGGTTTAGGGCGAGCCTATATATTTTGATCCTTGAAGGTTGCGAAGACTTTAGCTAGACTAACATTGAGAGGAGTGAATTTGCTGGGATCGAAGCTGGATCATGATTGATTATTTCTTCCTCTCCCCTTCTTTCATCCGCCGAATGACTTTTCTTCCTGTTTTTCTTCTACCTTCTTTTCTCGTTTTGCCTTCAGCTCCTCTCTAGGAGTGATCTCCATTCCTCCCTGCTTCACCATTTGATTAAATGCCAAAGCATCATCCTGTCGTATGTATTTCTAGGCTAGCGCCATTGCGTCCTCCAAGGTGCAGGGAGCATGGCGACAAAGGGCTTTGAGGAAATCTGTATGGGAGGTCCCATTTTGCAAAGCTTCCACCACTCGGGCTTGATCTAAGTGTGTGACTTTCAAGGCTTCTCAGTTGAAGCGAGCCATATAATCTCTTAGGGATTCATTTTCTTTTTACGCTACTGTCTCCAAATACTGAGTCTTTCGCTCCACCAGGATACTAGAAGCAAATTGGTGCATGATCTGGCCAGCTCCATGAAAGAGTTGATATTTCCTTCTTCCAAGCCATCAAACCATCTTATTGCAGCTCCCTCTAAATATCCTCTGAATGCTCTACATAGAGCTTTATCATCCACCATTTGGAGTTCAACCCCACGTTTGTAGTCCATGATGTGGACTCTAGGATCAGTCTCCCCATTGTACTTTTTCAACATTGGCGGTTTGAACTTACTAGGCATAACGTAATCTCTGATGGATTGGGTAAAAGGAGACTTTAGGGTAAGTTTCAAGGTTGTATTCATAGCCTTTCCATTGGAACCTTGATTCATTTCCTCCAAAAACTTATTTACAGCGTCTCTCACTTCCTCTTCCTTCTTCCGACGACTGTTGCTAATACCGGATGACCTTCTACTTCGGGCCCGCGAGGGGTGACTAGCAATAGAATATTCCCCTCTATTCTATTCTCTTCCTTTCGAGTATTTCTCTGAATTTTCTCTTTTTCCATATATTTGTTCTTTCTATTCGTATCTTCCTTTATTCCGTCCTCCACTCCACTCCACATCGCTTGCATGAAAACTCTTTCCATGCAAACGCTTACGTTCACTATCTAGGAGCGAAGCTTCTATACTCCCTTCTTCCTCGGTTGAACTTTTCTCTCCTCCACACCGCTCTTTTGTCCCCGCCTCTGCGTTTCCTCCCAAGTTTATCAATTGCTCTTCGTTGACCTCTATGGGTCCTTGGGATTGCCTTTCATAATCCAGGGTTCGAGCGACATTCCTCCTCGGGGTAGTTTCTAGGACAGTGACGAGTGTCTGTGCCAGAGGAGTTTGTTGCTGAGAACCTCTTACGAATGCAGCTATAGTGCTAATAAACTGCAAAACAGGAGCTAGGTCTAGGTTTGGAGGGTTCAAAGGGGTCTAACTTGGTCCAGCTGTGTTTTGTTGGGAAATAAGGAGCGGAAGCGATGTGTTTAGGTCAATGGGAGTTGCCATGGATGGATCAGTAGGTGGGGGAAAAGTGTGTCTGGGATTTGAGGGGGTTGAAGATTCGGGATTGTCAGGGTTTGTCATAATGGCGAATTTCCTTTGTAGATAAAAGTGAAATGTAGCATTGAGAGAAGATTAGTCAACGTTCTCGTTTCCCACAGACGGTGCCAATTTGATCGGATGGGATCAAGATGAAAGGGGATGGGCCAGATCTTCCCTATTGGGCTTGGAGTAGGATGCCTACAAAGAATAGAAAAAGGATCACAGAGGAACCAGGTCTTTTGCCTAGCTAAGACCCTCCGACGATCAAGTTAGTGCTAAATTCAAAATATTCTTTTAGTAAGAGAAAAGAGGTGAGAGAGTGTAGAGTTCCATCTACCTGGACTTAAGCTTTGCTTCCTCTTTTGTATGGTTCCGAGTAAGGTAAGTCTAACACCTCTTCCTGAGAAGGGATGTCCTCTGTCATTCGACCATACTAGTTAGTGAGAGTTGGTGCAATGATGGCAGGCGCACGTCTTTTGTCCTATCCTCGGAGGTGTTTAGCAAGGGAAATGTCAGGATAAGGTGTGGACTACCTAAGGACTTGTCCTCCTGCCAGGCGATTTGACACGTCCTTGATAGGCTTCGGTCATTGCTTGTTCAGCAAGTCATTTGACAATAAAGAAATATCAGTTTGTCATAAAGCTTTTGGACTTGGGATACTTGAGGATTTGGCCAGTGGGTTTCGTTCTCCTTTCTATGGTCTCTGGGAACCAAATAATGGGTCTTGATTAAAGGGGGTCCAATTATCACCTAAGAGCCATTTTCATCCCTCATAACCAATTTTAATTTTTTTTAAAAAAAATAATTATGGAATAATCACTCGTATCTTTATCAAACTTAAAAATATTGAAAATATAGTGGTTGTTTCATTTGTTTTGTTTCTTAATTCATTAATTTTTAAGTATTATGGATCCAACTTATTTTTACATAAAATGTCATTGATCCAACTTATTTTGCTCTTCAACGGGATTTACATACCATTTATCTATAATGAAAAATTAGATATCGTGAAAATTTTCTTAACCAATTAATTATATTATTATTTATTTAATATTTTTACTACACAAAAATTCTTCTTAATTCTAATTGGAATTTATCTATTATTAATCTACATTCATTTCATATTTGATAACATTATTCAAGTATACTCAATTTGTTTAATTTTATTTAATATATTAAATTAGTAATTTATATAAAAATATTTTTATCCTTAATTAATATTTTATATTTTCTAATTAATAATCATAAAAAAATCTAATAAAACACTGTTAAACTTGACTATTAATACTATAAAAGTACTTATTTCAATATTTAATTAATCATTAAGTAGACAAAATAATTTTTTTACTTCTTAAAAGTATTTTTATTATATTTTAATTTGAATGTAATTGACCTAAAACCATGATTGATTAAAATAAAAAATTTAAAAGTTCTAAAAATGTAAAAGGTAATATTAAATTCAAACACAATAAGACACCTTGGATTAATTTAAATTACAATATATTAAAATAAATTCATGGTTTCTTAAAAAGTAAAATATACTACTAATAAATTAATTTGACAGTAGCAACACACGACGCCATAGATTTGAAAGAGCAAAACCCAAGTAACTTCAAGAAAAAGCCCATGGTGATGAAAGCCCCAGAAGCACTAGAATTACTGTGTAAGTACATTATTTGGAAGCACTCCTCAGCCATGCACTTCTGAGTCAATAATCTGATAATTTCTTTTTCTTTTACCAAAAAAGATTTTAAAGCACTAGGGGATGACTAACCAATGTTCTTGAATGAAAGTGAATATGCTAAGATGTATATACAAAAATATAAAGAAGGATTGGATGAGAAATGAGTTCATTAGTATCAGACAACTATTAATTAATCGAAGTTATACCGATAAAACACAATGTAACTTACATTGATAAGTATGTGCACAACTATCTAGTTTTCTTAAACTGGGAGAAGCAAAAGGAAAAAAGAGTTTCCATGTAAATGAAGACATCCTAATTACTTTTTTGCTTTAATCTCAAGAACTTGGTCTTGTTCAGATTAGTCTCCAACAACCTTTCCTTTTTCTCGTCTTCCTTTCCCCATATAATTTGCATACAAGCCAAGGATTATCAAAAAGGCTCAGATTAACCTTTTTTTTTTTTTTGGATAAATAAGTTAGCTTATATTAATAGTGCTTTAAGATGCGAGCACAATAAGAGTACAAAGATAAACTAAGAAGCCATACAAAGACTTTAGCTAAAAAACCTTACACCGAACAAAAAATTAAGCTAACGGAAACTAAAGAACAGACGAAAAGCAAAATATAGAGAAATGTCACAAGAAGGCAATGAAATCTTCAGATCTAGACAATGCTTGCTTGACCAGTGAATCAGCCGAATGGCTCCAATTAACCTAGGTAAGATTCAAACGTAGTACATAAAGATGAAAGAAATAGCAATCTAAATTCATTTCCTAACTTGTGTTCAAGAAATCAAGCAGATATCAAATGAAAAAGAAAGTTTAATTTACAAACATAAACTCCCAAGTGCACTGCTTCTTCTAAAATTAACGGTCCCATGATTGCCACAATTGCTGTTGAAAGTGGCCTAAATGCTATCGTGAAAACAAGACCCTTCTTCTGTATCACCATAGTTTGTACAAAAAATGTAATCCCAAACGTCACAATGCCCTGCAATAGTATTAAAACCTTTGTAGCTGTACTGCATTACCAAGGGCGGATCTAGCGAGAGGCTGACCTGGGGCCCTGGGGCAGACCTAGCGAGAGGCTGGCCCAGGTCAGTCCCATTTTATTTTTTTTTTTAATTTTATATATAGGCCTCAAATTTTTTTTTATATAAGTCCCCAATTTTATTTATTTATTTTTTTATTTTTTTATATATGCTGAAGTCTAGTTCATAACTTTGTATTTTGAATAGCTTATAGATTCTATTCAATTTTTCTACATAGTAAATAGACCTTAACACTTAATTCAGATATATATATATATATATATATATATATATATATATATATATATATATATATATATATATATATATATATATATATATATATATATATATATATATATATATATATATTGTTTTCTATTATTATTATTGTGGTTGTTAACAATGATGATGGTGTTGATAATGTATAATAAAAAAATGATGAAAGTTTTTTATTAATTTATTGAAAAAGTAAAATAAAAATTATTATTGTGCGCTTTAACTCCTATCCCTTAAATTTTGCGTCCACCCTTGGGCATTACTCCTTCAAAAGTATATATTATTACTATGTTGTAAAATAGTAATCTGTCCATAATTAAAAGAGAAGGAATCATATTGGTTATTAGAGCTAAGCACGGTTCGGTCCAATCTAAAAATTTAAAAATCTCCAGAATTTGATTGAACTTAGGAGATTTTAGTTTCTAAAGATTCATAACCAGAATCGAAATAAAAAAATTTCGTATCGTATTATTCTAAAAATTTCGGAACAATAAAATTTGAGAATTGGATATTTCGGTTCCAGTTTAGTCCAATCCAATCCAATCCAAAATGGAGATTCAGAGAACATGCATTTAATAATTAATTACTTATAACTAACCATACAGTTTTAAGTTTTATTTTTTATGAAATTTGGGTTTAATAAATTAATATATTATATTAATAATTATAATATATTATTAAATGATTATATTAATAAATTAATACATTATGTTAATATATATAATTATATATCAAAACTATATATTAATAGGTTTTACGATATAATTATATATACTACTTAAAGTTAACACATAATTTCTTATAATTAATTTCTAACTTTTTATACAAATTATTAATTATCTATTACAAGTACTTTCTTATTAATAATCTATCACACAAATGTTAATTAATAAAAAAAATTTCAATATTATAATATTAGATACCAATAAAAGTTAATTAATGAAAAACTTTATTAGTGTCACATAAACTTTATTAGTATATCATACTTTCTTATTATCACTCATTGATAATCATAACATATATTAAAAGTTTTTATTCTAAAACATATAAGTAGTGAATTTAAAATTTTTAATTGTAATATGTAGTTATATCTTAGTATTATTAAAACTTAATCCACATTATATTATTAATTTTTCCTTGATATAATTTTAATGAATATAATATTTAAGTAAATTATATAAATATTAATAGTTATATTCCATTGAGTTAAGGTATATATATTTTTAATTATAGATTTATAATTCATTTAAGTTTTATTTTCATATAATCTTAATATAATTTGATAACTGCTATAATGACATATATAATCTCATAATTTTTGTGTTATCTATATATTATATAATTAACATTATTTATATATTGTAAATAAAAAACTATGAAATTTTGGTCATTTCGGTCCAATCTAATTCGGTACAGTTCAGTTCAATTCGATCTAATTCTCAATCCGGATATACGTTAATCTCCAGAACCGTACGAAAATATTTTATTCGGTCCAATTCGGTTTGGGAAAAGTCAAAAAATCAACGGTTTGGTCCAGTTTTAGATATTTTCAGTCCAGTTATTTAGTTCAATTTAGAATTTTTAATCTCCATACTCAACCCCAATGGTTATATCAAAATCAGAGTTTTATGAGCCTTGGCTATATAACTTACACCATATAGAAGAGCAACAAGATTGATACTCCAAGACATTCTCCATGATGAATCTTTATGATCTACAATTCTTGCTGAGGTTGCTGGAATTACAGTCCCTGCTAGGTTCGTTAATGTGGTGAGAGTAATAGGAGCAGGATACTTTTTCACTAATTTTGTTTGCATAATCATATATTAATTATTAATACTTAAATTAAAATATGTTGTTTTATCTGGTTCACACTTTTTGAGGTCCATTTTTTTCCCATTGTGGTTAGTTATTATTATCTTTTTTTTCTAGTGAAAGGGAATTGTTAATTTGATCCCCTGACCTCTTGTGTATGTGCTCGACCATTGAACTACTAGTCCGATGGTTGTATGGTCAGAGAACTTAAAAAAAGACTAGCTTGTACTTTATTTTCTAATATTTGTCACTTGGAAAATGAAGTACGCTCCTATTGTAAGGCGTTGAAGCACAAGGAGGACCGAGCCCTTTACAAAATGCTCCTCTGACAATACTTTTGATTTTGCATTTTGATGTATATGGTGATTATGAAATGAAAGCACAGTAATACCCATGTATAGGGTCTTAAGAGTGGCACCACCAAATGCAATTATATTTCCTCCAATCTTTGCTTGGCCACTGAGCTTAACCAACTTCAACTTTTCCATCCTTACACAGAAAAAATGCAAAATTCATTTTAGGTTCATGTAATTAAATTCATACAAGTAGAGTATATTTATATTTATTAGGAGGTCATTTATTGATTTAAGAGGGTGTGTCTTCGATGCACAATACTCTTTTGCTTCGAGTTTTGTCACAGGAGATTTATCTATTGTTTTGTCATTCATGAAATTGAAGTGTCTTATTTTTGTGATGTTTGAAATTTGTACTGTTTAATTACCTGCACAAAATTGCCAAAAGAATAGTCATTGATGGAAACAAGTTGTTCATGGCAGCTGCAAAAGCAACTAAAGTGTATTTTAGACCTGCATAGGCAAATATTTTTGCCAAAACTCTGATACAATTACAAGACATATTTTCTTTACAAGGCAGATGTGACAGTCAATTGATCATGTAACTTAACTAGGTAGCTAGGCAAGTAGTAACAAAACCAATAAGAAAATAAAATAGTGCTTCTTTGTGATAGCTAGGATGCTTTATAGTGGGATATATTAGGTAAGAAGACACAAAGTAGACAACCATATATGTTAAATAGGATTTTTCAATTTTTAATTAAGAAGTGCTATATTTATTGCTATTAGATATAATCTGAGTGCTTTAAAGACATGGAAAGTGGAGATTTTCCACTATTATAGTGAGAGTTACTCATTACAATGCGCTTCCAAGTTCCAATTCACTAATCTCATAAATTATAAATTGAGATTATTTTTCTGGACTTGAATTCAATAGAGCTAGCTGATTAATTAATTAAAAATTAAGGTAACAAATTAACTTACTCTCCTAAACGTAATCCTTCTCCTCAAATGAATAGTCCCATAATAGTTGCAAAAACTGTTGAGAGTGGCCTAAATGATGTTATGAAAGTTGGACCTCTTATCCTTACTACCAGAGTTTGAATGTAAGCTATAATCCCAAACACCATAGTGCCCTGTCAAAATTTTAATAAAATCTTGTAATATATGTTTAATCATCAGGATAATTTAAAGGGTATCAGAATTTGAACTATTAACTTTGTACATTGATGGATTTGGAACATATACTCACATTGTAAAGAGGAGCTACCAGAGTCATATTCCAGGACAGTCTCCATGATGAAGCTTTATGATCTGTAATTGCTGCTATGATTGTTACAATTAGAGTCCTTGACACCCAGTCAAAGTCGTCAACTTCATCAGAGCTAGGTACTTCTTAACTGTTCTAGCTTAAATCATCATAAGTTTTATTAGTGCTAAGAAAGGAAATATAAATTAGTGAATGAAGTTTAATTATTTGGTCACCTATAAGATAAAAAATTGCTGCTGTTATAAGGCATTGAAAGACAAGTATAAGAGAGCCCTTCCCAAAATTCTTGTCTGATGATTTTTTTGACTTTGAATTGTTATGAGTGTGGACAAGATGAATATGAAATGAAAGCACAACAATGCCCTTGTATAGGGTCATGACAGTCACCCCACCACAACCATAGTTTCTACAATCTTAGCTCAACTCCTGAGGTTGGAATTGTCTAATTTCTCCATCCTGAACACAGAAAACAAAGCTTGATATTAGAAGAGAAGGAATTGTATTTCTGTGTGTTTTTAATTGTACATTATACAATGGTATTTATATACAAAATCTAACACTAGAAAAGGAAAAGAAAATCAATTACAAATTAATTACAAATCAATTACATAATCCATGCCAAAAATCATGCTTATAATGTTGTGATTCCTAATTTCTTAAATCACATTAATAGATCCTCAAACTCAAGGTGGTAAAGTGAAAGCTAGCTCGAGTTTGCTTAGTGAATCTTGGAAGCAAGCGGGAATGTGAGTTTTAGTAAATATATCAGCTGCTTCATTCACATATAAAATAGAAAGTAGACATATAGTGCCTTGAGTAATATAATGGCGGGCAAAGTGACAATAGATTTCAATATGTTTGGTACATTCATAGAAAACTTCATTGTGAGAGATCTGGATAGCACTTCTATTATCACAATGAAGCATCGTGGCAGAAGAATGTGTGACACCCATATCAGCTAATAACCATCGTAACCAACGTAATTCATATGTGGCATCAACGAGAACACGATATTCAGATTCTGTGTTGGAGCGAGCAATAACAGTTTGTTTTTTGCTTAGCCAAGAGATAAGAAAATCACCCAGAAAGAAACAATAACCAATGATAGAACGACAGTCGATCGGATCATCGGCCTAGTCAGCATTATAATAGCCCGATTGTAACACCCTAGGTGTTCGTAGATCATCAAAGACTAGAGAGTAGTCCAAAACTAATTAGAATGAAGAAATGAAGAAAAAGAATAGAGAATTATGAACCAAAAATCTAAATTGGATATGAGTCCGAAAATTGGTACGATAAATGCGAAACCGATGAATTTTGATTTTGCAATTTTTCTTAGGTTTTGCTTTAGGGGAATTTGATGAATGAATAATTAATTATATTTAAAACCCTAAAAATTAAATTAAAAAAATATTAAGAGGCACTAAGCAGATAATGTAGAGGAATTAAATTTAAAAAAATGGCAATTTTGAGATTTGGAGAAAATATATGATTATTATCTTTGACTTTTAATTCGTAAAAAAAAAGAATAAAATAATTATAATTTGGAGGTGGCTGTTGAAAATCTAAAGGGAAAGTAATGAATGTGACATTTTCAATTTTGGTCATAAATAAAACAAAAAAAAAAAAAAAAAAGAAAATATACATATGGGATAAGTTCAACTCACCTACTCAAAAGTTGGCCATTTAACTTAAGCATATAGCAAGAAGACTTGAGAAGAATGAAATGAAGATAACAGCCATGGGAGGACAAGGTGAAGAGGCAAGAAAGTTAAGTTGAGGTGAGTTCAAAAATTAAACTCATTGGTTTCATGCTTCTACTTACATATGTTATGTTTTTTTTGTAAAATTCATTTTCTTGCCTGATATTTGGATTTGATTTGAAGAAGTAATGAAGGAGAGATGGATGTTTGAGACACGGATGAAAGAAAGGAATTGAATTGAGAATGTTTAAGTAAGGAGAATTAGAGTAGAGATGATGAGAACAAGGGTTAGTGAAGAAAACCTAGGGTTTGGTTTAGTGAGGTGTTGACTGCTAGAATTTTAGGCTCCAATTCAGGGACCTTAGGGTCAAAATTTGGTCTTGGACAAAACTTGAAAGTTGTAGATAATTATGTCTAATATATGTTTATTAAATTTCTTGACCAAACTTGAAGCACATTAGGAGATATAGCGCCTGAATCAGGACTGACCCTAAACCCAAGTTTAGTCTGCAACTTGAGATTGGAGCCCTAGTTTTAGGACATTAAAGATAAAACTGGGTGAACTTAAACATATGAAATGTTTCTTTATCTATGCAATTAATCTTATGAAAATTCATTTGTTAGTGGATGCATACGTTGTGACTTATAATTAAAAAAAATGAATGGGGATCAATCTGTCACCTGTATGGGATCATGGGAGAATTTAGATGTTTACCATTAATCACATAGAGCTTATATGGATCTAAATTTTGGATATATTATAATCTTATATGTCAATTTTACAATGAAAAAGAATTATAGCATTTGGATGAGTGTAGCTTGAGATATAATAAAGATAATCCTGCTAGATTAGGAAATGATATTAGGTTATAAATAGAAATTTAAGGCTTAATGTTTAAATTCCACTATTTGGAATTAAATAAATTTACTTGTGTATGTTTATGTGAGTGTAGAAGTATAAAGAAGACATCAACAAACTAAGAACCCAGGAGTTAAGGACATCCTTGATTAAAGGGTTAAAGGAGAGAAGCGCATAGAAAAGTTGTATGCAAGAGGTGAGTAATTAATGTACTATTGTTGTTGCTATTTGAAATCATGAGCCATTATTCTTTGTTAACCACCTTGAAAATGTACTAATATGACTAGAACTCCATATTGACCTTGAGTTCTATTGTAAATTCCAATTGTTATATATGTGAATTTTATTCAATCTTCCATCTATATTGTATTTGAGTATTTCTATATGTTCAACGATATTTTTATAAGAAAATTATATATTTTACTTGAGATTTTAATACTAGATAATGAGTTTTCTAAAATGATTATAAGTTTCAAGCTTTGATAATGTATTATGAGATTTATTATTATTACAAGACTATGAGATTACTAAAATATTTAATGAATTTCAAGTATTGAAACATATTGATTATAAATATTAATTATGAGACCAATTTGATGTATTTTGTATTCATTACAAGCTTATATTAATTTTATTATGTGATTATTATGACTTTAAATGAGCAGAAATCTCCTAGCCGATAAGTGGTAGATTATCAGACATTGTGTACATTGTACCCATGGATGGGGTATAACATCCGACCTCTTGCTAGGAGGAGAATAAATTCTTAGCCATAGGACCTGATCAGTCTCATGTTTATCACGAGCTATTACGAGAAATATTATGAGCATATTACGAGATCACGAGCTGATTTTTATTCTTAGTTTTTTTTATATGTTTTATCACGAGGCAAATTATATAGTTTTTATAATATTTACTATGAATTAAGATATTACAAGAAGCTTTTATGTACCTTATATGATTATATAATAAGCTAATTTTATTATGAATCTTTATAAAGTTTTTATGAATTATTTCTTGAATTTTAATTCCTAAAATAAGTTGCAAAATATGAGTTTCATCTTCAGATTATAAATAAAGTTTCTATTTTACATATACGAGTTACATATTACTAGTTCATAAGAAGTTTTTATTTTAAAATATACGAGTTATGTTTTATAAAATTTGAGCTAATTTCTATTGTGAAATTATTATATAATTATCTATAAATTTCTCTTTTGCTATGAGTTTTACTTTCCAAGTATTACCTAATTACTAGATAAACATCTAAAGTATGCTGTAATGTGTACAACAAGTATTATCCTTATTAATTAACGTTGATTACCAAGCCTAGTAATGTATGATAGTATATTTCTTACACTCTGGGTTTTATACTCATCCCATTCATCAAAACGTTTATAGGAAGCTACAAGTTGTCAAGTAAAGCTCAAGTTTTTTTTTCAATTAAAGCTATAATTGAAGCTAATGTAAAAAATTTCATTTTGTATAAATAAATAAATAATGTTTGCATGTAAATATTTGGCTAGATTTTGCTTCGATGATCCATGTGTAATTTATGTTTTTCAATATTTTTTCGAATATTAAGAAGTTAAATAAATTCTTTTAACTTTGATTATTATAATATTAACAAGTTAGAAAAATTCTAATTTGACTTTGAAAAAATTTTATTGTGAATTAGAAAAATTACAAAAAAAGAATATACACTATTTGAGAGTTTATTTAACAATAATTTAATTATTTTATTATCAAATTTTAAAATTTCTATTTATATTTATAATGGTATGTTTTTCTAAAAAAATCTATTTATTTACGATTCTATAAATATTTAAATTTACTTAAAATTTTCATTATGGAAGATATTCAAGTTGTACCAAAATTGAAAGTTAATTAAAAATTATTTATAATATAATGAATATTTTCAGTTTTTAATTTGGTTAATTATATATATTATATTTTCAAGTTTTTATTAGAAAGTCATAATTAATTTTGAACAAAACTGAAAAATTAACTTTAGACATATAAAAATTAAAAGATATGTATAGTGAATTATGAAGTAAAAATCGAATGATAATTGTATTGATATATTGAAAATAAATTAATAAATTATTTATTTATTAATTATAAATAAATTGATATTGTCAAAAACACTTTCACTCAAAGCAAATAAAAAAAAATTATAAACCTAAAACATATAAAATTAAAATTATAAACTATTTCCATTATATATAATCACTTATATATATTGTATAAGTTATTTCATTTTTATTAAAAAAAATAATTTAGTAAGGATATAAGAGTATTTCTAATAGTGCATTTTATTTTAAAGAGCATCTTTTATATAAGTAAACGACATATTAATAAATTTTTAAAGGAATGATAAGTATATTTACTAAGATAACCTTATTGATTTTTGATTAATTGTTCTTTTAAATAGAGGTTTGTTTAGTAATTTAGTAATTAATAAATTAATTTATATAAATAATATGCTATTTTTTAGGATAAATAATCATTATTCAATTAGGCAAATAAATATATAATTAATATATTATATTTTAGGATTGAAAATTTATTAATTAATTAGAATTATATAAATATTTATTCAATTAGGAATCAAATAAAAAAAATGTAAACATAAAAGAAAAAAAAAAAAAGAATGAGCATTAGCACAAAAGGATTATTTTAAAAAATCTCAAAATCGATTTTCACATTCGTGAAATTCTATCTAATGACAAAGAAAAAAAAAACAAACATTATGTAGAAAAACAAAAAGTTATTATTTCAAAAATAATAGCCATTTGATAAATTATTTTTTAATTACAGTGATAATTCATATATCAAATTATTCATGAATATACAATTTAATTTTTAAATATAATATATTATATCTTACTATTTTATCTATACAATATATAAATGTAAGCAAAGAGGGAATAAACACATTTATTAAGATAATCTTATTAATTTTTGACCAATTATTTTTTTAAATAGAAGTATGTTTGGTAATTTTGTAATTAATAAATTAATTCATATAAATAATATGTTATTTTTTAGGATAAATAATCATTATTCAATTAGAAAAGTAAATTTATAATAAATATGTTACATTTTAGGATTGAAAATTTATTAATTAATTAATTAAAATTATATAAATATTTATTCAATTAGGAATCAAACAAAAAAAAAAATGTAAACACAAAAGAAAAGAAAAGAATGAGTATTAACACAAAAAGATTATTCTAAAAAGTCTCAAAATTGATTTTCACATTTATGAAATTCTATCTAATGGCAAAAAAAAAAAAAAAAGACAAAAATTATGTGGAAAAATAAAAAGTTAGTAGTTCATAAATAATAGTCATTTGATAAATTATTCTTCGGTAATTCATATATCAAATTATTCATGAAAATACAATTTAATTTTTAAATATAATATATATTATCTTACCATTTTATTTTCTAATTAGTTATAAAATTTTAAAAATAAAAAAATTATTCAATATTATATATTAAATAGTTTTTACAAATTAGGATAAATGGTATTATTATTATTATTATTATTATTATTATTATTATTATTATAAACTTTGCAAAAAATTCATATTCACATTTATCTTCCCTTTCCTTTTTTTTTTTTTTTAATTCACCTCTAAAATTTTTTTATTTATTTGAGATCATATAATATAATAATAACAATGAGCTATTTATTGTAAGAAAAAAATTCATTGTTATATAGAATAATTATAAAAATTTTATTTAAATTCTAGAATATATATCTCTTTACATTTAACAAAGTACATATAATAATTTATTTTTGGTTGGTAGTAAATTAGGTAGTGATACATTTATTTTTAGAGTTTTGCTATATGTCCTATATATATTTTATGAGTTTTAATTAGTATTTTTTTTTTTAGATTTTAAGTTTTAGTGTAATTTAATTATATTATATATCCTTATTTATTTTTCATTAATTGTTCTTATAAATAGATGTTTAATTGGTAATTTAATAATTAATAAATTAATTTATAAAAAAATATATTATTTTTTAGAATAAGTAATCATTATTCAATTAAAAAGTTATATATAATTAATATATTATATTTTAGGATTGGTAATTTATTAATTAATAAATCAATTAGAATTATATAAATATTTATTTAATTAAGAGTCAAACAAAAAAATGCAAACATGAAATAAAAGAAAAAATGAGTATTAACACAAAGAAGAAAAGAAATAGAAATATTATTTTCATTTTAAAAGAAACAAGTTTCCTATATATTTTTGTTTTGTAATAACTATTAATAAAATATAATGACAAAAAATACTTAATATAGAGATATATTTACTATGAATAATTATATGTTATATTATCAATAGGTGCTTGAGTATTTATTATGAAAATATTAGTCAAAAGTGAAAAATCAAATAAAAATAAAGTTATTTTTACACTAAGAATATAGTTTATAAAAAAAATTTATTGTCTAATAGGTACTATAATTTAAAAAAATAATATCACATAATATTCATTTAAATTATTTATATGTCATATAGCATTTATACTAATATTTATTATATAAATATTTGCAAATTAAATTAAATTTTAAAATGAATCGTAATGAATCATAATGAAAATTAACAGACAAAGCACGTTTAAAAAAAAATTATATATATATATATATATATATATATATATATATATATATATATATATATATATATATATATATATATATATATATATATATATATATATATATATATATATATATACATATATATATATATATATATATATATATATATGTATGTATATATACATATATATATATATATATACATATATATATATATATATATATACATATAGATATATATATATACATATATATATATACATATATATATATACATATAGATATATATATATACATATATATATATACATATAGATATATATATATACATATAGATATATATATATATATATATATACATATATATATATATATGTATATATATATATATATATATATATATATATATATTGAAGATGCTTGGTGTATTAATTTATATATTTGTCTTAATTTTATATTTTAAGAAAGTGGGAGTGCACAATTGAATAAATAAATATAGAAATATAATACATTTTAAATAAAAAAAGGTGTTTGATTAAGTCTTACTTCCATTACTTGAATCATAAAAAAATTTATGAGCTGGCTTAGTTGGTAAATAATTTTTTTTTTTTTTTGCTAGCCTTATTGATATTGAGGTCAAAATTTTCTTCATTTATAAATTTTTTTAATTATAGTGAAAATGATTTATCTTTAATTGGATCAAAGAAATTAATAGATTTAATACGATTTGAAAAAACTAGCAGAAATTAATAGATTTAATCCGATTTGAAAAAAGTAGCTATAATACTATGTAAACTAATCTTCAAAACTGAAAGTTCAAGAAGTTCTATGTAGAAATTCAAAGCATTTCAATTAAAATAAGAGTAAACTACTGTTTAAAGCATCTTCAGTACACTCTATTATAAATAATTATCTTAAAAAATAAAGCTTTAATAAATTATTTATTTTTAAAAAATAAAGAACAAAATGATTTTTACTCTCCCAATAGTTTTAAACATAGTCTAGCCTTAAAAACGGTGAAGACAAAGACTCATAAGTCAAAGGTTCCCCTGAGGTTGAACCAAAATTTTAAATAATAGGATATATTTATTATTTATGTGTTAAAAATAAATATAGTATACATATAATTAAAATTGATAAATATCACTAAATCATATATAATTAAAATTGTGGCAAATAAATTCATTAAGTAGCCATTTTGAGAGTCAAATAGATAAATGATAATTTGAAACTCAAAATAAGTTCTATGCTAAAGAAAGTGAGGAAAAAAATTTTAAATGAAAATTTTTATTGCTCTCATGTCCAGCCCATATAATTATAACGCAAATTAATACTCAAGTACAAAGAATTACAAGTACAAGTCCACTCAACATCTTACAATTAGGCCTTTATGGTTTAAAACAAGGGCAAAAATGCTATTTCATTAAACTATAAATCTTTATTACAGTGAGCTAGAGTTTTGTGCTCCATTTTTGTTTCGTCTATTTTTTCCGCCTCTTTTTTTTCTACTATTCATTGTAGCTTTAAGGTCTCTCTCTCTATTTTTGAGTATCTATTTTAAAAATTAAAGAAAAAGCTATCAATTATGGATATTGGAGATTTAAAGTGAAGCATGTAGTATTTATTTTTTGGAGAATTGCAAAAATAGTGGAGAAGACAAAGGGTAGAAATGAGGAGGTAGTGACCAAAGATATGCTATCAACCTTTATAGACGCTTTGCATGGCTAGAAATTTGGTCTTTTTTTTTTTAAATTGGCAAAAGAAATTTTTGTGAGTCGCTTAACTCGAAAATCCAGTCTGAGTTGCTTGGGAAGCCAGTTGCCCAGTTGGTTCACAGGTTTTCCTTTGGTTATTGAAAATTCGGTTTTTTGGTCTAACTCAGACCGACTTAGAGACCGATTCTCATTTTTTTGGTCCAAGTTTGACAATCATGGACTCTCCACATCTAGAGAGTCATATATCACTTTTTATTCTAATTTTAATTAATACGACACAAGTTTCTATGTACTTTATTATATATAATTTTAGTAATATTTTTTCTATAGACAAAATGAAAATAATTAATGTTTATGGGATAAAATAAAATAAAGAACAAAATATGGAGAGTTTATTGGTGTTAAATAAAATTTTCTGTTCTTTGTCAAGTAAGATGCTCTCTATTGAATAAGATATGCTTTTTAAAATAAAAAATACTATTAAGGATGCTCTTAACATTGTTAAAAAAATAAAAAGTATCAAGAGCAATCAACAATATAAAAAAATAAAAAGTATCAAGAGCAAGAACAAGAGCAGTTTCACAGAAATGGTTAGCATTAGCAAGCAAAGGCAGAAGCTGGTGTTTTTGTGGAAATTCACAATAGAAAAGCAATAGTTGTCACTGTTATATTTTGAAATAAGCATTAGGATTTTGATGAAGGGTCAGTGCCCACTAGTGGCAAATCTATCTCAACTTACAATTCACAAATAATAAGGGAAATATTAAAATTAAAAACATAAAGAAATCAAACTGAAATGAGCATGAAATTTTAGACAATTTAAATGAATCTAACATACCCTTTTCAAAGTTCTCCAAGTCTTCAATAGTCTCTTCAATAGAAACTAGTAGATTAGCCAATTTGAGCCAATATTATACATAAATCAATACTTCCACAATCTTAGGAGTTAAAGAACTCCTAAATACATCAAGCACTCTACCGCTAGTGCTAATAGCATATTCAAAAGTAATAGTAGAGATTGGAACAACTAAAATAGCTCTAGCCAATCCTGAGAGAATGGGAAATTTTTAGGAATTGAGTTTCCATCATCTCAAAATTTAAACTACAATATCAATCTCTAAAATTGCCTCAAATAGATAGATATCAAATTCTGTTTTTTTACTTTCACCTGTTCCACTCTCTATTTATACTTCTTGTATCTAGCCTTTAATAAAGACATTGATTTTCCAATATCAGTAGTGCAAAAAATAGATTGGCTACCAATATTAGAGAGGAGACTTTGACTTTGAGAACCAGAATCACATAAAGGTACATACATGGCAGCGTAATCATCAAATAACTCATAAAAGATAACTTATTTTCTACTATAAGCTTCCACCAGTAAATTCTCCATACATTTGAGTTAATTGATATTCCAATTATTCAACCTTACCCCTAGGGTCCAAGATAGTGGCAAAGAAGATCAAATAATTCATTTTTTCAGGATCATCCAATACTTATCAAACTTGTTTTCCATATTCTGCTCCATGGCCTTAACATGACCATCATTAGACTCCTTCAAGTCATTCAACATGCAAGACAAATCAGAAATTCTACCAAAAAAATTATTTGCAGTGATACACATAGAAGCAAAAATTCTCAATGTCATTTAATAGAAATGCTACAACAATTGAATCATTTTGTTATTAACAGTTTTCCAATTAAGAAAATAAGCAACATTATCACCTAAATCTACCCTAAATGCATTATCAACCTCCTCTAACTTTTCAAATGCTTTTTCATATAAACAAGCAGTTTTAACCAACAAGTAGGTGAGATTCTATGTATTTTTAGATTTTATGCATACAAGGTCACTAACTTCTTTGAATTTAACCAATCTAGCAGGTGAATTCCTGACATGCTTAATAGCTTTCTTAACTTTCTTAACAAAGATGTTAACATCTTTTAAACCATCAGTTCAATAAGATTAAGAATGTGTACAATGCATCTCACATATACATACTTAAACTTCACAGTGGATACTCTCCAACTTAATATTTTCTTTTTGAAAAAAACCCATGGTAGTATTATTAGAATATGCATTATCAATAGTTACACTAAACACATTCTTAAGCCTCCATTCAAGCAAACTATTTTCTAATGCTTTGGCTATATACTCACCCTTGAGTGATGTAATAGGCGAAAAAGAAATTATATTTTTATACAGCTTCCACTCATCATCAATGTCATATGCAGTGATGTACATATTGTTTATTCTTTGAATGAAAGTCCAAGAATCCGTTGTAAGACTGACTTTTTGACAATGGGACTTAAAACAATACTTTAATTTCAACCTCTTATCAAGATACATATCATAGTAGTTCCTACTAATGGTCCACCTGGTTGGTTTAAATCTAGGACAACAAACAGATGTGAATTTTTTGAAATCCTGCCTATCAACAAACTTGAAAGGCAACTCATCAACTATTACAATTTCTGCAAATGCTTTTCTACAAGCTTCTTGGTCAAACTTCTATGTGCTTCAAACACCACAATTTCTTTCCCTTTAGCTTCTACCTCATTCGTAGTAAGTTGAAAAGTAAAAGGCACTTGTCTAGTGTCCTTACTGTGTGGGATTTCATATAAATTATGTGAAATCTTAGTGAAGATGTGCCATGCTTTTTAAAATGACAATTAAACAATTTAGCATAATATAAATACTTAGCTTTTACCACTACTCCTGCCTCAACTTTAATTTTCTCGAAATAATGTTATGCTCTCGATTTAGATTCAGTCTCTCTATCTCTCTCTCTCTCTCTCTCTCTTTTTTTTTTTTTTTTTTTTGGCAACTTGAGGTTAAGGTTGCTAAGAGATTAATTATGCTTCCACCTCTCATTATCTTGGGCCTCTTGACTACTACCACCACCAATTCGATCTATAAACATTAAACATAAACTAAAACACAAATTAATACTTTATTATATCCAATATAAAGTAGCAGAAGAGTGAAGATTGAATATGAATAGAATAAATAGAGATAGAGTAATAGATATACCTTTTCAAGTGTTTTATACTCAATACTCAAAGTGACAGAAGATTGAAGTGAGACTAGTGATGAAAGCCAAGTTATTCAATAGTTAACAAATCAAATTAATAAAACAAACCAATATTTACACAAGAACAAGATACTTAACTTTAGACTTTAGTTAAAACTTAAAAGTGTAAACCGAATTTGTAATCGCTTCCACTATTTTAGATTTAAAGCCTTAAACCTCGAGTTCTATAAACAAAAGTAAGAAGAATGAAACAAAGAACAAAAAAAGAAACTATCAGATAGTGTAAAACTTTAGAAAAATCTAATTAAACAAAAATTATTTAAAAAAATCAAAATTACTAGAGAAAGGTCAAAGCAAACAAAACGATCTACTCTTGCATGTCTCCATTTTTCTATCAATTTAAGTATTAAAGTGTCATGAACACAAAGTGTTCACCCGACATATTATAGATCTCAATAAACACTAGAAAAATAGATTAGTAGTGAAAAGAGAGATTGAATCCAGAAAGAGAAGGGTTCAATAGATTGTTTGCAAGTCACAGAGAGGACAAGGGGTGACTCTTGTGAGAGAAATTATGGATTTAGGTAAAGGCGGATGCAAAATTTAGGTAAGGGATGGGCTAAGAATTAAGGTGTATGATAATAATTTTTTTTTTATTTTTTCAATACATTAATAAAAAAAAATTAGCATTCTTTTATTATACATCATCAACACCACCACCACCATTTACAACAACAATAATAATAGAAAATAACTAGAAAAAATAAAATATACCTAAATTAAGTGTTAAGGTTCATTTACTCTGTACAAAAATTGAATAGAGTCCATAGGGTATTCAAAATACAAAAGGCATGAATTTGGCTTTAGCATATATAAAAAAAAATTGGGGACTTATATAAAAAAAATTTGGGGCCTATATATAAAATAAAAAAAATGGGATAGACCTAGGTTGAAGCCTAGGTCAGCCTCTCACTAGGTCTGCCCTTGGATTTAGGGTTAGAGAAGAGGAGGTATGAGGTGACTGTGTGTGAGAGGAGAGGGGAAAGTTTAGAGGAAAACAAGGTTAGGGTTAAAAGAAAATAGTAGCAAATGAGAGATGTATTAAGGTTAAGGGTTATAAAAGGTATATTTATGGGGGATCAAAACGACGTAGTTTTGATACTTCGGAAGTTTGCTTCGGTTCAGTAACAATTGAACTCCCCCGACCCACTAATTGAAAATGATAATAATTATTCTCCCTAATGAATCGTCCATAATGTATGCAGGTAACCAAACTATTTTAAGAATTTGGACCAGTTCAGCTCAAAAATTTCCGTCTAGTCGAAATCTGCTCACCCCTAACCACCATTACCCATAGCTTCCAAAAACAATTAATATGCTCCTCATCTTGCAAGATAAGCTATCAAAAACAGATCCTACTTCCTCTCTAGCAATCGATGGGCAAAAGTTGGTGAACATTAGAATGATTTTTTTTATTGGTTTCAACAATCTTGTAGTTGAGATAGTAGCAAGCAATGATTTAGTAGCATAAAATGCAGAAAACGAAAGGAAGGAAAAATAGGTCCATGAATGTGTTTAAAGTTAACCATGTTGGTTTTGTTTGACACAAATTATTTGTATTGCATATTTGAGAAAAAAAATTATGATTATTATTAATTATTTTTGAAGGTCCCCAAAAGGTTACAAGTTGCATATGGTGGGTTGGAACTATATTTTGCATTATATTAATTTTTTTTGCTTTTACGGATTTGGGTACTCCTTTAAGGATTTTGTAATTTTTGCATATAGTGATTAAGATTTTATTAATTTCTTCATCTCTTGTGTGAGAAAAAAAAATATTGAAAGTGGAATTTAATTGGTTTCTAGTTGAACCTTAAGAACAAATAGAAAGGAGTAGGTAGAGATGAAAATTTTAACAATATAGGGGCATTTTAGTCTTTTTATAGATTTTTAATAGTAAAAGAATGGAAGGAATATTTTATTTGATGAAATGAAATATAAGGGATTAAGAGTTAGTTTTTTTAAAATGCAGGAACGACTTCATTAATTTCATCAAATTTCATAAACTAAACAGTGCTTTACCTTTATGTCATTTGTTTAACCTTAGTTATATATATTATATTTATTTTGAACATATAAATAATGAATAATAAATATTATTTTAAATTTTGGTTTAATCTCGGTTGAACATACTTTTTGGCCCTCTGTTTTTACTGGTTCAAAGATCAAGTCGAAACAAAACTAGGGATGGCAATGAGCAGAGTATTGGTAGGATAGCATAATATCCTTACCCATATTCAAAGAGGTGCATTTCTACTTATATCCGTACACATACTCATTTGGATAATATATTTTTTAAACTTATTCCCATATCTATACAGTTTCGGATAATCCGCGGATAATCCATTACCCAAATAATTACCAAATTATTTTTAAATATATGTGTAAATTTAGAAGATTTGATTTTTAAAAAAATAAATTTGTATAATAAATAACATAATGATTTAGGATAATTGATTACTTGATATTTAAAATATTTGATTTGATTACTTGATACGAAACTATAAATACTAAAATTTCAAAAAACACAGTCTTCTAATCAGCTGTTAAATTTAATGTGATGATATTTAGATGTGTGTTTGAAAAATTATCTATATTATATATAAATGTATGGTTGGGGGAGGGAGAAGTGCATTTATTTATACGCCCCTTATTATACTCTTATTGATTATATATTTAATTTGAGGGTAATGTGGTATTTAACTATTATTTATTTAATATTACATAAATATATTTATAAATTATTTAACTATTATTCCTAAATTTGATATGTCATAAATTAAATAAAAGTTGTCATGTTAATGTATTATAATTCTTAACGTTCCTAAATAGTCATAACAAGTTAATACATTATGATTCTAATTTCTACGTTAATGTATTATCACATTCTAAAAAAATATTTTTTTTTGACATTCTAATTAGTTTAGGATATTAAAATTATTAATCATAATAGAATTAGTTTTAAGCATTAAAATTATTAATCCTAATAGAACTATTTTTTAAAATTATTAATCCTAATAGAATTAGTTTTGGACATTAAAAAAATTTTTTTTTTTGACATTCTAATTAGTTTAGGACATTAAAATTATTAATACTAATAGAATTAGTTTTGGACATTAAATTATTAATCCTAATAGAACTATATTTTGAAATTATTAATCATGATAGAATTAGTTTTAGACATTAATAAAATATTTTTTTGACATTCTAATTAGTTTAGGACATTAAAATTATTAATCCTAATAGAATTAGTTTTGGACATTAAAATTGTTAATCTTAATAGAACTATATTTTCTTATGTCAATTATATTTCCTTATCCTACTAATATTAAATTAAATTTGCTCTATCTAAAAATATATAGTTATTGTCTTCATCAATTAAATTTTTATTCTTATTAGCTTTTTAAGTTATCATGGCAAACAATTTGAAAAATCAAATAATCGATACTCTTGAACTTTATGAAAGGGAATGAAGTATTAAACTCATGGTTTTACGGGTGGATTTTGTAGAAACATTCAGCAATAGTGGAATTCAATTAAAACGATTAGTTTTGATTGATATTAAGGTTAGTATGTTAATAATTCCTAACAATTTGTTTATGCACTTACATTATTAATAAGAAAAGCGCATTTTTTTTTTTTAGGTCAATCCACACCATTTTTTTTTAACTCTTAATCTATGGGATTCAAAGCCCACAACACGACAGTGATATTGACACAAAATAGAACTTCCATTGACATTAAACCAAATGGCCTTTATTTTACTACTTAAAAGGCAATGCGACAAGACACATGCAAGCAGTTTAATGTACTATATAGTCAACTCTATACTATTCCATACTTGAATTATTTATTTTTACAGTATTACTTTATTTGTGTGAAATTTCGAAATCTAAATTTATGAAAACAAATCTTATTATACTGGAAAACCTACATATAGCAAGAAACAATGGTAGTACAAGTGTGAATGTAATTATATAGTTGACTTACCTATAGTACAAGAATACAATGTATCAACCTAATATTGCCAACAGCCTATGATGAAAAATAGAATTTGTATCTGTAAGATGTGATTTCAATACAAAAGATAGACCTTATTATATAGATAAATCTACCATATAAATGCAACTATACATTTTTACCCTATATATTAACATTATTTGTTGCTTTTTGTCATATTGTTGTCTTTGCCGGATTTCAAGGTTGTTAGCTGCTTGTGCTATGGTATATCACAATTTTTATTCTTTTGTTGTCTTTTATGATGAAGCCAAGGTCATTTCATATTTATAATTAATACTAAATTTAAGTATATAATAATTTATTAGTAATGGACTAGAATTATTAAAATCATAAAGAAAAAATGTTTATTATAAACATTATTTAATAATACATTTAAGTTATTCTTTATTAATAATACATTTTATTATTTTACAAGGTATCAAAATTTGTGCTATAATATGGAAAGATGCAATAGAAAGATTAAATTTTGAGTTAGGAAAAACTTATATTGTTACTAATGGGTCAGCTAAAAAAGTCAATCCTAATTTTTCAAATGTTTATGAGTAAAAAGAATTGCATCTTAATACATACACAATATTGAAAGCAAATAAGATAAGCATACTTAAAGAAATTATTTCTTACAATTTTAAATCATATTCTGAAATTCAAAAATATGTTAAAAAAAAAAGGAAGTAAAGGAATTCATAAGTAAGTTTTATTATAATTTTTTAATTTTTTTAATTTTGTTATTGATATATTGCCTAATTATTAGCTTTAATAATGCTATTTTTTTTTTAATTGTACAGATTTTTTAGGTGTTGTAGTTTATGTTAAACCAACTTTTTGTCTCAAGGAAAAGAAAAAAAATGAAAAAGGATATAACAATCGTGACAGGAAGGTAATAAAATAAAAATTTTGTTTTTTTTTTATTTACTTATATTGTTCTTATTTCTTTTTAAAAAATATATATTAATTTTTATTTTATTTTCGAAATTATAGATTAGAAAAATTATTTTTGGTCGCATGGGAAGATGCAGCAGAAAATGAAGATGCACTAATTGAGAACTCATTTAACAATGATAATCAAAATCCCATCATTGCATTATGAAATGTCAAAGTTTCTATTTACAATGGTAATTTAAAAAAAAATCAATTTGTTTATGATTTTATAAACACTTAACTTAAATTTACTTTTTTTTTTTTTTTTTTACAATAGACGATCCTCAATTGTCAACATTGACGATTAGTATTATTCAAATTAATTCAAATATACTAGAAGTTGATGAGCTACGAGATTCGTAAGCATATCATTTTTAAATTTATATTTAATAATTTTGGAAACTTAATCTCTATTAATAAAAGTACTAATGTGATTATAATTTATGAGATTACCAGTTATGATGATATGATATTAAATGATGATAATAAGAATGATGACAAAAAGTGTTTGCAATCAAATATAAAAAGATTTAGACAAACACCAAAACTGAGTCTAAAAGAAGTAAAAAGAAAAGCATTTCAAGTAAGTAACTAAATTATATATATAGATAAATACTTGAATTTATTATATCTGTATAGTAATACTTTTTAAAAAAATTTGTAGGGTCTTGAATGTTCCTTTAAAGCAAAAATTGAAGATATTGAAATCAAACGTACAGCTTGGTATGCATCTTGAATAAAATGCACAACTAAAATCTATCCCATCTGATTTGAAGGAAAACAAATATGCAAAAACTGCTGTGATGATGATGCTAAATATATTAACATGTATTGGCTTTCACATTAATTATATAATGATTTATTAAAATATTTGACATTAATTATATAACAATCTACTACATATATGTTTAGATATTGATTATTATTGTTGGTAATTTATGTCATAGATATATGTTAAAATTATAAGTATTTGATGAAGACACGAAAGCTCAAATAACTCTGTATGAAAATACTCGAATATTGATGGGTTGTTCAGTTGAAGAATACAAAAAATCTATAGAGGTATGGTTTCATAACATTTTATATTATGTTAATATAAAGTTTAATTAATCATATATTTATTATATCACTTTTAATTTTAAAATTTTATTATATCTTATTTTTGTTTATTATAGGAAGAAAGAGACCATAGCAAATTTTACAAGAAATTAATTTGCATGAGGGGAAAAGAATATTATTTTCTTGTGAGATTGGCTAAAAATGATAAAGAAAAAGAAGTAGATCTTAAGGCTTTTATTGCAGAAGAGATTCAAGATATATCAATGATAGAGGCAGAAGTAATAAATATTGAAAAGAAAGAAGAATATGAAAAAGTCTCACTACAAAGGAAAAAGATCAAGATTGAAAAAGATTAAAAAAAATTATAATTTTACCAATAATGTTTTCTCTTATAGGAAAAGTAGTTTAGTTTTTTCTATTTTTGATAATAGTAGACTAATTAATTTATTTAATACAATTGCAACTTTTAAATAAAAATAATAGTTAATTTATCTTTTTATCACAATAAATTACATTAAAATTCCAAGTATATTTTTTCACAATAAAGAAATATACCTATATATTAGGCTTGTTGCTTACCATCTTGATCTTCTTATGCTTGATTTGGCTCATAGAACATAGACCAATCACATTAATGACGACATCAATGTCGAGTTGAAATCCATTTGGTTGCGGGCTTGCCTGAATTGAATGTCACATTAGCATAAATTGTTGGGTAAGATTAATTTTTCTCTCAAAATCATGCTATAAAGTTCACCAACATGATATGACATTTCCACCTAGAAAAAGTATTTTATGGTTTATACCTTAAACCTTACCTATGCTTAGTGATATCAAGTAGTAGTTTTATTTAAATATGGTAAAAGATTACTATATAATTGTTATTGTAGTTCTAAAAATAGAGATGGATTTGGATGAAATTGCACTAATTACATTAAGTTATAGACATGATCCATAAGTTGGTGGAGGTACAAGTACATATCGGAAGTGCATATCGACATAGGCCATCACACTTTCTATGATATAATTGAAAAATATTAAATTTCAAGAATTTTTTTCTTGCAATCGGAACTTAATTATATTATTTTAAAGGGAAAAAGTAAAAGTTTTTTATTAAATAAAAAATTGACGATGGAAATAAAAAAAATATATCATTTATAAAAGTGAATAAAATAAAAATTCAATATTTCTAATAAAATATTACTTTTTATTTTCCAAATTTGTATATATGGTTTTAATTATTCTTTTAAAGTGTAGAATTATTAAAAAATTTATTATATAATTCTTCATCCTACTAAAAACTTAAGTTAATTACTATTCGTTACCCTATTAAGATTAAAAAGTCTATTGCCTAAATCAATTATAATTCTTTATCCTACTAAAAACCTTAGTCAATTACAATTCCTTATCCTATTAAGATAACACTAAATATATTCTATATAAGAATCCATATTTATTGTCTTCATTAAAATACATCAATTTTGAAATCGGCTCTACTCTTTCATTAAATTACTATTTACTAGTTAAAGTGGTATGTTTGGGAATTCAATATTTGTCAAATTTAATTCTAAGGTAACTATTATTTAATTATTATTATTATTATTATTTTATATATTTATTTTTTTTAATTTAACTTTTCAATTTACAAGATTTTTGTATTGTTAGTATTGTGAGATAATGAATTGTGTTTGGTCTTATAGGGGGAAATTAAATTCTACATTATTTGAATATTTTATCAATTCGGCGATTTATCATGTTTGTGTCCATATTTTTGTGAATATTGAATTATTAATATATAGAGTTCATATTAGTTACTTGGTCATATTTTAAAAAATTTACTAAATCAAAGTACATGTTACGTGCTATGTATTGGTTTTAAATTTTAATTTTTAATATATAGTATAATATAAAAATCTATCATCGATAGACCAATCACATTAATGACAACATCAATGCCGAGTTGAAATCCATTTAGTTGCGGGCTTGCCTGAATTGAATGTCACATTAGCACAAATTGTTGAGTAAGATTAATTTTTCTTTCAAAATCATGCTGTAAAGTTCACCAACATGATATGACATTCCCACCTAGAAAAAGCATTTTATAGTTTATACCTTAAACCTTACCTATGCTTAGTGATATCAAGTAGTAGTTTTATTTAAATATGGTAAAATATTACTATTTAATTGTTATTGTAGTCTAAAATAGAGATGGATTTGGACGAAATTGCACTGATTACATTTAGTTATAGACATGATCGATAAGTTGGTGGAGGTACAAGTACAAATTGGAAGTGCATATCGACATAGGCCACCGCACTTTCTATGATATAATTGAAAAATATTAAATTTCAAGAATTTTTTTCTTGCAATAGGAACTTAATTATATTATTTTAGAGAGAAAAAGTAAAAATTTTTTATTAAATAAAAAAATGACGATGGAAATAAAAAAAAACATCATTTATAAAAGTGAATAAAATAAAAATTCAATATTTCTAATAAAATATTACTCTTTATTTTCCAAATTTGTATATATAGTTTTAATTATTCTTTTAAAGTGTATAATTATTAAAAAAATTTATTATATAATTCATTATCCTACTAAAAACTTAAGTCAATTACTATTCCTTACCCTATATATTAAGATTAAAAAGTCTATTGCCTAAATCAATTATAATTTCTTATCCTACTAAAAACGTTAGCCAATTACAATTCCTTATCCTATTAAGATAACACTAAATATATTCTATATAAGAATTCACATTTATTGTTTTTATCAAAATACATCAATTTTGAAATTGGCTCTACTTTTTCATTAAATTACTATTTAATAGTTAAAGTGGTATGTTTGGGAATTCAATATTTGTCAAATTTAATTCTAAGGTAACTATTATTTAATTTATATATATATATATATATATATATATATATATATATATATATATATATATATATATATATATATATATATATATATATATATATAATTTAACTTTTTAATTTACAAGATTTTTGTATTGTTAGTATTGTGAGATAATGAATTGTGTTTGGTCTTATAAGGTGAAATTAAATTCTACATTATTTAAATATTTTATCAATTCGGCGTTTTATCATGTTTGTGTCCACATTTTCGTGAATATTGAATTATTAATATATAGAGTTCATATTAGTTACTTGGTTAGGTTTCAAAAAATTTACTAAATCAAAGTACATATAATGTACTGTGTATTGGTTTTAAATTTTAATTTTTTTTTTAATTTTTAATATATAGTATAATATAAAAATCTATTATCCGAGTTTTTTGCTAGGTAAGTTACATTTCAATTTTCCTTTCATATATGTATTTTGTTAATATCTATTAACAAAATACTGAATACCAATAACACCCTCGTATTTTTTCAAAATGTCCTGCATTTTCTGCTGATTATTATCAAGTTTCAATTATGCAGCTACCTAGGTTTTAACAATATAATTTCACCCTTTTTTTAAAATTATTTTTAGGGTAGACGAATTTTAATTTCTCTATTAATTATGAATACACTAATAAAAATTGTTAGATGCTCAACCAATTAGAAAAAAAATATTTTTAAAAAATTCAAAATTATGTGAAAACCACAATAATTGAATTTGTTCAATATGTTTCTTTTTCTTTTTTTATTTTACAACAATAAGGATATATATTTTGATTAATTAATTAATTAATAATGGTAAAACATATGATGAAAGAAACAATTAAAAGTCTATGATATAATTGAAAAATATTAAATTTCAAGAATTTTTTTCTTGCAATCAGAATTTAATTATATTATTTTAAAGGAAAAATGCAAAAGTTTTTTATTAAATAAAGAATTGACGATGGAAATAAAAAAATGCATAATAAAATAAAAATTCAATATTTCTAATAAAATATTACTTTTTATTTTCCAAATTTGTATATATAGTTTTAATTATTCTTTTAAAGTGTATAATTATTAAAAAAATTTATTTTCGTTAAATGTAGTCTATGTTTTGGTAAAACAAGCATGTTGGTAGGTAATTTTTTAGGTAAACATAAGGGTAATATTGATATTAAATACTAAATAAAAAGTATTTTCGTTTCAAAATATCTATCATTTTAGATTTTTTTATTTTAAAATATATATCATTTTAAAATTTAAAAAAAAAGAAAATATTTATTTTTTTATATTAATAATTTACATATTACAATACAGCAGTAAAGTCATCGACGAATATCGATTAGATATGGTAAGATCATCTATTCAACTTTTAATTATTAATATTTTAAATTATTTTTATTCTTATGAATTTAAAAAGAAATTTGATACAAAATATAATACAAATGATAACATATGATAATTTAAATAGGTGAAAAAAAAGTACAATCGCATGACTAATGAGCAAAAAAGAATTGAAAATGAAAAGAGATTAGAATGCGATAGAAAAAGAAAAATGAACACATCTGGAGAAACAGAAGAACAAAGCTATGTAAATGATAGCATAAGTAAAAGACAGAGAGTGGAATGGCTATGCAGAGCCCAATTGAATTCAAATGAGCAAGAAGGTAAAAATATTAATTATAAAATTATGCAAAATTTGATTTGAAACACTTCATTATGAATGCCAATTTATATTACCAAATATATTTACAGGACAAATACAATATCATCCTATGTGCTCACCATTGCACAAGTTAAAAAAAGTACTTTCATGCATATATTGCAGAACAAAAAGATTTGAATATGAACCACCAAATTTTTGCTGTCAGAGTGGGAAAATCAACCTACTGATAACACATGCCCCTGAAGAGCTCCTTCATTTATTCACTTCGGACTCAAAAGAAGCGAAGGAATTTCAGAAAAATATCAGACTTTATAATAACATATTTGCATTCACATCTTTTGATGTGAACTATGACAAAGCTCTTACATCTAGCAAAAATGGAGTTTTCACATTTTGAGTTCAAGGCCAAGTATACCACAACTTACCTCAATTAGTACCATTAGATGGGACTCCATGCTATTTCCAATTGCATTTTTATGACAGTACTAACGAATTAAAGAATAGAATGAGTACAATATGCAATGTCCAACTATGCGAGGCTGTTATGTCCAAGTTGATGAAGATTCTAAAAGATAATTCATATGCTAAGGTTTTCAAAAAGATTAACAATTATGAGTCATTTGATAATTTGAACATATGAATTAAAAAGAGGAACATACAACAACACGAACAATACAATGAACCAATGGAAAAAGACATAGCAGGCATTTAGGTAGAAGGCAACAATCCAAATGTTCCTTTAGAACAAGAGATTGTGGTATAAGCACATTTAGGCCATAGATACAGAGTAAAGCATTATTATGGTTGCTATGATCCACTGCAATACCCGCTGCTTTATCCTAGGGAAGAGACTAGTTGGCATATAGACATAAAAAAGCAGTTTACACCTTGTGATGTCAATTTGAATACAATGACAAATGACAACAATTTAGAATTAGCAATTGCAATGTTGCCAGAAAGTATTATTGAAAAAGAGAAAAGAGGTAAAAAAAAAATTAACATAAATTTCAATAAATAATTTTATTTAAATTTCTTAAATTATATTAACTATATATTTATTTTGAATTTCATATAAAATTTTATATTTCTTAAATGGTGTGGTATATATATATTTTAAAGTGATTATGTGATTTGAGTTTAATTTACTTTTTTTTTTTTGCAATCTAAATTATGAATATTTTACAAGTGGAAAATTAAAATGTTTTTTCAATTGCGTTCCCTATACATTTGAGTAAATATGATCTAACATTCCTTAAAGAATACAATCAAAATTCATAATAAAGTCCAAATCATTAAGTCCTTATTTAACAAAATAAGTTATGTGACAAAATTAACTTTTTATTCTTATTGAAACAGTAAATTGCAATGCAATTTTGTCAATGTATTGCAGATAGCTAATTTGTATAAAAATTTCAAAATCATAAATTTTCTAAATATTTTTAATCTATGTATAGTATATTAACAAGAAATATTGACTACAGGTGTTAAATGACCAACACAAGAAAAATGTCGTGCCATGAATATTACTGCTACCATTGTCAGATAAGGGATAATGAAAATTCACTGATATTACTGTCTGAAAGACTAATGCAGTAGTTCGTTGTAGACATGTATATAAAATTGGAATCAACAAGATTGGATTTTTATAGAACCCAACAATCACAGATAAGAATTGAATTGTACCAAGGAATTGTAAATAGTGTAAATGTTGGAGAAACCATAGGTATGCAAGTAAGAACAGGAAGCATTCTACCAGCGTCTTTTATAGGGGGCCCTAGAGACATGTGGAGAAGATACCTAGATGCAATGGCTTTGGTGCAAATATATGGAAAACCATATTTGTTTATTACAATGACATGCAATCCAGATTGAGAGGAAATAAGGGAAGAGCTAACAATGAAAAAAGTACAAAACAGACCTAATTTAATTTATCGAGTATTCCGAGCAAAGCTACAGGACCTAAAAGACCAATTGTGTAAGAAAGAAATATTTGGAAGAGTCGCAGCACATGTACATGTCATTGAGTTTCAAAAGAGAGGACTCCCGCATGCACACATTTTGGTTATATTAAAACCTAGCCATAAGATAACAAATCCAGATCATTTTGACAAATTTGTAAGTGTAGAAATCCCATATCAGAATAAATACCCAGAACTATATGAAATGGTGGCAAAACACATGATGCATGGTCCATGTGGCAAGGACAATCCAAAATGCCCTTGTATGATAGAAGGGAAGTGCAGGTTTCATTACCCCATACCATACTGCTCAAAAGCCACGCAAGGAAAAGATGGATACCCTTTATATAAAAAGCCTAAAAATGGAAAAGAGGTAAGACATCTAACAATACACGTGTGTTATTCAATAAAAAAAAATTATGCATTATCTTAACGTATAACAATCTCGTTGGTGAAAAAGAGACACAAGAACCTAGACAATAGATGGGTGGTACCTTACAATCCATATTTATTAACAAGATATAACTGCCACATCAATGTAGAGGTGTGATTAAAATATATGTGAAATTATTTATGCAAAGAATTAATTAAAATGAAATCTACATAAAAATTACATGTGAACTTTCTTGGACAGGTGTGTTCTGGAATGAAGGCAGTAAAATATCTTTACAAATACATCTACAAAGGCCACGACAAAGTCGCAATCTATATTACTCCAGCTGACAGAGAGGTACAAATAGATGAGATACAACAATACCAAGATGCTAGGTGGGTATCAACCCAAGAAGCTATGTGGAGAATATTTGAATTCGAAATGAATGAGATAAATCCACTAGTCATAAACCTACAGTTGCACTTACCAAACAAACATATGGTGTCATATTGGAAAAATCAAGACCTAAAAAAATTAGTGACATGGGACCATGTAACAAAGGCAATGCTGACAGAATTTTTCACTAAATGCTCCGCAGATGAGCATGCAAGGAGATTGATATATAGAGAATTTCTAGAACATTACATTTGGGATAGACAAGGAAAACATTGGGATAAAAGAAGAAGAGGAAAAGTCATTGGTCTAGTGAATGCAGCAAATCCAATAGGAAGAAAGGTATTTCTTGAGACTACTGTTGAGCCATGTTAAAGGGCCAAAATCATTTAAAGATCTGCTTACAGTAGACAATATGGAATGCAATTCTTTTAAGGAAGCTGCAATAAAAAGTGGCTTACTTGAATAAGATCAAAGTGCATTAGAATGTATGAGCGAAGCTGTTGCTTTTAAGATGTCAAGAGAGCTGAGAAGATTATTTGCAATTTTATTAGTATATTGTGAACCAACAGATGTCAGGAAGCTTTAGGAAGATTACTTTGATGCCATGTCTGAAGATTTCAAGCAAATTCATAAAGACTTGGTAGAAATTCAAGTCTCATCCACAATAAAAAGCATTGAATACCACTTACAAAGCATGGAAAAGGATATAAAGAATTATGATTTACCTAGAATCACAAGTCATCATACTAAGCAACCAACGAGCAATAAAAGGGAGATTATAGAAGAAATGGCAGTAGAGATACCAGAAGAAGACATTGAGGCAACTTTGAAATTGAATAAGGAACAAATGCATGCATATAGAAGAATACTAGATAGGGTAAATTCAAAAAGAAGTGGTGTATTCTTCGTGGATGTCCCTGGAGGAACTAGAAAAACATTTTTATATAGAGCAATTCTAGTTAATCTTAGATCGCATGGGATGATAGCTTTAGCAACAACAACTTCAGGTGTAGCTGCTGCAATAATGCCTGGAGGGAGGACAGCCCACTCAAGATTCAGCATACCATTGAGCCCAACAGAAATGAGCTTGTGCGGTATATCAAAGCAGAGTGGCCAAGCAGATTTATTGCGAATAGCAAAGCTAATTATTTGGGACGAGGCCCCTATGGCAAAAAAATTTACAATAGAGACAATTGATAGAAGTCTGAGAGATATAATGAATTGTGATGAGCTATTCGGTGGAAAAGTAATTGTATTCGGTGGAGATTTTAGACAAGTACTTCTAGTCATACCAAAAGGAACAAGACAAGAAATAGTCAATACAAGTTTGGTAAAATCATACCTTTGGAAAAAAATGGAAGTACTCAAATTGAGTAATAACATTAGAGCAAGATCATATGCATCTTTTGGTGAATTCCTATTGAGGGTGGGTAATGGAGAAGAGCCAACAACAGCGCAGGACTACATACTCATTCCGAAACAATGGTTGTGCCATAAGACAACAAAACAGACTGTGAAATGGCATTAATTGATGCAATATTTTCTAATCTAAAGAACAATTATACATCACCATAGTACATGATGAGTTGAGCTATATTAGCCACCAAAAATGAGTATGTAGACACTCTTAATAAAAAAAAATGATAGATATGTTTTCTGGAGAAAAAATAGTCTACAACAGTTATGATCAAGCAGTAGATGACACAAATAACTATTACCAAGAAGAATTTCTAAATACATTGTTGCCAAATGACTTGCCACCTCACAAGTTGGAACTAAAAGTTAATTGTCCCATCATATTGCTCAGAAATATAGATGCATCTAATGGACTATGCAATGGAATAAGGATGGTGTGCAAAAAATTTGATAGAAACATTATACATGTAGAAATAACAGTAGGACGACATGCAGGAAAACATGTCTTATTGCCGAGAATACCACTATCACCGGCTGAAAATGAAGAATATCCCTTTCACTTCAAAAGAAAACTATTCCTTGTGCGTCTCTGTTTTGCAATGACTATTAATAAAGCACAAAGATAGACGATACCTAATGTAGGAGTGTGTTTATTGCAAGACGTATTCTCGCATGGATAATTGTATGTTGCATTATCAAGAGATGTTTCAACATCTACTATAAAAATATTAGTTAAAAATGAAAAGCCCAATAAAAAGAAAGCAACTTATACAAAAAATGTAGTCTACAAAGATTTATTGTTGTCTAACAGGTATCATACTTTGGAAAAGAATATCACATAGTATTCGTTTAAATTATTTATATGTAATGTAACATTTATACTAATATTTAAAATTTAAACATTTGCAGGGACACAGTATACTGATTCAAAAATAAATTACTAATAAGTTATTCGAGTGCAATTAAAAAGTGAAAAATAAGTAGTACATGTACTCAAATCCACTCTGTCATTCTTTCATTCAATAAAAAATGAATGTTGCAACTTTATCATTTTGTTCAAACTCATATCATGTGCAATTAATAATCATTAATATTCTTATAAAGTACATTCTGATATTTATATAGAATTTATAATTATTATGTTTTATCAGTCTAATTATATTATACATGTACGGTTATATAATTTAGAAAACAATTTAATTTCACTTTGATTCAACAATTAAAGTGAATTTAATAATCAACTTATATAAATATTGTCAAATAATAATATTAAAAATCGACCAGTAACAAGTCATAATGAGTTGTAATGGAAATCAACATGCGAAGCACGATAGAAAAAATTTAGTTTTATATAAGGAGAAGTAAAAATAAAATGGAGTGAATTAATATTAATAAAGAAAAAGAATAAGTGTTACAAATAATATTAACTTCAAATATAGTAAGCATGTAATATTTAAATAGTAGATGTGTCTTAAGTACATGAAAGTGACTCATTATTTTGTTATATTTACATACCAAATTATAAGAAGCAAAAAAGAAAACCATAAAACAACATAAATTTAAAAAAAACTTATTCAATTGTAAAACCAGAAAGAAAAGAGAAGACAATCTAGAAAAAGGAAAAGAAAATTCAAAGAAAAGAGAATGAAATCTAGAGAATTTGAAAATGGAGAATTTGCAGACAGTTTGAAGATAGCGATTCTAAAGAGAAAAGAAATGGAAATTAAGAAAAGAGAGAACTTAGGAGAGAGAATGAGCATAATGACAAAATGAAAAAATAAGAGAAATTTAGTGTTAGATTTAATATTATATATCAAGGATACGAAATGACTTTTTTGTCCTTAATAAAATGATAATGTATAATAGATTATTTAACTAAACTAAATGACATTTTGTTAATTTCAATGAAATTGTTAAATTACTAAAAACCTCAATGGTTGGAATACAAATTAATTAAAGACATTTAGATATTAAAATACTAAAAACTTTATATTAAATAATAAAATATATAAACTTGATAGTTCGGTAAGGTATGGTTACAGTACTATACTATTCATATCATATCTAAATCCAATTCTATTTTTTTGGATATGAATTTACTTATATTCATTATCCAATTAACTTAAGTATTACTTGCTTTAACCAGATAGGGTTCGAATAGGTATCTATGGGTAAGGTACAAATTGTCATCCCTAAACAAACACTTTGAACTCAATTTCAAGTTGAACTAAATTAAGGGTATAATAGATATTTTATGCAATTTACTAGACAAATTAACGAAACGACAATAATAAATAAATTTACTATTAAGTTAATTTTCTAATTTAAATTACTCTTACAAATAGTGAGAATTATTTGAGATATTTAGGTGCCATTTGGTTTAATTGTTAGTAGAAGATTTTGATTAGTTGATATTTGTTAACTGATAATTAGACATGTTCGTAGATCTGCGGTGTAAACCTAGCTTATGAATAATTTTTTGATAGCTAATTGTTGTTAAGTATTTAGTAAAATTATTATTATTGTTAATATGTGTTAATGAGGATTGAGCATAAATATTCATATTTATTTTTTATTTAAATATTATTTTTAATGAGATAATTTAATCTTTTTATTTAAATAAATAATGACCCTTTTTTTAGAGAAATAATCACTGTTTTTTAAAAAAGGAATTTGTAAACAATATTTATCACTAAAATAAAATAATAAAACGAATTTGATGCAAAATAACCACTAAAATGGACAAAGATTCGACACACTTGAGATATATTTCAATTCAATTTCAGTGAGATGAGTCTCAAGACTGGAACTTGGCATCATTAACAGCCACTACTTCTTGTTGCTGGCAATTTATAACCTAATCCAAATCCAATCTAATCTAATCCAAATAGCCTCCTCACCTTCTCAACTCTGCTCTGCGCCTATCAACCAAAACTCAAAACAAAAAACAAAACTAATGCCAATATTCACTGCTATTCCTGTACAAGGCTCCTTTGTTTCGCAACTCTTGACAGCCAATGATGCTTCTTCTACTTACTCTTCGTTAGCTACTCACACAGCCCATTTCAATTCTTGTAGAATTTTCCATAAGTCCAGACACCCATTTCCCATTGCGAAAATCTCTGTCTCTGACAATCCTAACGACACTGCCATCGCCACCACCAGCTCTTCCGCTGGCGTTGTCGATTCTTCGTCTGATACTATTCGACAATCTCGGGTGGGTTTCTTAATTTTGTTTTCATTTGCTTCTTATTCCAATCAAAATTTTCTAAGGATTTTAGTGTAATTATGACCCTTTTATGGAGGTTTCCCATTATCTAATTTTTCACCTATATACAATTATAATTTGTATTTCTACATTTCCATGGTGAAATTTCATTGAAGAAGTTCAATGTTGTTAACGGTAATGATCTAACAAACTTTTTGTGCAAAGAAGTAGAGGTCCGCTGATTGGAAGGCAGCAAGAGATTATCTGGATAGTGGATCCATCTATGAGGGTAGGATTGAAGGATTTAATGGTGGAGGTTTGCTTGTTCGGTTTTATTCTCTTCTGGGATTTCTTCCTTTTCCCCAGTTGAGTCCATCACATTCTTGTAAAGGTACCCTTTACGTTACATAGCTTCTGGTTGTAGTTGGTTTCAAGGATTACTTCATTTATTATCTGGTCATGTAAACTTATGATAACTTGCTTATTAAAGGTGGAGCACTCTTTAAAATATGGTGAGTACGTAATAGAGTTACTAGGGCTACCCAGGTGAGCTGGTGAACTTGTAATTGTTTTTAGCAGGACAGTTTATCACTTTGGTCAGGCTGCAAAGTGCATTAAATTTTATGTTTATTTACATTAGTTATTATGTACCCAAATCTTCAATCAAATGCTGTTGCTAGGAAGAAGTTGTATGGTGGAGAGCTTGTGCTGCTAATTTTGGTGGGATTTGATGTGTCCCTCTTTCATTGGTAAACACATTTTCTGTCTGGGATTAATTCACAGAAGCTTCCCTCTGGTCCATAGTAGATTTTTCCCATCTGGAGAAGGCAAAAAGACTAGGTTTTAAGGGCCATGAATGAAACATCATGATCTTCACTTCTGGTTTTACCCTGATTATGTATCAAATGTATGAATTAGCTTTGGCTTGTCCTTAAAATGGAATTATGGGATGGTGAAATGTTATAGGAGATGTATAATTACTATTCTTCTTAACTTCTCAAAAATGGACAATTATCATGGGAGCAACCAGAAATGCAAGTAGACTTTTCTTATGGGGCAGTGGGACTAATGCTCAACCTGTCATATATGTTTTTACATTTTTAAGAAGAGAGACAAATTTGATGTTAGAAGTCTGATTCTTTTGCTTTTCTACACTAGCTGACCAAAAATTCCATTTTCCTTGTGTATAGCCTTGATTCTGAATTACATCCATCTTTTCCACTTAACAGTTTTCAATACATTATATAAAAGGGGCAGTAAAGAAAACTAGTTTGGAGCCTTGGGCTTGTGATTGCTAGCCTTTTAACTTGTTTTTCTTTTAATTATTTATTTTATGATTTCTTATCATGTAGAACCGCAAAAAACTATCCATGAGATTGCAAAAGGTTTGACTGGTTCACATATTTCTATGAAGGTAATGGATTTTTCTTCTCCATTATGTTATCTTTTTCACTTTTCCTTCAACGTGCTGTTTGCACACCTATTAATTTGCCCTGATGGGTTCAGTAATCCATATAGCTTGTCTCACATATTGCTTCTTAGATTTGTTTGGGTGAAATTATATGTAGAAAATGTGGAAACAAAAGCCTTATATAAGTTACTTTTTGGATAATATCGTTATGAACTATAAGTTTTTTTTTTTTTATTTGACAATCAACAAATTTATTGAGTTTTGATATATTTTTGCTTAACACTGTATATTGATAATTGAGATGACCATACTTGATGATTGAAGCAAGATGAGCAATTAAAGTTGAGGTGGGTTTTCTAGCTGGTGATACCGCTTGTTATATTTATTTTTGTCATTTTAAAAATTTTGTGGTGTTCATAACATTCTTCAAAACCTAGATTCATTCTCTAAAGATTGAATGGTAAAACTACCCAATATTGCCAGTAGTACTATTATTAGGTCATTCTTTTAAGATTCTCAGGTGTGAACTGTTGAAATTGAACTTGAGTTCTGCTTGTGGTAATCTTTGCATTGATATCTTCACCAGCTTATGGATATGGGGCTTGGTGATCACTCTAGTTTGGATTTAAGTTCCTTGTAATGAATTTAGTTTGCATTCTATTTGTTTTTTTTACGTTTCAGTCAAGACTCAGGAAAAGGCTTTAGGTTCAGGGAAGAATATGGACTCCCCATTTGATTTAGGATTGGTCCATTTAATGGGTTAGACTAACAGGAACAGGCTCACTATGTGACAGTTTTAACAGTTTATGTCATGGAACTTCAATAGAATGGCATAGTTACTGTATTATAGGTCAGCAATAATATGCAATTTTAAAGTTTGGAGACTAATTTTAACGTTCTTTGTTTTGGGAACTTATTTATATACTTTGTCATTTTCTTAGTTAGTCAATGAATTGTTCTGTTATCTTTATTTTCAAAAATGCTACTATTTCATATCAAACTGCAAAATACTACCCTTTTCCTTATTTTTCATATTTGGCTATTCCAGGGCGTGGTGATAATTAAATGGTTTTCTTTTTCCTTTTTTCTTTTTTTCCCTGCTTTATGTAAAACTCAGTTGAATTTAATGAGATTAATTTACTTAATATTTAGATAATCCAAGCAGAAGAGAACAGAAAATTGATATTTTCTGAGAAGGAAGCTGTCTGGTCAAAGTTTTCTAAAAGAATTAATGTAGGAGATATTTTTAAAGGAAGAGTGGGTTCTGTTGAGGGCTATGGTGCTTTTGTTCACTTGCTCTTCCCTGATGGTATCTACCCCGATGGTTTTATTGATTTTAAGTTTGTCAATGAGATTTTTTTTATTGCAAGCATTATTGGTGACTTTAAAGCTATGATACAGGTTTATATCACCTCACTGGATTAGTACATGTCTCAGAGGTTTCTTGGGATTTAGTTCAAGATGTAAGAGACATCCTTAGTGAGGGTGATGAAGTGAAGGTCAAAATTACTAATATTGATTGGTGAGTCTTTTGCTTCTTTATTTGACCAGAACAGATGTATATCATTATTCTTTATTTGACCAGAACAGATGTATAATGTGGAATATCAATATCATAAAGGTCTCAAACCAAACCAATAAACCAAAGAAACAAAAAAATGATAAAAAGGAAAGAGAAGAAGGTAAATAAACAACTAATGAAATATAAGTTCTGTAAAGTTCCCATAACATCTATATCTAAAGGAAGCAAGAGTATCAACCTGAATGATCAATGTTCACTGAAAATCATATGTAATCTGATGTTCCAAGAATGCTTCTTTGTTGGGTCTCTTGTCCTTTACTCAAAAGGAGAAAAAAGAAAATTGAAAAAGGATTCTTACCCAATGAAAGTCCTATTTGTTAAAGAGTTAAAATACCCCAAAGGGGTCAAACTAGATGTTAATTTATCTGATTAAGGTTAGATCACAGATTGTAAGGTTAATCTGAACCCTGAAAAGTCAATATCTGGTCCTAACGTGTACTTCCCCATACTCAATAACAAATCCGCTTAATTTTCCATATGTTCTATGCTATTTCTATTGAGAATTTTCATTGGCATGTGCAAGAGTGTATACTATAATGTGAATGACAGTCGCATAAAAATACTTGCCTGCATAAGCAACAAAATTAGCTTGCTAAACTAATTCTGGAGTTCAAATTTATAAACTCTGGTTTTATTTAGGTAAGGAAATACAATTTTCTTCACAGGATATTCATCTGAGCTTGATTCTTTTCCATTTTCTTGCTGCTTCATATTCTCGTGCTGTGTGCTGTGTCATTCTTGAGCAACAATCATGTGCTTTATGATTGAAAATCAATACAGGGAAAAATCGAGAATTACTCTGTCAATCAAACAGTTGGAAGAAGATCCACTGCTAGAAACTCTGGAGAAAGTAATGCCTCAGGTTTGTGAAATGATATGATTAACTTATCATTTGAGCATCACAACCTTCTTCATTGAGTCTCATTTGTTAATGGATGTTATATGGTTTGCAGGATGGTTCAGTTGAACTTGATCCTTCAACCACGAATAGCAGTGATACAGTTGAACCTCTTCCAGGGCTTGAAGCAATAATTCAAGAGCTACTACGTGAAGATGGGTATGGATTTGCGATTGCTGTATTTGTGAGGTTTTTTTGAAGATTTTTGGGCTTTGAAATTGCTTAAAATCAAGTTCATATGTTGCATTTGCAATGATAATTGCACCTTCACAATTTTTCAGCATTTTTTTTTTTCCAGTTTCTAGTACAGTTGATGCATCTTCCTCTCCACAATATCCCAAATTCTTATATGTTTTAACTCCCAATTGAATATTCCTTGCCATGATTCAAAGCAGGAATTTATTCCTTTATTTTGTTACATTCACATCCAGTGTAGAAGGTGTTATAATCAGTAGACAAGGGTTCGAGAAACGTGTTGTTTCGCAAGACCTTCAACTTTGGCTTTCAAATGTGAGTCACTTTTGTTAATTTCATGCCTAAAACAAACACACACACACACATATATATATATATATATATATATTTCTAGTCACTGTCTGGGTTCGCCCTAGTGTTAATTTTTGACATTGTCATCTTGCAAATCCTCAGGGACCACCTATAAATGGGAAGTTCACCCTTCTTGCTCGTGCTGGACGGCAGGCAAGTTTTATTTTAGTCTCTCTCTTCCTCACTGAAGGGATCATAACATAGTTGTTAATTTCATTCCATTACGCCAGGAAGGGTTGAAATATTTCGGTTCACCTAAAAATAGAAATGAAGATCCTCTCGTTTTTGTTCTCACACACACACACATACTAATGAGTTCATACACATACAAATGGGTTCATATTTCGTAATCATATGATAATGCAGGTTCAGGAAATGCAGCTAACAACAACACTTGATCAGGAAGGTATAAAAAAGGCGCTTCAGCGAGTATTAGAACGTGTGCCTTGATGTAAATTGTTGTTATCCAATGAATATAGGTTGATGTTTATTTATCATCTCTTTTTCATTCCCTCCCGATGATGCTGTATAGTAATTGAAGACTCAAATCCAGCCACTGCAAATTATATACCACTCACTTCGGAGTCACTCTGATCCTCTGAAATTGTAAAGTTGATTACATATGTAAACTTGAAAACAAATAAAATTTTACTTCTCATGTGCCCATATGGAATGTTGCATAACCTCATTCTACTACATTATTGAAAGTTACATGAAACATTAGCCTCGTGATCATCACAATTAAAGACCATAACCTATAAGGCTAACAACTATATGAAATGTTAGCCTTGGTTTTTAACTTGTATTTCTGAATTGTGAACAATAATTGAATATTAATTTTTGAATAATTGAATATTAATTTTTGTACAAACATATAAAATATTAATCTTATGATTGAGGTAATATATAGTCAGTCCAAAACTGAAAAAGACAGCAATACTAGACCCAAAAAAAAAAAAGGCCAATTATCATAATAAAAAAATCATAAAAAATATAGAAAAACAAAAATAAAAAATCAGAAATGATAAAAAAAAAAAGGCTCAAAATATTTAAAATGCTAAAGTAATTAACATGGGGATAATAACATACATGTATAGAATATAGATTACTAGGCACATAAACATCTTAATTTATATTATCTTACAATCTTACAAACTTACAAATGTATGCATATACATAGGTATTCACATATCAAACTTACACAACCCTAATTAAAATACTAAAATATAAACAACTCCTACCATCCATAACATATATACTACTACTACTACTACATTATTTAATTTATTATATATTGTCCATAAGGTACATATTTTATTTATTCATATATAAAAAGTTAAAAAGAGTCAAACGAAGACCCTAGGAACAGAGTCTATGGGCTTGCAGTCAACCTCGCTGAGTGTAGTCTTGAGCCCCTTTCCTGCACCATTTGCCAATGGATGTATTCCATGCTCTGGTCCTTTCATGTTAGCTCTAATCTCCCTTTCCTTGCCAAATGATATCCCATAACGCTTCTTCACATCTTATTATTATTAAATCAAAATTCAACATTAATTTGATACCACCACATATAAGACTTACCTACACTAGATATACACTACATCAATTCAACGAGATAATATATGATCAAGAAAAAAAAATTTTTTTTGTCACTTATCGGTTTAATATACGAGATAAACTCATGCACTTGATGAACTTGACATATTATAATAATCGTAATTTCCTAAATTTTGAGAAAGGATGTTAAACGTAATTTCCTAAATTCTGGAAAGTCCAAAAGGAGTGTACCGACTACTAAGGATGATTTCCTAAACCCCATAAAATCGAAAAAGCAGTTTACTAAAAAAATTTAAATCAATACTAAACACAAATTAAATGCAATAAAACGAACTCTTATTAATCTTACCTCGAGCAAGGTCGTCATAAAGCTGGCCCTCCCTAGTCATGGCCAACATGATCTGAGGCAGTCCAAGAGGCAAATTATCACCCTTGTCAACCTGCCAAAAGTGAATGGTCTTGCCATAAGTTTTGCATACTTTCTCAAGTTCCTGCCTTTGAATAGGACCAGGAATCCCAGGCATGAACAGAATTCCACTCTTCACCTCATACTCATGTGAGTGCCACAGCGGCTTCTCCTCCTCCGGCAACGTCATAAACAGATTCTCCGATATGATGTACTCTAACCCAATTAAACGAGCATCCCGTTCCGGACTATCGTATATTAGACACTGCCGCATTTCCTCGTTCTGGTGACCGCAAAAGTGATGCGCTTCTACTTGCCGAGTCATGTCGTCCCCGTAAAAATGAAATCTATAAAGAAAATAATTTATAAATATGAATTAATAATTTTTTTTTTTAAATTTATAGCAACACAAAATTTTTTTTTTCTAAAATACAAATTTAATTACTTATAATCAAATTAAAAACACTATGATTTATTAATTAATGGATGATTTATAGAGTATAATAAGATAGAATTTGGACCAATGAATGAGACTTTAGTTCAGTGATTACTCAATAGAGTTATCTGCATGATTAAAAGACGTCGAGTTCAAATCTCAATTAAATTCAAATTAAAAAAAAAAAATTCGGAGCTGGCTTACGCGCATAGGTGTTGATGTATTTTATTAACAGGAGCAAAGCCTTGAACAGCGGAGGTGGCCGTCTCAAGGAGGTTGGTGGTGGCTGGTGTTGGGTCGCCGGGAACTTCTGGGTGAGCAGACATTTTGTTTTGTTTTGTTAACAACTGTGGAACTTATTTTGTTAAGGATGGTTTTTGAATAGTTTTTAGGGGCTGTATGGTATGGTTGAGTAGCATGCAGATTTACTCGTGGCAGTTGAGGGCTGTTGACGTTGCAACGTGGCTATACACGTGGCTAATTAGGGCAAATCCAATATTTAAGGTGATTATTATTCAAAAACATGTCGTTTTGTGTCGTTTTAATTTGAACTTGAAATGTTTTGCCATTGTCATATCATTATCATTTTGATTGATAAATGTAACTTAATTTCTATTATGGTGGATTCAACAATTTTATCCCAAATTTTGCAGTTTTTTGTATTTATAATTTTATATCCCACTCTAAAAAATTATATCATTTTATCCCAATTTGAAAAAAAAAATAAAATAAAATAAAATTACAATGGCATCCTAATGAGGAATTGGGGATTTCAAGCAACAAACTCGTCCCTGCTGCATACAACAGTAGAAACTCAAAAAAAAAAAAAAAAAAAAAGGTAGGACCCGCTTAGTTAAATTTAGCCAAGGTTTTCTCTACCTTTTATCTCACTATATTGAAAGTTTCCAAATGAATGAAATAACTGGATTAAAAATATCCCTCGGGCAATGGTTAAAAAATTGCTCTCCATGGGCTTTTTCTGACCCTTTTTTTTGTTTTTTTCCTAACCCTTTGTTTTTTTGGAGGAAAGTGTGGAAAAAACAACAGAAAAAAAAAAAAAAAGAGTGAAATTATTATTTTTATTTGGTTTGCAAATAAGAGAAAGAAAAGAAAAGAAATTGAGAGAAATTATATTTCTCAATTATATTTTTACACCAATAAAAATTTCTCTCCATTTTAGAGAGAAATGAAGAAAAATTATAGTTAAGAAGTGTGGGATATATGCAATTACTAATACATCCTCACTTTTTTATAAAAATAATGTTAAAAAAATAAATTTATGTTATAAAATAAAGAACAATTATAGATAATAGAGAAAAAAGAGAATAGAAAAAAAAATAAATTTCTATATATCTCACTTCGTTAATTGTAACACCTATTTATAAGTGTAAAAAGTTATAGAGATAAGAATATAAATAGAGTTTTATTTATATAAGAATACCTATCTATAAAGATAGTATATACATTCAATCTTATGACGTTACTTAAATATTGTTACAACACTCCCCCTTAAATATCTATCACAAAGAATATACCTTGTTAACATCTTACTAAGAAAAAATCTTGTAGAAAAAAAAATCTTAGTGAAGGAAAAAATAATATATTATTCATGTAGAATTTGCACTATAATATTGTCTCATTAAAAATCATGCCTGGAAAATCCAATGAAACAAAATCTAGGCTAATAGAAAAAGAGTATAGTGTACTAAAATCTCTTCCTCATAAAAACATGATTTCTATTAAAAATTTCTTAGTCGGCACATTCCAATTTTATTTATCAACTTCTCAAATGCGATTGTTAGAAAGTGCCTTTGTAAACAAATTTGTCAAATTATCAAACTGTATACTTAACGATGTTTAAATAATATTCACATATAATAATTTATTTATAGTACTCTATTAGGATATTACTTGTGCCATGAATATGCCTTGTTAAAAACTTTGCTAGAAAAATCCAGTGGAAAAGAATATAACAAAGAAAAAGAGTACAATTCATGCACTATTCTATCATTGCACAAATTGCCTCATTAAAACTTTTGATCAAGAAAATCTCATGGGATAAAAACTTGACTAAAAAAAAGAGTACAATCTTATATTAATTCGCTCCCCTTGATGAAGACAACATCTCATCATGGTGCATATCAATCGATGAAACAATATTGTTCTAATATCACATTATGTGATGGCTTAATAAATAAGTTGTTTTTCAAGCGAATTATGTGATGGCTTAATAAATAAGTTATTTTTCCAAGCGAATTTCATGGATATCAATTTTAGCACTCTTCTGGAGTTTATACATGTAAGAGAATTTGAGTAAAACATATTTACTTTATTTACTTTATTTTGTTTAATACATGTTCCGTTAATTTCAAACAACATAATGGAGTATCTTTAATTGAGGTGCTTGAGGTACTTCATGACCATGAAATTGCAACATCTATCACATAACTAGTCTAAGATCCATCATTATGATGATCAAGTAAATAACTACCTCAATAAAATGATGCAATAGTACTTCAAAGATAACATAATAAGTGTCTTGCACCATTCTAATATTGGTTGGTATAGAATTATACCTAGCTAGGAAATTTATTGTAGATGTAATATCAAGTTTAGTACAATTTGCAAGTGCTCCTATAATACTCAATATGATACTTCATGACCAAATAATTCATCGTTATCTTCTTTAGATCTAAAGGCGTCTCTTTTCACTTCTAGTGAATAAACAGCCATTGGATTTATCCATGCAAAATTGTTTAAGTATCTTTTCTACATAAGTAGACTGGTGTATTAGGACTCTCTTAATGATCAATCTACATATCGATACAAATTTTTTCTTGAACTTACTTTTTAGATAGTACATGTTTTCTTGAGTTTGTTAAAAGTCCCAATAATGTTTAGATCATTAACATATTTGCAATAATAACCAATTTATGGTCTTTTATGAATACATAATGAATCATTCACATATCATTCTCTTAGTAAGGATTCACTCTTATATCTTTAGTCCTTCTAGAACTCACATAATATTTTCACAAGGCACATTTCAAGCCTTTGTTTAACTGCCATACTAATCAAATAACGGAATGTGATCATTTCCATAATAAAAAAATTAGTTTTCTCATAGTTAATAATAGGGCGAGGCTAGTGCTACTTTAATTGCCTCTTTCCATGAGTATCAATCATGTTTATGCTAAAATTTACTTGTACTTATAGAATATAAATCTAGATTTTTTCTTGAAACAGTAAGAAATACTGTTGAGGCAAATTAATCATTGACGATAATCGAATTTCTATCAACTCTTTCTCCTATATTACAAAATTAATTGAGATCTTATAGTTTTTATTTATATGTTACAACTGAATTATTTTTATGAACTTCTAGTTCATTCTGACTTATACATGGATAAAAAATACAGTTTCCTTCTAAGAAATTTTTGGACATTATTTAGCACTACAAGTGCTTGTTCTCTCCCTAATGTTGAGAAATGTGTCTTATTAAAATAAATCTCAAATCTCATTTATAGACCTAGTTTTCAAATATTGAGGTGGTGCTATTAATATATACATGGCACAACCAAAAACTAGCAAACGAGAAATATTAGGCTTACATCCATGTATAAATTGTAAGGAAAGTATGTATGATATAATGGCATGTCATGCCAAATGTTTGATTATTGAACTTCAGGTTCAATGCTTGAACTACAAGTTTAAGTAACATATTGTGCATGTACATTGGGGAAAATAAAATTGCACAACTTATTGATAAAATATAATACATGTAAAAATATTTGGAATAAAATGTACCAAAACAATAATGACAATAATAATAATGCAAGATTTTAGCAAAGTAATTACTCCTTCAGGAGTCTACATAAAAATTATTGATATTGAACTTAGTTATATCCTTTATATGAGTTGTTTCTCTTCCAGAGTTTCCATGATAAATTAAATGTAACTCACTCTTGAGTTTAACTATGATTTGTGCCCATTATTCATGGGATTATTTAAAGCGTTCGCTTCAGGGAATGCTACTACCTTGATGATTTCTAATTAGTAATTTATTATTCTTTTTCAACTATAAGTTCAAATATTTTGTAAATTTTCACTCTCTTAAATACCGCTACAAGAGCATATTAGAGGTATAAAAAATAGTAGATATCTTCTTTTTGCATATCATATTTTGTAATTTTATCACCACACAATTTTAGTTGTGAAGTGAATCTAAATGTAGTTTACTTGTATTATAAAATAGACTTAAAATCTTATAGGCGAATTTAGCCAATCATATTGAACTTGTGGTATGAACTTGTGATAAGATCACAATTTTCAAGTGTACCAATCTTTAAAACTCTTCTAGAGAAGACAAAAATTCTTCATAGTAAGATTTTCATTCCTTAAATCCTCACTTAAATGAGATATGAGTAGGATTATAACCTTTGTTTTAATTTCAACCACAAATTTAAATTGGACACTATAAAAATTTATCTCAAAAATTTATTTTGATATTTCAGTATCAAAAATTCACATCAAATAACTAATATCATAAAATTCAAATTTAGCTATATTGGACATAAACTATATTATTACTACCAATTCTAGTGGTGAAATATAAGTACTCTCGTTGAATAAATAACGCAGCTTGAATACAAAAACAATGTCCAAAATTAATAAAGATGTGATTTAATAATAAGACAACAGATATTCACATTATAATCACACAAATTTTGGTAAAAAATTGAATGAATATATCTCCATCTCAAACCAAATTCACATTTATCATTGAAGCTATTTATAGATATCAGAATTAAATTTCTCTTCATAGGAATCATATGGCACTTATGTATGCATTTGATATATGTATAAATATCACAATACAATGTATTTTAGGCATACTTGACTTGTAGTCTTTGAATCTTTATTACCCATCTTACATATCTTTCTGAAGACAAACATTTAGTTTCGCAATATTGTGGATCGACATATACTCTCAAATTAAATTAAGATAAAAACTCGATGCTTTTCAAATAAGTAGCACAAAACGATAAAAGGTATAAAAAAAAAAATTACTTAGCTAAATTTAAATAAAAGAAAATTAACAATTAAGTAATACAAACAAGTAGTTCAAAACATGAATTAAATGTAAAAAGATTAATGCAAATATTAATCTTACCTCATATGCATAACGTAAAAAGATTAATGCAAATATTAATCTTAACTCATATGCATAACATATAGATGAACTATATTCAATTCAATTAACCACCATTTAATATATATACAAATTTCCTTTCACTTACTATTATTGAAGCCCAATAAATCAATTTATTCAGCAAATCATTTTAATTTCAATCATAAATTAAGATTAAAAACTATAAATAAATTCATCACAAAAATAATCAAATAACTCATCAACCATAACGACACCTGGTTGAATAGTTATTAATTAACAAACCATAACTAAAATCTATTAATCATAACTTCACCTCATAACCAATTTATTGTAAAATATTAATAGTAAGGATAAGAGTCAGGATATGAAACAAACAAATAGTATGGGATAACAAAGACAATCTAGAGAGAAATCATATGAAAAAGCTCTTGTCTTGGGTTTCTCTAGTTTAGTTCTTTATTTCTCGAGGACTAGAGCACTAATTCTTCAACAACTAGTAGAATACCAATTAGTTTTTCAAAAAAACTATAAAAAGTATTAGTTCTTTAAGAACTATTTCTGAAACTATAGAGAGTGTTAGTTCTTTATGAACTATAGGGAAATTTAGTTCTTCAGGAACTTAGGATAACGATTCATGAATTTTATATTTTATTTATTTAGTTCTTCAAGAACAAGGAATATTAATTTTTTGACAAATTGGGATACTTGATTTTCAAGAATTTAGAATACTTTAGTTCTAAGGGTCAACTTTTTAGGAATTTATACCTTAATTATTGATTTAATTAATTCTTCAAAAACTATAGATAATACTAGTTTTTCAGGAACTGAAATTTAAAACACAAGTTTTTCAGGTACTATATATAATATTAGTTTTTCAAGAACTATAATTAATTAATTAATAAATTTAATTCTTTAAGAACTATATATAATAATAGTTTTTTAGGAATTGTATTAATTTATTTAATTATGCAGAAATTTAGAATACAAATTCTTCAAGATTTGTACTTAATTAATTAAAATTAAATAGCATCAAATAATATATCCATAAATGAGCATAAAAAAAATCCATTGCATCTTGCTAGTTAGAAACATATATATAACAATTGAAAGATGGGAATCTAAAAAGCAATGATGTTAAATTACTTAACTTGTTACTCATCACATTATATATATATACAACGATTTGTATAAAATCAAAATTATAAAAAAATCTCTTTTAAAAAAAACTTTCGAATCTAAAAAAAATAATTAATAAATTTTTAAATTCATGTGGTATTCAAGTGAATTTACTAAATAAATTTAAAACACCATAATTAAATCAAGCAAAAACAACGTGTTAATAACATATAATGTGTAAAACAGATAACAACTTACTAACTAACTTCAAAGAATAGTAGAACAAAATCATACCGATAATTTATTATAAAATAAATAACAATTATAGAAAATATAGAAAAGAGAGAACATAAGAAAAAATAAATTTTTTATGTGTCTCACTTTATTGATTGTAAGACCTATTTATAAGTGTAAAATGTTACAGAAATAGGAATAAAAATAAAGTTTTATTTATATACGAATATCTATCTATACAGATATGATAAACATTCAATTTTATCATATCATTTAACTATTATCACAATAATTTATACTTTATTTCTTTTTATTTCCTTTGATATAAAATTAAAAAAAAAAAAACCAAGCAAGAGAGGATTAAAATTCTTTTCTTTTCTCTTCATTTCCCTTATTTAATTTCCTTTCATTTCTACTACTAAAAAGGAGGCATTTACTGATGGAAAAAACCATTGGTAATATTAGGAAAACCTTCAGTAATATTATTTACTAACATATTAGAGACATAACTTTTTTATCTTCAAAATCATGATCAGTAATTTTTGCCAATGGTTTTTACTATCCGTTGAAATATCTACTAATGGAAAAAACATCAGTAAAGTTAGTAAACCATTGCACAATTTTTTTTCCTAGAAATTAATAAAAAATTTGTAAGCCGTCGGTAAAGCTAAATAAAAAATAATAAATTATCGATAAATCGTCAGTAATAGACAATTAAAAAATATATTAAATATTAGTAACTGTCAGTATATCAAAACAAAAAAAATAATTAAATATTTAAAAGCCATTAGTAAACCATTAGTATACGTGTAATATTATTTTTTAAATTGTTTATATAAATTACAGTCATTTAATTAAATAATATAAATATAAAATCAAAGATTATGCAATTTGAAATAAATTTAATAATATAAATATAAATAAAGAAAAATATTTACAAAATTGTATACATATCCTAAAATAAAATCTAGTACGTACAAATATAAAAACATACTAATATAAAACTATCTAAATCCTCTACCTCATCACTCTTGATCGCCCTCTACACCTTTTGGATCTATAATATATGTATCAGTAGTAGCAGCATCAACTATAGGATCGACGACTATATGGTGAGAAGTAGTTGTTAGAGGAGGTGCCATAAATACTCCAGTCTTGTGGTAAAAAGTTTGCATGAACTATTGCATCTGCTGATTTAGTCACTCCTCCATCCACTGCTTAATCTCATGCAATCACTTCACAACTCACCTATTTATCTTCTACTGTATCTCTACAGATATAGGAGGTGGTGGAGCAACTGTCATTGGGATGTCCATTGAATGATCACGCTCCAAAATCAAGCCTGTGGATCCAGCCTTTCTCCCGATAGGCCTAATGTATATCTCTGTCTCATCTACCAAAGTGGGCTCACTGAATTCAAGGGACGGCTACAACATCTACTCGTGGAGGTTGTTAATATCCTCTTACATGCATTTTAAGCAACATTGGAGTAAGTAAAAATATTTTTAAATTTACTTGAACTTAAAAAATTATTATTACTTATATTAATCTAGTGTGATCATTGGTCAATGAATGTCTTCCTGTTGTGTTTCTTTGTGTGTGTGTGCTTAAAGACTTCAAATGGAGTAATATATATATATATATATATATATATATATATATATATATATATATATATATATATATATATATATATATATATATATATATATATATATATATATATATATAATTGATGTTTCTTCTTTTAGCCCAAAACAAGATGTTGAACATAAAATTGTGTGGTGTTATAATTTGAGGGGCAATTACTCAATCAAATCCTTTTGCAAGCAGATGGAGATTAGTGGTTCAGATGTCTATATTCTAAGGTGGCAAATGTCTCTCCCCTAAAAGTTGAGCTATTGGTATGGATGATCCTTCATGGCAAAATTAACACTAGAGGTAACCTTGCTAATAGAGGTATTACAGATGCTACTCAAAACATTTGCCCTTTTTGCAATACCTATCCTGAAGATGAAGATCACCTTTTTGTCCATTGTTCATGGTCTTGGAAGATATGGTGTAAAATTCTCACATGGTGGAACTATGCCTGATGCTTGCCTTACTCAATTGTTCATCTCTTTGAGTAATGGAGTGGTTTCTCTTCAAATGGTATTTTTCAAAGTAAGTGTTGGGGATTAATTTTCTTTTTAGCTTTGTGGATCATTCGGACTGAGAGGAACAATAACATTTTCAATAACTCTTATCCTTGTAATTTTTTTTTATCTCATTTTGGTTAAAACAACTCACTAGGTTGAAGCTTATGATTCATCCTTTCCCTATTCAACAAACCATGTTCTAATGTCATCAGATTGCTTAAAATATTGGGAAATAGTGAAAGTTAGTAGACCTATGGCCTTTTGGTCCCCTCCTCCATATCAATATTCTCAAGTGGAATGTGGATGCTTATGTTATTGGCAAGCCTGGTCCTGCAACTATTGGTGTATTCAAGGCCATCTTCTCTTACCCAATTGGTATTCAAGACTCTAATGCCACCGAGCTAAATGCAATACTAAAAGATATTCAAATCTCTGTGTCACATGAACTCATTGCTAATTCCCACATTATTGTTGAATTTGATTCTTCAAATATAGTTAGTTGGGTTAATAGAGGGTTGGATGTGTGTCCTCGACAACTATGGGATACACTCTAAAAAATCAAAAGTTTGGCAAGATCATTTCCCTCTTTCAAATCTGTTTACATCTTCAGAGAAGCTAAATTTGTAGCAAATCATCTAGCCAAATCTAGTATCACAAGGAACTCGGACTTTATTGCTTGGCTGTAATTCTTAATTACTTTATAAGGTCCTTCATGATTTCCTCTTTATCATAATTTTGCTTTAAGGCTTTCTAATTCTAAAGATGCCTTTATAGTTGGGTTCTATGTGGTTCTCTTCTAATATGCTATATCTGTTATAGTTTTGGATTGCTTTGTTTCTATCCCCTTTTAATGGTCACTAATATATTATCTTGGTATTTCTTATTGGTCTCAAGATAATTTGTGATGGGTGATGCTTCTTTAGTTGTTTGTGGTTGGTATTTGAAGACAAAGCCATCATTTACTTAAACTGGAACTAATGAGTCTTTTGGGGATGATTTCTTAGTTCTACACTTGGGTTTATTCTTAGTATTATCTGCTATTTCTATGCTTTGTTAGCTAGATTTTTTGCTGCTTTTATTTGCTTTGTTATGGACTTTATGATGCTAGTCTAAAATTGGGTTTCACATCAATAGGAATGCTTATTTATTAGGTTGATATCTTATGGCTCAAGTTTCATATTTGGTGAAAGTGTGTTATAGATTGGTTTGGGGTATCTATGTTTGCTTTGATCTCATTTTGAACTTTTTTGTCTTAGTATTTTCCTTTTTGTTGTTTCATTGTGTTGGATAGTTTAGGCTCTTTCTTTTTATTGTTTATTGTTGAGGTTACTAGGGTTTTTTCACATAACTTTGTGGTGTTTAGCTTTTTTGGGTATACTTAGGTAACTCTATTAGCTTGGGCAGGTTTGTGCCACAAGATTATATTTTTCCCCATCATTATTAATTATAAAATTTGACTCTTATTATGAAAAAAAAAAAAGTTATGCTTCAAGCTTTAATGGCGGAAATAAGAACCAAAATAAAGCAATCAATCCCTAATCTAGCAAAAAATGCTCTGATACCATGTTAATTTGAAGAACTCTAATAGATAAAATAGAGAACTATTGAATTTGGAAAACTCAATTCTATTTTATTAAAGAAGACTTGCATCTATACATAAAAAAGAATAGTATTTATATGTACAAGAAAAATTAACTAAGACTATATATGTCTCTTTATACAAGTACAACTAACTAATTACAAGTCTATTACTGCTAATATATATATATCAAGGAAATATGGATTTTGTAATCAGAGAAGGATAAAAGGAATTTCTGTATATTTGATTCCTAATCTTACATACATATTTATATACAATGCTAATTCTTCTTTAGGAAGGTCTACTATTCTAATTTAAGGTATACCAAATCTTCCTAATCAAATATTCCTAATCAGTTTACATTCTTCCTAATTAATATACATTCCTATTTTGTACATCCTGTAACACTCTCCCTCAAGCTAGAGTATAGATATTAATCATGCCCAGCTTGTTACAAAGATATTCAACTCGAACCCTGTTTACAGTCTTTGTAAAAATATCTCCCAATTGTTCCCCTATTTTGACATAACTAGTGGAGATTATACCCTGCTAAATCTTTTCACAAACAAAATGGCAGTCAATCTCAATATGCTTTGTTCGTTCATGAAATACAGGATTGGATGCAATATGAAGAGCAGCCTAATTATCATACCACAATTTAACTAGTACTGAAGTTTTAAGACCAACTTCAATTAAAAATTGATATATCCACATGATTTCACATGCAAATTGTGTCATAGCCCGATATTCCAATATTATTTGCTTCTTGCTCTTCCATGAAACCAAATTCCCACCAACAAAGACACAATAGCCTGAAGTAGATCTTCGATCCTCCTTAGATCCTGCCTAATTAGCATCTAAAAAAAATTCAATCCTAGTATGATCATGATTGCCATATATAATACCTCGCTTAGGTGATCCTTTTAAATAGCACAAAATTTGTTCTACTGTTATCCAATGATCCACAGTTGGGAAGGACATGTACTAACTCACAATATTGACTGAATATGCAATATCTAGATGAGTTATAATAAGATTGTTTAATTTCCCAACCAACCTTATATATCTCTCAGGATCTTCAAATAATTCTCCTTCTTTTGTGAGTTGCAAATTAGGAACCATGGGAGTGCTATATGATTTAGCTCCCAATTTTTGTGTCTCAGACAATAAATCAAGCATATACTTCCTTTGAGATAAGAAGATCCCCTTCTTACTCCTGGTTACTTCAACACCCAAAAAGTATTTTAACATCCCTAAATCTTGGTATGGAACTGACTATGGAAAAATGATTTAAGAGAGGAGATACCTATATTATCACTTCCAGTAATGACAATATCATCCACATATACTACTAATAGAAATATGCCATCTGTAAACTGTTTATAAAAAACTGAGTGATTGGACTAACTTTTTCGCATACCAAACTTCTCAATAGCCTGACTAAATTTACCAAACTAAGCATGAGGGCTTTGTTTTAACCTATACAAAGACTTACGAAAATAACATACCTTCCTTAAGCAATAAATCCAGGCGGTTGCTCCATATACACTTCCTCCTGAAGATCACCATGGACAAAAGCATTCTTGATGTCCAATTGATGCAGTAGCCAGTCATGAGTAGCAGCCATAGAAATGAATAGTCTGACAGCGGTAAGCTTCGCAGCTGCAGAAAAAGTATCCTAGTAATCTACTCCATAAGTTTGAGCATAGACTTTAGCAACAAGGCGAGCTTTTAAGCAAGCAACTAATCCATCAGGATTAACTTTGTCAACAAACACCATTTACAGCCAATGGCTTTCTTACTTGCAGGTAAATTTACCAGAGTCAAATTATCATTGTCTTCTAAAGCAGTCATTTCCTCAATCATAGCACTCTGCTACTGAGGATGAGAAAGTTCCTTGTTAATAGTTTTAGGGACAGAAATAGAATCCAAATAGGTAATAAAAGAACAAGATGAGGGAGATAAATGATTATAAGACACAAAGGAAGACACAGGATAAGTACACTGTCGCTTACCTTTTTAAAGAATAATAGGAACATTAGTCTTAGGAACTGGATCTAACGACAAAAGAGCTGGTGCAGCTAGTGCAGGACATAAGTCAGAAGAAGTCTTTCGTCGGGAATACACTTGTACTATAGGAGGCTTTGGCTTAGGAGGAATAGGAGCAATAGGATGAGAAATGGAGGATGTGATATTATAAATAAGCAAATCATCATCCTCCCCCTAACTTGTATAAGAATTAGATGGGAAAAAATGAGTATTTTCAAAGAAAGTGACATCTGCAGACACAAGGTACCTATTAGAGTAGGACAATAACATCTATATCCCTTTTGAGCACAAGAATACCCAAGAAAGATACATTTCAAAGATTTGGGATCTAATTTTGTGACCTGTGGATGAACAACCTAAACAAAACAAGTACATGCAAATACCCTAGGTTTAATAGGAAATAATGGTTTATTTGGAAAAAGAACATGATAAGGTGTCTCACCCTGAAGAATAAAGGATGACATGCAGTTGATAAGAAAATTAGCTGTGGAAACAGCATTAGCCCAAAAGATTTTAGGAACCTGCATTTGAAACAATAAAGCCCGTGCAGTTTCTAAAAGATATCTATTTTTTCGCTCAGCTACCCCATTTTGGGATGGTGTATCAATACAAGAAGTTTGATTAAGAATGCCATGTTTAAGCATGTAATTATGAAAAGTTTCAAATAAGTATTCCTTAGCATTATCACTTCTTAGTGTTTGAACAGAAACATTAAATTGAGTTTTAATTTCAGCATAAAAAGCAGAAAAATGAGAAAACACCTTAGAATGATTTTTCATTAAATATAACCATGTCATTCGAGAATAATCGTCAACAAAAGTAACAAAATACTTAAACCCAATTTTAGATGTAATTGGATAAGGACCCCAAACATCTGAATAAACTAGTTCAAAAGGAGTACTAGCTCGTTTATTGACTCTTGGACTTGAACTAAGATGATGGTGTTTAGCGAATTAGCACGACTTGCATTCTAATGAAGATAAACTTTGAAACTGAGGACATAATTTCTTTAACACAAAAAGAGAGAGATGACCAAACCGACTATGTGCTTCAAATAGGGTAACCACTCTAGAACAAGCTATGGATCTTGGTACTTGTATATCAAGGATGTAGAGGCCTCCAGATTCATGTCCCTTACCAATAATCTTCTTCATCGTAAGATCTTGAAACAAACAATAATTTGGAAAGAATAAGACACAACAATTTAAAGCATAAGTGAGTTTGCTCACAGAAATCAAATTAAAAAATAACCGAGGTAGACTAAGAACAAATGACAAAGGAAGGGATGGAGTAGGAACAATTGTGCCAGATCCAAGAATAGAAGATGTTGACCCATCTGCTAAAGTAACATTGGAAGTAGATTTGTGCAACTTAAAGATAGAAAATAGACTAGAATTACCTATCATGTGATCTGTGGCACCAGAATCAAGGACCCATTCAGAAGAGGAGGACACAAGACATGTATTGGGGTTACCTGACTCAGTAATGGTAGTTACAGGAGTAGACTGTGATTTTTAAAAATCTTGGTACTTGGCATATTCATCCACAGATATCATGGCCGATTTTTCAGAAGTGTCAGTAGTAGATGCAATATGAGCTTGCTTATTCTGCAATTTCCTATAGTCTCAGTTCATATGACCAGGCTTATTGTAATAGTGACAAACTATTCCTCCCAAATCCTACCCTCGAGTGTCCATGTTTTAATCATAAGTACTAGATCGGTCAGAAGTACCAGAATTGAACCTCTTACTACTATTCTTATATGGTTGTCTCCCAAAATCAAAGGCGTTATTGCGACTGACCAAAGCATTACCAGGCTGGCTGAACAAATTGAGAGCTATCTATGCAGAGTATTCTACTAAAAGTATCTTGCAGAGAGGATATCTCATAACTTAACAAAATATGAGATTTAGCAGTCTCAAATTTAGGTGGAAGCCCAGCTACAAAACTCATAATTGCCATCTTTTCTCTCTGAGCTTGCTGAACTTTTACGTCAGTGTTGAATGGAAGAAGCATATTAAGCTCCTCGTATATTTTCTTGAAATCCATAAAGTAGCTAGTAAGAGATCTATCGCCCTTTTCTGTACTATAAAAACCTCGGCACACCTCATAAATATGGGAGATATTATCTTTTCCAAAGTACAAGAAATCCAAATAATCTAGTAATTCTTTCACAAATTCATAGTGATTTATCATACCAATTACCTCACTATCAATAGAATTACGTATCTGTAAGAACAAATGAGCATCCTCTCTAAGCCAGGATTGTCTAGAGTCATCACTGGGTGGGTCATCAGTTAAATGATCATCTTTAGCAATACTTCTTAAATAAATTAGAACAGTTTTACTCTAATCCAAATAGTTAGAACCAGTAAGTTTATGTTTCATAATTTTTGACATTACTGGAACCAAATCAGAGACAATCATTGTCTTTTTCTCATCCATATTTTGCCAAATTAATCAAAGGAACTAGAGAGCAGATTCTAAAACACCAAAAGGAGACCCAACCAAGGAGAAGATGTTATGGAACACAAAAGCCCTCACACCGTACTGATGTAGACCCAACTAGGTATGGAGAGATGTCGTGGAAGATGAGGCGAGCTAAACAAGATGGACCGGACTGATTTTCGGCCAGGGATGTGCTCTGGAAGCTTTTGCGGCGCATGTGGCTCACTTGTAAGGATTTCGACGACCAAATTTTGGACGAAGGCTGATCAACGGGTGGCGCTTCTCTAAGAGTAGGTAGTGATGACTAGAAGTCACTAAAGGTAGGTGACCCAAGGAAATAGCCACAAAGCCTACTATGTTTTCAAATAGAAATTTGCCAAACACCAAGAACTAATTTCACAGGCTCTGATACCATGCAATTAGAGAAGGATAGAAGGAATTTTTGTATACTTGATTCATAATCTTATATACATATTTATATACAGTGCTAATTTTTCTTTAAGAAGGTCTACTATTCTAATTTAAGGTATATCAAATCTTTCTAATCAAATATTCCTAATTAGTATACATTCTTCCTAATTAATATACATTCCTATTTTGTACATCCTGTAACATATTTAAAAAAAAAAAATTACATGCTTTTTTCCATATGTTATTGTTGAAAAGATAGAACAAAAACATTTGGGTGAGAATTAATTTCAGTGCCACACTGCTAGATTCTGGTAATAATTGTATCATTTCTAGATTTAATTAAAATCATATTATTGTTCAGTCGTGGATCTCTAGGTAGGGTGATAGTCACCTTCAAAATTATTGTAAATTCCTTGATATATATTGAAAAATTACTTTTTTTTTTTAAATAATGATTTTCATGCTCCCAAACTTTAAAATAAAAAAAATATGGTATCTCCCAAATTAAGATGCTAGATCCGCATTTCTGTTACTTACTCATTAGGAATTTAAGTCACATTTATTTAATTTCATATTTGAAATTTAGTATAAATGAAAAGTTTATTTAGAATTAGATCTTATTGATTTCATAAAATTAGTTATTATACTCTAATAAAATTCAATTAAATTTGGTAGAATTTATAAATTAAAAAAATTGTTAGAATTTATAAATAAATTTATTTGACTTAAATAAAATTAGTTGACATTTTAATTAAATTTTATGCTTAATAATTAGTTTAGCCATTTTCTATGGTTGCTTTGTTTAAAAACAAAGTAAACTATTTTGTTTTCGAAAAAAAAAAATTTTTTACAAAAAAAATAATTTTATTCATTTTTTAGTAAATTAAATTATTTTTTCGTAAGTTTTTTAGTTACGAAAAAACTTTAATTTTATAAAAATATGACTTGTTTTTTGCAAAACAACAATTTTACAAAAAAGAAATAATAATTTTGTAATTATAAAAAAATGACTCTCTTATAAAAACTCATAAACTTCTTATATTTTTTCATAAATTAAACTATTTTTTATAAAGTTTATAAATATATAAATTTAAAAATACTACCTTAATCATTTTAGCATTTTTTATTTTTAATTAGTGAAATGTAACAGTACATTAATTTAATTCTAATATTTTAAATATTTTAATTATATTTATTATTTATAACTATCATATTCACCATAAAAAATAAAATTTTGTATTTTGTTTTAAAATAAAATAATATAAAAATTTACCTATATGATGTATTTTATAAGAAAATTGTATTTTTTTTAAAAAAATATTTTTTCGTAATTACAAAATTATTTTTCTCATAAAATTATTATTTTAATAAAATAAGTCATATTACAAAATAAATTATATTTACATAAAATTAAATTTTTTTTCGCAATTAAGTAAAATTACGAAAAAATAATTTAATTTACTAAAAAATATAAATAAAATTATTTTTTTTGTGAATTTTTTTTAATAAAGTAGGTTACTTTGTTTAAAAATAAAATAACTATAGAAAACACTAATAAAATAATATTTAATTTGCAAACATGTCTTCTCATTTATCTCCACCAATATATGTAATTCAAATTTCTAACTGTTTTAAAAAAAAAATCGAATTGTGCACTTTTCCTAAATTTAATTAAAATAAAAAGGAAAACCAAAGTTTTAAATACTTCCTTTATTATATATATCATTAAGGAATTTCTTGATTCCTTAATACTCTTTTTTTTTTAATCTTCTATTTATTGTAGTTTTTAGTTTTAAAGATACCTTCACATGCACGTAATATCCCTTTTTATTTTTAATCTCTTTGGTCTAATTAACTTATAAATAAGATATGTTAATTAATAAAATTAATATTATAAAACAATATGAGTATTTAACAATATCTCATTATAAGATTTACTGAGATCTAAGGAAATTATATTGTTTAATTATTTCTTAATCATAAGCATCACAATCCTTCATTTTCAATCTAAATAATATTTCATGAAACCACTTTTATGAAACTAATGCATAGTTTATCATTTGACTCATTTGTTTCTAAATTAACTTAACTTATTATATGTTCTTTTTGTCAATTAATGTATAAATTAAACTAAAATGTGGCTGCACTTTGTATGGGTGGGCGAGTTTATTTATGCTTTAGTTATAGTATTCTCTTTTAATATTACAATACATATTAAATTAAATACCCATTACTTATAGATATAATCGTCTTCCATTCCAAAATACGGATTAAAAAAATTATTTAATTTTCACAATTCTAAGTAAAAAAATTAAAATATTATTTTATTAATTTTGATGTAGAAAAATAAAAATAATTTAATGGAGGAATAAATTGAGAGTAAAGTTGAAAAAAAAAAAAAATACTCCTCCATTTCATAGAAATAGACATTTTAAAAGGTTATACACATATTAAGGAAGTTATTAAAATAGTTTCAATCTTAATTAAGATGGACTAATATGTTGGGAAATGAGTCCCACATCGAATAATAACAAAATGTATAAAGGATTTATAAATGAATGAGTGTTGAATATAATACAAGCCAATTAGTTTTATATAAGTGGGTTCCAACACTTACTCACTTATAAGTCCACGTATATATGTGCCCATAGACTTTAATTCAATATACTTTTATTTTATCATTAAAACTTAACTTTTTTCTCCCACTAGAACTGTATCGCTAATTGGAAAAAAAAAAAAAGTAATAAATATAGCATAAAACTTCTAAAACGACAATTAATTTTAAACAAATTTTTTTTGGAATTTCTGTAGAAATGCCTAAAAAAAAGATATGATTTACAAATAAACGCTCACTTTCTAATCTTTACTTTTGTACGCTTTGCATTCTTTTTCTTATTTTCATACGCTCCACTATATAAACCCAAAACTCTACTACCATCAAAAAATCATTAGCTTTTGAAAATTCAAATCAAAAAAATTTGGCCAAAGCTCAAAACAGTAAAACAAAACAAAAAACTTAAACAAAATCAAAGATTTGCAGTTTATTTTTGAAGATTATTGAGGGCAATCGATAAAACCCAATTATTTAATTGTTTTAGAGGTTATAAAAAAAACAAAAAGAAAAATAAATTTGAACAATTGTTCACCCAAGAAACTCGAATCCAGAATAAAATCAAATGGAAGAGCTCACCTGACTACAAGTATAATCAATAACAAAATTATTTGAAGTTAAAAGGAAAAAATAATCTAAGGAACAAAACAATGCAATGAAGATGACGGTGAGAGCAACCTTCATTTCTCCATTGCCTTCCAAAGCTTCGTTTTAATTGATGATAATATTACTGAGTGTAGTTTTACGGTTGAGGTTCAGTTAACTTTTTATTTTATGTCATGGAGATAAGATATTTTAGTGTTATATTGGGACTGTAGACAGGCACGTATGGACATGTGTTTATTATAAATCTTGTAAGAAATAATAATTAACACATGGTAGGTATGTCGTTGTGTTTGTATTTGTTATATATCTAGTTTTCCATTATAGTTTAAGTGTTGATTATTGAGTAATTTGCATGGCAATTTGACCAACAAAAATTATCAAAACACTTTTTAAGATTTGGAAAATCTATTGGCTAGCCTTTATTACCTTTTTTAGACATTTTCATTTATTACAAATTACAAATATCATTTCTATTAGCAAAACAAAGATAATAACTTAGTTTAAAAAATTATTTAGTTCTCCGTATTAAATTTGCCTAATAAGTACATCCTTCCTTTCTAATAAATGAATTAAATCAATCACAAAACAACCTCCAATTAATAAAAAAAAAAAAAAAACAAGTATTTTAGCAATACTAATGCTAAAATATGCAAAAATAAAACAATTAATAATCAACCTATAATTAATCTATTATCAACCAACAATCAACATGTAATCAATGACAAATCAACCTCAGATTAATCGGAACACAACCTAATAAATATAAAATACTAATGCTGTAAAATCCATGTCAATTGAGCAATACAAAAAATATATAATATGTGTAACTAGGTTCATACCCAATAGATACATGTCTAAATGAGTATTTTTCAAAACTTGAATCTTTGACATGTGGTAATTAATTATATAATTAATAATATGTGTAATTAGAGTTATGTCACCAATTGACACATGTCCAAAAGGGTGTTTTTCAAAACTTGAGTATTTGACATGTGGTCATTTATTGTACAATTTTTTATTAATATAATTTACAATTATTCTAATGTGCAAATTGACATGTGTAACTAAAGTTATGTCCAATTGACATATGTTCAAATGGATAAGTTTATCCTATTCTTTATTTTTCTATTTTATAAAGAAAAAGAAAATGTGACATGTGTAGGTGAAAGAAAAAAAAGTGACATGTGTATGTGAAAGAAAAAGAAAATATGACATGTGTCAATGAAAGAAAAAAAAAGAATGTGAAAATGTGACCTATGTAAGTGACTAAAAAAATAACAAATGATTTTCAGTATTCACAGTAAGCAATATATTTTAAGTACATTTCAAGTATATAACGAGTATATATTAGGTATATCATAAGTATATTCTACAAATAAAGTATTTCCCCTTCTTTATAAACTTAACATTCTCAACCTTCTTTTTTATTTAGTTCAAGAAACTTCAGCTTGGAACAAAAATTTTCTACAAAATTTATAATTATTTAATATATTAGTGCATTAAATATTACTTTAAATTAAAAATTAATTTCTTATTTTATCATGTAAATATGTGATTATTAAATTATTAATTAATAGCATAAATAATAAAAACTTTGAATCACTAAACTAATTAATAACAAAATTTTATGAAAGAGATATAGAGAAAAAGAAAATATAAAAAGAAATAATCAAATGAATAGGCAAAAGAAGCAACAATGGCATCAATCACAAATCCCTTACTTTCTCTCTACTTAATTATTTCTAGAAAATATAGACCTAATCTATAATTTATTTCATAAATATGACTAATTCACTAAAAAAAATATAAAAAGAAAAAACAACCACAAATCATCCTCGGTTCAACACAAAAAAAAAAAAAAAAAAAAAAAAGAAGGTATTTTAGCAATACTAATGCTAAAATACACAAAAACTAACAATTAACCTTTTATCAATCAACAATCAACCAAAAAACAACCTAATTCTACTTGTAGAGATCTTAGTGGTGGGTTTGCTTATGAAATAATGATTTTAGCATTTCAATTCACAATTTAATTGAGATATATGTTTAAATTCCACAATAAACATCTAACCATTTTTATTTAATTAATAACAATAATCAATCAAATTATTATTATTATTATTATTATTATTATTATTATTATTATTATTATTATTATTATTATTATTATTATTATTATTATTATTATTATATAATTTTAATTAAATTAAGAAATAGTTAAATATATAAATGTGAAATGAATTTTAGAATATATTGACTTTCTCTTTCAAATCAAGTTTTATTTTGTTTCTAAAGCTCTTACAAGAGGATACATAAAGTTGATTATCATCAAAATATATTTGATTATGGAGAAAACAATCTAAAATAAGATATGTATTTAGAACCAACCCCTTTCTTATACATGTATTACATAATATGTTTATATCACGAGAAGAAATAAAGTTGTTTTAATTTTTTTTATGGCTCGCGTAGAAATCTTTGCAAGCATCTAAACTCAAGATATTAGCACAAAATCTCTCCATCTCCTTGCCATCTCTCTCTTTACAGACCTCTTTTTACATCTAAGCCATCACCTCATCCCAATCCCACAAATACCCACCACCACCAAACTAACCATTGCTCTCATTTTCGCATATTCCATCCACAATCTCTGGCAGCCTCACAATCATAAGGCTGACCTTCCTCCTTACTTCCCTTACTATTGGATCAACCCTAGAGAGATTAGATTAGAGAAATGACAGTATTAAACACAAGTGGGAAAAGCTAAAATCTGGGAATTTGATGGATTGAAAGCTTTGAATCCACATCTCCTAACCCTAGACTCTAAAAATGGTTTGAGCAATTAAAATAAAATTAATAGGAAAGAAATAATTTGGGATTTCTACAAAAACAGAGCAAAAGAGATGGTACACATGTAAAAAAAACAAAAACACAAATAATTGGAATGTATAAAAGAAAAAATAAAAAAGCAAAAAAATAAAATTTCAAAAACAAGGGTAAAAAAGTAAATAAAACTAAAAAAGGGGTAGATAGTGTAATTTCCTCAATTTACTTTTTTCTAAAACTTCTATTAATTTGAAACAAAGGGAGTAAAAATTTTCTCGAAATTTAAAAAAAATCAAATATTTCGCAAAAAAATTTCTAAAACGACAAATATTTTGAATCAAATGAATTATATTACTGTAGAATTAAAAAAAGAAAAAAAATTACATAAATATTACTTTGCAGTAGAAAATCCAAGTTCATTGTATTATATTATGGAAATTGAAACTTCAATTACAAAAAAATATTAAGGTAGTGTGCTTATCATATAATAATTAGTTAGAAAAAAGAAATTATGTATCCTAGGTTTAGTCATTCCCATTATCGTAATCTTTCATTCATAATCAAATAGAGAAAAAACATATATATAAAATATTAATAGAAAGTTGACGAACGAATTAGAGAAATTATATGCTTTTCAGATGGAGGACACTGATAAAGAACAAGAGAAGAGATGTTTGGAGGAAATTAATAATCTATGGAAAATGGAGGAAAGCTTCTGGAGGCAAAGGTCAATAATTCAGTGGTTAAAAGAAGGTGCTAGAAACACTCGATTTTTTCATGCATCAGCAATTCAAAGAAGATAAAAAAATCTAATTTTAAAAATCATAGACAGTGATGGAAGATGGGTAGAGAAGGAAAAAGATATAAAAGCAGAAATTTTAAAATTCTTCCTTAATCTATACTCCTCAAATGGTGAAGTCAATTATGATTCAGTTCTACAAAATATAAGTAGAGTAGTACCTGAAGAATTAAATGCAGCTTTGGGAGCACTCGTACAAGAGCAAGAAATTAAAGAAGCTGTTTTTTCTTTGGGATCTCTAAAAGCGCCAGGTCCGGACGGCTTCATAGGGAATTTTTATCAAAGAAATTGGAGTCAACTATTAGGAGACGTCATTGCAGTGGTCAAAGATTTTTTTCATAATGGCAAACTTCCTGAGAGCATCAACAGAACATATATAGAGCTTTGATTCCAAAGGTCCAAGCCCCAACTCAAATTTCTCAGTACAGACCAATCAGTTTGTGTAACTTCTCTTATAAAATTATATCAAAAATTATTGTTCAAAGACTGAAGCCATGGATGAACCCTTTAATTCATAATTGCCAAGCAGCTTTTCTCCCTCACAAATGCATACAAGATAATATTCTAATTGTTCATGAAATATTGCATGCTTTTAAAACCACTTCCTCTAAAAAGAATTTTCATTGTGCTATTAAGCTTGACATGCTAAAAGCTTACGACAGAGTGGAATGGGGATTTTTGTGGGCTGTACTTACTAAAATGGGATTTTCTAAATATTTTGTTAATCTAATCAAGCAATGTGTCTCTACTGTTTCATATGTTGTATTGATTAATGGGAATCCAACTGATTACTTCACTCGTTCTAGAGGATTGAGACAAGGAGACCCCTCTCTCCATATTTATTTATTCTGGTATCCAATGTTCTGTCAATGATGATAGAGGATTGTATTAATAGAGGTGCCTTAAAAGGATTTAAAGTGAACAGAAGAAGTCCAAGAATAGCTCACATGCTATTCGCGGATGATACTATTCTGTTTGGGGCTGCCTCAGTTGAAGAAATTAGTGAATTTAAAAATATTCTTTTTAATTATGGTAGAGCCTCAGGGCAAATGATCAATACTGCCAAGAGCTCCATTTTATTCAGCAAGAATACTCCTGCTCAAATTCAATTAAAGTTAAGTTCTATTCTTGGTATGTCTCAGATGACAGGTCGAGAGAAGTATCTTGGATTGCCTGCCTAATGGGGAAGATCAAAATCAGAAGCTCTGGAATTCTTGATTCAGAAAATTAAGATGAAAGCTCAATCATGGAAAAACAAGCTCCTTTCTCATGCTGGCAAAGAGGTATTAATTAAATCCGTTTTAACTGCTATTCCTACTTATATAATGTCTTGCTATAAATTGCCAAAAGGAATATGCAATAAGATCAATGTGATAGTTTCTAAATTTTGGTGAGGGTCAGATCAAGAAAAGAAAGGGATAGCTGTTTCTACTTGGGATTTGGTGGCTAAATCTAAATATAGAGGGGGCTTGGGTTAGAAATTTTAATGCTTTTAACTTATCTCTTTTAGCAAAACAGGCATGGCGCTTAGTGACTAATCCTGGGAGTATTTGGGCACAATTGGTTAAATCTATTTATTTTCCTAATGAAGATTTTTGGCAAGCTAAGGCTAGCAAAAAATCATCCTGGAATTGGAGAAGTTTATTAGAAGCTAGAGAAGATCTTAAACTTGGGGCTAGAATTAATATTCATAGAGGGATACAAACAAAAATATGGCAGGATCTTTGGATTCCTGATTCCCCAAATTTTAAACCTAGCTCTCCAAGACCCCATTCCTTTTATCCTTTTGTTGTTGCTGATCTAATGACTGATTAAAAGGAGTGGAATATGAATCTTCTAAATCAAGTTTTCTCATCAGCAGATGTTGAGATGATTAGAGAATTCCAATTGGACCTAGCAATGTGCCAGATCAATGGATTTGGCATTAGTCTAAATCTGGTTTATTCTCAGTAAAATCAGTTTATAGAATGTTAATCAGAAATAAGGAGAGTTTAGAATTTTCATCTAGTTCCTCTATTGTTAATTCTTTTCCCCCATGTTTATGGAAATCTGTTTGGAAATCAAAACTTCATCCTAAAATGGCTGTATTTATATGGAGGATATGCAGGAGAATGCTGGTCACTAAGGAAATGCTATTTAGAAAGAAGCTTGCAGACAGTTTTCTATGTGAAATATGTCAACAAGAGAAGGAAACTAGAACATATTTTCTTCTTTTGTCGTCACGCACGAGCAGCTTGGCTTGGATCTTGGTGGGGTTTTAATTTTAAAAATAATCATAATGTTTTGTTTACAGATTGGTGGCATTGCATAACAAAGAAATTTTTGGAAGATGGTGACTTTTCTTCTGTTCAAAGAGTAGTATGCTTTTGCTGGGCTATTTGGAAGCAGAGGAATGCAAAAATCTTTAATTCTAAGCAAATTAATCCTATCAAGACCATAGAGCTGGCTCAGAATTATTTTGAGGATTATTACTCAGTTGAAGATAAAGTTAATCATCATCCTTTGGGTAATTCAGCTAATAGTCATTGGTGTCCTCCTGATCTAGGTTTTGTTAAAATCAATTTTGATGCTTGTTTTGATAAGGGAATAGGAATCGCCTTTTTAGCAGCTATTTTCAGAAATGAGCGTGGAACTTTGATTGATGGAGTAGCTGTTAGATGGCCATCAAGGTCTCCACTTACAGCAGAGGCACAAGCTTTAATTGTAGGTATTCAATTTGCAATTAAAGCTGGATATAGAAAGGTTATTCTAGAATCTGATTGTAAAAGTCCTGTTGATAGCTTTACTGTTCCTGTGGAAACAAGTCCCTGGGAAGTTCATTCTTACTTGTACTTAGCTAAGGATCTTAGTCTAAATTTTGATTCATTTTGTTTTGTATGGGCCAGTAGGAATATAAATAGATGTGCTAACTGAGTTGCTAGAAATCTTTTATATAATTTCTTATCTCCAACTTGGGTTATTTGCCCTCCAAAGGATTTGTACTAGTTGTTATTGTCTGATGTAAATTCTATTTCAGTTTAATGGAAGTTTCATTTGGCAAAAAAAAAAATATTAATAGAGAGTAATCATATATATTTTAATCTTTGAACAGAAAGTACTAGTATATATCTATGTAAACAGTCCATGTTATGTTATTATGTCTTTCTGTTTGCTTGAAAGAAATGAATTCATGAATTTCAATATTTTCTTTGCTCACTTTATTTCTCAAACAATCAATTAGTATTTAAATTAAGGAATAAAAAAATTCTTTATTTTTTTTTCTTTACATGGAGTTTAGAACTTTAAATTTTTAATATTATGAATTAAATATGTATTATTTACCGCTTGATTAAGTTGATAAATTCATACGAATTACTTCTCAAATGTAACTTGGAGTATCAATTTTGAATTATGAGGTGCTTTTTCTTGTGAAGCTTACATCAAGCTTAGCAATTGGATTTGAAATTAAACATAGCGGGGACCTTGGACTTGAGCAAAAAGGACGTTTTTTTTTTTTTTTTTTTAAAAAGAGTAAATAAGAATTTCATTAACTTGAATTTGAAATCAGTACATCATTATTGGCAATAGCAGTTACTGTGTAAACAGGGACACTAGTACACTCCTGTGCACCCTTAGTAATCATATGTACAGCTAAATTACTTCCTTCCTAACATGTTGAACCTTACCCCCCCAAAGGCAACAAATCTCTAATATTATCAAGCACAATCCCCAGCTGTGTATCTTCAAAACTACCACTCTTCAACCTTTGCATCACTAAAAAGCAATCAATTTCTACAGCCATGCAACACCATGCAGTGCCTTGAACCCAAGCAAGAGCTTCTCTTAAAGCCATAGCTTCCATCATTTCTAAACTCCAATGGTAACGCAACGGTGAAGCCATAACCACTACCACCCTCCCCTCACGATTTCTGACTATTGCTCCAATAGAACCAATCTTCCGCCTGTCATCCACTGCAGCGTCCACATTCAACTTCAAAACCCCGGCGAGAGGACGCCTCCACTACTGCGCCCCAGTCCTAGGCTGCACCTGCTATAAATTAGAAGCCTCTTCTACTTGTTCTCGGGCCTGTTGAAACTCTATTAGACCATGAAACGCCCCATACACAGCAGCTTGCGGATCGACATGAACGTTATCCCATAGCCTCTGATTTCTACTCCACCATATACTAATTAGAGGAGATTAATTATTGTTTGATGTCGGAATAGTATTGGTCAATGGTGGTGATTATCACTGAGATTAGCAAAAACATATTGCTAATTTCAAAATTAGTCGAAGACAAATTAGCGCATGTATTTAGACTATATACTTGCTTGGATGTATCATAAGGCGTGTAATAGTCTAAATAATTTGAGCAAGTCAATTGTGAAGGATGAAAATAACTATGATTCTAATTCTATCGTCAATTCACATTTCACACCATTGTAAACATTATCAATTATTATAAGAAAGAATTAAATAAATAACATTAAACATGTCAAACCGTTGATTGTCGACATATTATTCTACAACAAATACTGAGATCAATCCTTTTATTACACATAGTTCAAATGGGGTTACAATATTGTGGATGTGCCATGCCCTTTTAGACCTACACAGTGCTTTTTATGTTGTCTTGTCCATTAGGGTTTGGTTAATTTTATATTCATTCTATCTAAATTCATTTTATAACAGATATATATTTTCAAATAATAATGGATTGAGTTATAACTAGAAATTTTTAGATGAATCTTATTCACCAAGTTAAACTATGGTCAATTAATTAATAATATGACATGTTAATTATAAGACACACTTTATGATATAAGTGGTTGTTAGAATCGGAAAGCCCATTTAATTTGGAAGATCTTTTTAACGGGTCTTAGTGATGGACGCACTTATTAGTTTAACACAATGCTGTAACTCAGAATTTTAAGACAATGGAGTTATGAGTTTTTTCCACTTATATGTTCATTCTTAATCTCTTTTCTTTCTAATATAGCATTCTACACACTTAAAATTCTAACATTCTCTCCCTCAAGTGTGAACTTCCACATTGGACTTAAGCACCCCTTAAAACTAAGCCTCAAGTATTTACAATAAAGAGTTTTAATATTCCACCAATTAGGGCACGCCAGGATGTCAGCTTCTAAAATCCATCAGGAGTCTTACCACATAAGATAGCAAAAATGTGGGCAGTTTGAATTTTTGAACTTTTAAAAAATTCAAACCACCAAGGGTTTGGCCCATGAATTCCAACTACGAGTTGACCTAAATTTATGTGTAAACACAAAGAAAGAAGAAGAATAAGATAGGTAATCAAATTACCTCTTATAGCATAGAAACAACCTTCCAAGCTACTTCCAATTCTTCAACGTAGCTCCTCAAATGCGAAGCTACTAGTCTATACACACAAACTCAACCGATCAAGCTTCTTCCATTAGTACTTGAGACATCTTTGATCCCCATCTTTGGTTGCCCAAAATGAATCAAAGCCTTTTGGGTTTAAAAGGTTGTTTTGGATTTTGATTGTAAAGGCAACAAAGAAATTGTAATTGATTCTTTCTCAAAAAACCCAATTACAATTGAATATGAAATGGGTAGGATTAATTCTTTGTAATCAAATTCTTTCTCAAAGAATCCCTAGAAAAGAAGATAGAAGATTGAAATGAAGAATAAACTCTTCATTCTTCATTCTCTCTCTCTCGCTTATTTCTCAAGAAGAAGAAGAAGATGAAGAAAGAAAATGGAGAAGAAGATGAAAAAAAAAACAGATGAAAATTGGCTTGAAGAACTGTTCTTCTTTTTCTCTTCTTCTCGTCTTTATGATTCTTCCCTTCTCTCTTTCTTTTCTTTCATTTCTTGTTTTCCCTTTGCCCATTTCTTTCTTTATGTTTCTTTTATATCCACTAGTTAGTGGATAATAAGTGGGGAAGGGGCCTACCATTTTGTGTTCCCTTTTCCACTTTAGTCCCTCTCCGTTAATTGGATTTTATTTTTACTCAAACTCATCATGTATTTGTAAAAAATCTAGCCTAACTATTGTGCTAGTAAAGTCCATTAGCCTAATTGACTAATTTTACAACAATTGTGAACTTGGATAAATATCTCATATAATATTCAATTTTGCTTTAATTTGCAATTAAGTCTAAAATCTTTTTCAATTAAGTCCTTTCCATTTATGTCTCAAATAAATTAAGACTTAATTAACATAAACCTAACTTGGATCGATTAAATTTCAGGACATGTTAGGGTAGTTGTAAATTTAATTATAAGTTCTATCTGATTATCATCAATCAATTAATTTAACACTTTAATCTAAGTTTACTCACCCCCATTTTCCAATTTTTTTTTTTTTTAGGAAATCAGAAATGTACAAAGTGAAACTCAAGTTCCTACTTCACTTGATACTTAGGGTTAGATGGAGGGAAAACTTCTTCTCCACAGATGGTGTGGGTTGATAGTATATTGCCACGATAGTTGGATCATTTATAAACTAGTAATTATTTGACTAATGATCCTTTGAATGGAACTGTACATTTTAAGAGGCTTAGTTTCTTAAGAAGGCTATTATGTTGAGAATGCCTATGTGTTAAGACAGAACATAACTAAATGTATGTTTTTTGTATCTTATGGTATCAAAACCATAGCTAACTCTAAACATTGATTAATGCATTGATGATGAAAGAGAAAATTCTTATCATGGAATCACCAGGTACAACCCTTACAACTTCTCTTATCATTCTTGCGCCTATATCGTTAACATCTTCCTCAAACTTTAGAAAATCACTTCGTAAAAAATAGATTTTCTTTATAAAATAAATTATCTTCTAGATACCAGTGAAATTCAAGATACTTCCCTTCCTTTCTTAAATCCTCATGATGCCTTTACTGAATATAGATCTTCATGGACTCATAGTATTAAGATTTTATTAAAAGAACTCCTCAAGAAATTAAAAAGTATGTTTAGTCCTCAACTTTTGATTAGTATACTATTAAAGCAACTGGAGAAGAATAGTTTGTTGATCTTCAAATTCCTCATGAATTTCTATCTCAGTGGTTGGCAAATGGATTCACTCATATCCATTTTGGAGCAATATGTCTTGGATGCACTTATAATGGTAGAAAAGGCTAACCTGTTCATATAAGGATTTCCTTGTTAAATACAAGGTATCTTCATTACCAGGATGCTGTAATTGGCACAGTGGAAACTACTTTGAATTCTGGTACAGTAATTTTCACTCTTTTTCCAAACTTCAATTTAGCTCTCAATGATCTTCATGTCCTTTTGGCTTTAAAGGTTTAGATTCAAATCACAGGAGCTCCTCAAGTAGCTGATGCTACTACAACTACTCTTCATTACTAGTTAATTTACATAATTCAGAATCATGATATAAATTGAAGCCTTCCGTTTCCAAATTAGGCTATTTATATCATAGTATATTTAGATAATGCTCCAACTTGCCTTCATATTCCTAGACAAATTCCTTGTGATGATTTGTTAAAATTAATAAGTCACCAATTATGAAAATTGTAGGCCTATCCAATCCACTCAGCCTATTTTTATTTCAAAAAAGGATAAGTCTGTTGAGATTGTCTTTGATAGAAAATCTGTATCCAAAGCTTCTATATTACCCTCTCTTTTTCCAAGTTAATTCATTATTTCTTCTTGGCCACAAGAAAAAAATGTTTCTATTCTTGCTTTTGATTAGTTAGGCAAGCCAATTTATGCTTTTGAGAGAAACAAGCGTTGTTACTAGGACAAAATGTGATTGTGATGATTGTTATAGATATTCTTTAGAAGAAGGTGATCCCTATAAGAAAAAAAAGAAGAAGAAGAAGAAGAAATCTATTCTTTTTGAATATTCACCTCAGGCTTATCAAAGAAAATATAATGATGAAGGTTCTTTTGCTTTAACAGTAAGACAATTTGCTCATTTATTGTCTCCTGATTATATCCCTCCATCTGTTTTAAGATATTGTAAACCATTCTTCCTTTGCATGAAGATGATTAGTTCTATCTTAAGAAAGTTATTAGAAAGGCTCTTTTGCCTTGCTACAAACAAGCTCTTAAAATTCTTCCAAAGGAAGCCGCTCTTTCTTCTATCCCAGCATGTTTTATGTATTAGCCATTTACAACTCAATATGAAGAAGAGTTTCCATCTTTGACATATACAACCAATCCAACCATAAAGGTAAGTACTACTCTTTACATCAAGAACCCTGCTAGAATCAATGCAGAAGGAAAGCCTCTCTTCGTAGGACTGGCTAAAGCTGTTTTAAATTTACGGATTGACAATGGTCAAGTCTGAAAATAGAATTTTGAAAAAGATTGAAATTAGAATTAAGCAAATCTCACATTAAGTTAACAATAATGATGCTTTGGTAACTAGTCAGTCCAAAACACCCTATAATCTCTTTCTTTCTTTGCAATCTCAGTTGGAAGTAAAGATAGAAGAAATCAAGGTGATGATGAAAGACAATAAGTTGACAATCTCTTTTTATCAAAAAGAAGTTGAAATTGAGCATCTTAAAGAACAATAGTAGCCTTGGAAAAAGCCATAAAAGAAAATAATTTTAAACTCTTTACCAAAAAAAAAAAGTCCAAAATACCTTATCCACTCCTACACCTGCAGACCTTGAACATTTTGGCTATTTTGCTAAAATGCTTAAAACAAAAGTCAAACCAACCTCATCCAAGCCCACTTTCAAACCAAAATCACATCATTAATAACCAATCTTATCCTCTTCTAATGATTTCATGCCATCAGAACAAAAACTGCCTTAACTGAAAGAATCCCAAACTTCTAAACTTGGAAAAGCCCCAATGAATGTTGACTAAGAATTGTTGGATTTGCTTGTGAGAAATATTACAATCATGAAACTTCAATAATTCTAAAGCAATGTGGGGACAAGAATGATATTTCCATCCATGAAGAATATTCCTAGAAATTGAATTTCTGTTTTGGGTAAATGCATTTTTTAGGCTAACAACGTTACTTCATAATTTTTTGTGATCTCTGTGAATTTGTTGAATAATTGAATATGACTCTGTTCATCTTTAGAAAAGAGGAGGATATCATCTATATAGATTAATGAGCTGTAAAGAAGAGGCTCATAAATCTTTACCATAGCTTTTTGGAACAAAAATAGAGCAACTTTGAGACCAAAAGGCAACATTGTCCATTGATAATGGTGATTAGGAATAAAAAAAAAAAAAGTTATTTTTTTAGTGATATTCAGGCTTAATTTCCAATTGCCAAAATCTTACTTTGAGATCAAACTTTAAAAAGATTTTTACAGAAATAAATGAGTAAATAGGGATGAAATTTTTGGCAAAGAAAACTTATCATCTTCAAGAAAATAATTTAAAGGCTAATAATCTATTACAAGCCTTTTCTTTCATCAAACTTGTTCTGATCTTTTATTGATATAAAATGCTTATCAACTCTAATCAGATTTAGTTGATTCAATTAAGCATTGAGATAACAATTGATTACATTCTTGAACAACTAATTGGAAGTTATCAGGAGTCATTGCTAGATAAGTTACTTTTGTTAGATTGATATCCTCATATTGTTTGAAACGAAGGAAAATGAAAAACTCAGGATTTTTCCAAAGAGAGTAAGGAATTCAAATGAGAATCAACATGACAAGCTTGGACTAATTCCTTACAAATATCTTTAAAACTTTGAGTTGATTGGGAAAGAAACAAAGATGGAATAGTGGTATAAGGTTGGAAGTATAACACCCTACCTAAAAATAGTAATTATAAGATCTAATGTGCATTAAATATGATATGATATGACTTATTTTATGTTCAAAATATGTTTTAGGATGTTTAATAATGTAAGAACTAAGTTAGGATAGTAATAGGGAATATTTTAACTGTAGGGGTATTTTGGTCATTTTGACTCTAAGACAGTGGACCAGAGATATTTGAGTTAAAAATCAAGAAAAATACTAAAAATAGGTCTCAAATATTACATAAAATACAATTCTTCTCGTTTAAACAAAAAAGAATAAGAAACGGAGAAGTTATCACGAAAATACCTAAAATACCCCTAACAGCTGCCACTGGTCAGGGGTATTTTGGTCATTTGATCAAAATCGTAAAATAAATACACTAAATAAAAGTTAAGAATATTTGGAACTAAAGTCCAGTTGAATATTTTTCCAAATTCTCAACAGAAACATGTGAAAATCGAACCGAAACTTAAAAATCAATATTTTTTTATGCAATATTAATTTAAAAAAAAAATAAATTTTTGCAAGTTCTATTGAGTTAATTCCCAAGTTCCATAATTTTTTTTAAAAGTAAAATTTCATTGTTTTTAGAGCCAATAGAACATGGAAATTGTTGGAAATAAAATCCGAGTTCGAATCGTTGAGAAATCCAAATTGGAATTTCAAAAATGTTCTTAAAACCTTTATGAACAACTTAAAATTAGGGACTTTCCAATTAAAGTTAATTAAGCTTAGTTTAATTAAAATTATATAATTTAAATAAATTAATTAAATAATTAAGCAATAAAATTTGAAATTGACAATAAGAACACAAGCAATCGAATGATGGGTGAGTTGAAATCATTTGAGGGGTAAACTCTATACCTAAAAATTATGTTTCTAATTAACTTAAATATAAAAATCAAATTAAGGATATAATTATAAAATTAAGTAAATAAATTAAGAATTTATGAAGTCAATTAGTATGAACAAGTCAAATATTAAGACTTTTATTAGGGAGTACCTTTAGTATAGGAAGTACCTTTAGTATAGGATTGACCTTAAGAAATCAAAGTCAAAAGTTTGACTATGACCTAAGATAAATTAAAACATATTATAAATATATTAAAATAATATTAAAATATTAATCATCAAGATTAAAGGTCAAAATAAGGAAAAATATTAAATGTTGACCTTATTTAACCAAAGATTCATAATGGGACTAGGAGTCTTAATTCAAGTCCACCACTTAAGTTAAGTAAGAATATGCATAAATATAATAAGTTATTGAATATATGAATTAAATAAAAACTATTTGATTTATACTGTAGAGGTTAAAGAGGTTCAAGCCCTGCAGTCCACTTAGCTCGGTTAATTAGGAGCACAGGAGTCTAAGGTGAGTTGTAATGCACACTCTTATTTCTTTGTAAATATGAAACGATTTCTTTGAGATTGAATAATTTCCTTCATGATTCCATGCCCATTAATTGATTTTGATTTCATAAGCTATGTTTGCTTAGGAGTCTCACCTTAAGTATTACTCTTTTTTTAAGTTGATTGTTTAAACCCAAAACTCATATTAAGCTATATTATGATATGTAATGACGTTGTGAACCTTAAACCAAGTCTTTCAAGCTAAGTAGGACTCTTTTATAAGAGTACTAATATAAGTTAAACTCTTGCTATGTATATGTTATTGTTTATTTTTCAATCTTACAGAAACACCATTTCTTAATGTGGGGTGAACATTGGACTTGTGCACAAGGTATGCCCATGGATAGGGCAAAGTATCCAGACCTTGGCTAGCAGGGGTCTAATATTACTAGCCATAGGACCTGATCAGTCTTATGCTATAAGTTGAGTGGAGAAGGCAATAGCCCCTACTTCTAAGTTAATATAAGTTATAAGTTATTTATGCTACCCTATTGTTTATTCCTTATTTTTACAACAAAGCTATGTTATTGAGCTTATGTTTATTTTCTCACATATCCTATGTGTGCATCTACCTTACTGAGTCTTCTACTCACTCTTTCCTATGTTTATATATTTCAGGATGGCAAGATTGATTAAGGTAACTAAACTTAAGCATGTTCCTCCACTTGAGTGGTTGCTTTGCCTAGAAGATAGTAGATTCTTCTTCATCCATATGCATAATGAACTTCAATCTAGTGCTCTAGAGATAATAAGCGAAGGACTTGATAATTGATTGGAAATTGGTGTTTTGTGACTAAGTTTAGGATTATTTGGGCTCTTGTTTCGTTATGTTATTTTCAAATTTTTTCCTTTAACTTTGGTTTATAAGAATTGTTTTTAAGATGTAAGAAGTTTATGGGCTTATTCCGCAAATTTTATAAGTTGTTACTTAATTAAATAAGATATGGGTATTTTATAAGTAATTTTACATAAGTTAAAGATTTTACAGGTATTGGTGACCTTATGTCTTCCCGTATCCTAGGATTGTCATAGCTCCCCAAGTCGGGCTGTGATAGGAAGCATTTTTTAAACTGAATTCCATTTGGAAGAATATGGAGTTTCTTCAACTTCTAGAAAATATCAAACCCTTCCTTATCTAGTAGAGGAGAACCAAAACAATAATCCTAGATATAACATCCTAGGAAGAATTCAATTTTCATAACATTTTTTGTGATACATTCCATAGAGAAGATCTTTCCATCAGTTTCTTGAAATATTCTTTATGAGGCTTCTAATATTTAGAAGGAAAAACAACATAATTCATCATGGTCTTATGAGCTCCAGTATCTATGAAAGCAACAGCTTTGATTGGCCCTGTGCATATTTTTTAGGAAACAAATACATATACACCAATGGAACTGGATGTAAAGATTATTGAACAATCAAAGAACAAAATTCTATGAAGTAAATTGGATTGTAGTAATCATCCTCGGAAGAGGAATAGTCATCAATAGCAAAAAGACTTGCAAGAGAATCTTCTTCGTCTTCTAAAAATAATGATTCAATATCAGCTTCATCTAAATGAACTTCAGAAATTTGCTAAAGATATTGTATGAGTTTAGCTGCATGTTTTGGTTTGTTAGGACAATGTTTTGCAAAATGTCCCTGATGACCATAAAGATAAGATTTATATGACTTCTTCGCTTTATATATATATTTTTTTGAAAAATCAATAACCTTCTTTGATTTCTTCAATCTTCCATGGTGGCCTCTTGACTTGAAGAAATGCTTTTTCTTCTTTGGAGAATATTCACAATTTTTATCTTTACAATTAATGTAAAGATCAAGACGATAACAAGCATTCTTCAATATTGGATCTTTATGAAGTTTTCCACCATTCACAAATAAATTTAGTGATAAAGGAAAACAATAATTGTGCCCTTACATACTATCCAAGATTCATCCACCAATCTTGTAATTTTCTCACACATCTATGAACAAAATCTTTTATGACTTGCCTAACTGAAATATCAGGCTTTGCAGTGTGAACCTCAAACCATGCTCTAAATTCTTTAATTCTGTAAGAATATTGATCTAGTGTAATGTCATCCAAAGTAAAATACTGAATTGATCTAGTATGGACTTTTGGATGTTCCTAAGGATTACCAGTTGAGATATTTGTGGGTCCAGTATGAGTATTCATTTCTTCCTCTTCTAGCTCTTCTACTTCTTCTTCATAATACTCTATGGTTTAAGGATTATTACCTCCTACATAAGAATTTGGATTCATCATGAGAGATGTCACAACATATAGTTATTCTTCATAATCTATCACTTCTTTAAATATTCTAAAGAAGACAATTCTTTTGAAATAGAGTCCTCTGAAGTAGAGTCTTGAAAAAATATAATAGTCTGATTTTGGGTTGGTAAAGATGAAGTTTTTAGACATTATATAATTATAAATTATGAATTATAAGTTGATGATTACCACATACTGTGATATTGTATGTGAAGTTGGATATAAGGGTGGTTTATTTAGGAGTGTAAATTATTTTGTAGGTTTTGAGTATCTTGGGAGATGTTGTATGTACAGCCGACACTTTGTCGAAATACTATTAATTTGTTATTATAGTGGCTTTAAGCCTACCTATGCCCCAGGATTGTTCACCTCAAAATAACCTATCAAAAAGTGACCCGCACGTATACGGAGCAATTGTAGTATATCAGAAGTACCCAAGGTTGTATCTCTCAAGCAATTGCCAGTAGAAATATTTGTCTCAATTTAAAGCAAATTAAATGAAAAGAAATTAAATGATTTAATTTTGAAAAGAAATAATTTGCAAAATAGGAAATTAAAAATAAATGTGGATTAAAATACAATAAATTTTAAAATAATAAACGAATGATGCCTAAGGTTTGTATTCAGTTTATCAATCCTATATGTTCATGAATATACCCAATTGATTACTCTAAAGCCTTAGTTTCTAATAATTCAAAGAATAAAAATCAATTTATTAGCAATCACATTTATAGAAATCATTCTATCAAATCATATATAAAAAACTAAAGCATAATCTTAAAACTTCTATTCCTAATTCGTTTTGAGATCCTAAAGGAATGAATTATAGAATTGAACTTCAACTCTCGTTCTTTCATTCAAAACCTAAGTCAAACAATCAATCAATTCAATTAGGAATAATAAAAATAATCAAAAGGGATTATATTCAATTTCATATCATGAACACATCATACAAACCCTAGACAAGACTGAAATTAGTTCATGGCAAACATAATGATAATTTCTAAATTATTAAAATCAAAAGAATTCATTGAATTAAAATCTTCAATTCAATAATCAAAAGATGAAAATAATTAAGAAATTAAGCTTATAAACCAATTTGATATTCTAACCCAATCTCTTGGTGTCTTCATAAAGAATTCCCAAAATCACTAAAAATAATCTCCTCTAAGTATCCAAATTGAAAAACTAAAATAAAATTCAGCGAATAGAAAATTGGAAGAAAAAATACTATTCTCCCAAAATTTCCCTCGAAATTCCCCTAAAATCAAGATAAAAAATTCCGATATTCCTCTTCCTCTATATGGCCCTATTTAAATCAACCAAACTTTTTCTTTTGTTCCTTCTTTCCTAAAATAATTTAGGAATGAAAATCCTACAAAATCTCGGATAATCTTCCAAATCAGCTCACAAGTGATGCTGTGGGCACTAGGATCGGTAGCTAGGCGCTGAGACAAGCAGGCAGCAGGAAGCAAATGGGGACTTCGACAGACACTACTGGGCTTACTGGCTGTAGGAGGCAAGCTGTTGCGTGGTACTGGGATTTGCTGCGTGGCACTGGGGCTTCATTCCTACCGCAATGACATTCTTCCTGCCATGTCGTACAACATTCCGCCAAATTTTCCTATTTAGCCTAAGTCTCTTCCATCTTTTTAATTATTAATGCAACTAAAAATAACCTAACAAATACATTAAAAGCAGCATAAAATAAACTATAAATTAACAATTAAAAGAATAAAAAATAAGATAAAATTATGATAAAACAAGGACCATCCCTAAAAGTAGGGTGTGACATCGTCCTATTGATTTCCTTAACTTGAATACTCAGTTTGCTTCATCTATACTGAACCGATATGCTCGCTTTGCTTTGTCAAGCTCGTCTACTCACTTTGTTTATACCGAATCTATCAACTCACTTCGCTGGAATAAAGTTCATCCTATCTTTGGTATGCTGAGCTCATTTACATGTCAAGACTTCTCCTCATTTATAAGGTTCATCCTTGTAACCAATCATCGTCTTACCATCAAAGTTTCTCCTTTGCTTTTTATTCTTCATGTTGTAACCCTTAGCCCTATCATCCCTCACTTTATAATACTTTGCTTTGTCTCATATTCAAAGTTGGTCTCATCATAGAAGCTTCATCTTAACTCTTAGACTCATCCTTACTATCGAAGCCTCACTTATTACCCAACTTCGACCTCAATGTCAGACACTTCACCTTGTACAGAAAGTTTACCGTTCCCATTTTCTTTCCCCAAAACTGATATAGAAACTCAACATAAATACTTAAACCATCTCTTCACCCTTGACCTCTTCAATTATAATTCTTATATCTTAACTTTTAAACTTCCATCACTTACTAGATGCATGCCATATATCATAATGAGCATTCATAAATCATAACAAATGTGACTTTGGTCTTTCTCTCAAATTCTTAAAATTCAAGAATGTCCGTTTGAGAGAGGTAACGAGTGTTACTTTCCCTTCTATCCAAATTCTCAAAAATTTCAACGCCTCTCACATACTTACGAGTCTGTTTAGATAACTAAAACGTGGGGTATTACAATAATTGACATTATAATCAACAATTAATGTACGACCATTTAGCTAGCAAAATATCATATCTATTATATAAGCTAAGTTAATTTGCATAGTTTTTATTTGCATTTCAATCTTTATTTTATTTTGAAACAAATATTTATTTAGCTTAAAATATTTAAGATTTTAGTTGAGTTTTAATGTTTGTTGGCATAAATAGAGAAATAAATTAAAAGATAATCGCGCCTGTATATATATATATATATATATATATATATATATATATATATATATATATATATATATATATATATATATATATATATATATATATATATATATATATATTCTGTGAGAAATCAACTTTGGGGTGAATTTATTGCCATCTGTGATATAATTTGTATACTTGCGATTATTTAAAACTTGTAAAATTTTAAAGTCAAGTTTTTGCATAACTTATTCCATTTATTTAGTAAATTATATTAATCAAAATGTATTTTACATAATATACATTTATATTCTATATTTGATTCGATTATAATTTAAAATTTTGACTCAATTTTAGTTTAATATCAAATTTGTAACTCTATTTTTTAATATTTTAAGAATTAAGTCAAATTTAATAATATTTAGCATAGAAAACATATAATTTTTTTATTCGATATTCGTAAAGATTTCTAGTGACACAAATATTTATTTATTTTATAAGTTTGTTGTCTAACATATAACAAAAAAAAAATTATAACTATAATTTACTAACAAATTTATTAATAACTTATATAATGATAGAATCTAAAATATTATTTTAATAAGGATTAATGATAAAAAAAAATTCACTAATTATAATTTGTGAATTTTTTAAATTCACTAAAAAAATTTACTAATTATAATTATTTTAATTTTATATTTTTTATAATTATAATTTAATCTTTAAATTTTGATAATGCCATCCAAATATTTTTAATTTTTTGTAATTTTTATGCCAACCAACCTTTGGATATAAAATCCGATAAGAAAGCATGATGTGAAATATTTTAATAACATGTATATTTGACAAGTCCATAGCTAACACGGCAGAAATTTATGACATAAAATGCCGTGTTAATAGCAACAGTATTTTGACCTTACTTTTGTTCTTATCCTTACATATATATGGAAATGGAGTCATGATTTTCTTGGTTTCTTTCGGTTCTTTTTATTTTTTTTATTTTTGTTTAATAACACATGGCTCTTCAGTTAATTCGGGTCCAACAACCATAATTTTGGTCAAATCAAAGCAATTTTCATTTCTTCCACCAACAATTCTCCGTTTAACGCGTGTCAAAAAAAAAAAAAAAAAACACAATACTCTGTTTAACATTTGCTATGCATAACGCCGCCATTGGCACTCTCACACACACAACTTCAAGAACTGAGTTCCAGCCACATTGAGTCACCACCGGGTTGTGATTTAGTATTTCTGCTTGGAGAATGAATCCCCTCTTCTTTGTATGGTCCAAGAAACCATCAAGGAACAATAAGTCAAAATCTGGGTCTGATTGTGGTGAAATGGCTAGGTTCTTGTTATTAGAACCTTTGCCCACTTCTCTCCAACCTAATAGTTATTTCTCTTAATTGTTCTTTTGAAAATAATCCCAAGCCACCAAGACACACACACACACACAAAAAAAAAAAAAAAAAAAAAAAAAAAAAAAAAAAAACCAACACTTTAACTCGGTTGCGACTCAAGCCATGTTAAACACTCGGGCTACCCACCATCTATTTGATTATTGGTCATAATCAATGTTCCAAAACAGTCAACAGATGGTGTACACACAATCCATCTGATTTTATCTTGCTCGTTTATTTTTTTAGTTATCGATTCTGTCGTTTCTAGCTATATAGAAGATAGATGTATGCTTTTAATGGTCGACTGAGATGACGCATTGAGCTTAGAGTAAAAGGAGTCATATTTAGTAGCTGCACAGGAGAGGTGCTTGCCAAGGAAGACAACAGACAGTGCGTAAACCTCTGAAAGGGCGGAGGATGAGAGACGTGAGACAGGTCAGGCCCCAGGATAAGGGTGAATTATTATAACTGAGTTGGATCATAGATACGGCACTTTATGTCATAAATTTTTTAGACGTTACATATGATATGGCACTTTTATGTCATAAATTTTTTAGATGTTAACTTCTCACCATATTTTTGTTTAGAAAATTGATTGGTATAAAAATTAAAAAAATTTTAAAGTTATTAAGTAACATTGCCGCTATTTAAAAGTTATATTATAATTGTAAAAACGTGAAAAATTCTTAAATTTTTTTTTTATCATTATCCCTTTTAATAAATATTCAATACTTTTATGATTAACATTATATTAATGGGCGACTTATAATTTTTTTTAACTATGATTTTTAATTCTTTTTGCTATAATTACCTTTAGATCAATAGTACTTACAAATAAAATAAATTTTTATGCATTAATATTTTTATGAGCATTGAATTAAAATTTTATATATATTGTATATTCAATATTTTGAAATCCAACTTAACACTAAAATTAGTAAAAATAAAGAATCACAAATATAAAATTAAATTAAAATTGAATGAAGGTGTCAATTTAATTAACTGAAATATATAACGAACATTATGTAAAATTTATTATAATTAGTATGATTTATTAATTATAATGATTAAGTAATCATATATTAAAAATTAAAAAAGGTAAAATAAACTTATTTTCGTTGTTATTATTCATTTTTATCATATAATTATTGGTAAACTTGCAAATAGAATAATTTTTTGTATACGAATACTCTCAAAAATATCAAATTAAAAGTATGTAAATATTGCACCAATACTCTTATGAATACTAAATTAAAAGCCCATAGATCTTGGATATTTAATATTTTTAGATATAACTTGCTTCTTGAACCAATAAAATTAGAGAATTACAAAAATTGTATCAAACTGGAACTAAATCGAAATTAAGATCATAATTAAATTAAAATAAATTTTAAAATTTTCATCGATTTTTTCAAGATGTTATTAATAATAGTAATAGTTTCAATAGATTTTGGGTATATTAAATTTAATGAAGATAATCTTAAAAGGTGACAAAAAATAAGTTATTTAAAAAAATGATTTAAGGGCTTGTTTAGTATAAACAAATTTTATAAAATCTTTGAAATTCAATTATAAATTCATATTTGAATACTTGATATAAGGGACATTTATTTATAATTCTATAAATTTGATTTTATATAATTAATTATACTTGGATCAAATCCTATCAAAATGTATAGATTGATAAATGAATGCTAAATTTTTTTTTTCTAAACTTAATAAGAGTACAAATTATTGAAGCTAGTAAATTTTAAGTGTGTATATATATATATATATATATATATATATATATATATATATATATATATATATATATATATATATATATATATATATATATAAGCAAAATTAGCTATTTGAATTGAATTTTAAAGTTAATATAAACATGAAAATTAATTCAGACACAATTTTTTTTTAAATCAATTGAATTCCATATGAATATAATTTAGTATTATTATTTTTTGAATATCATTATAGCTAATTTTCAGTAATTATTTTGTTGCTCTTATATTTATTTCAAAATTTTCAACTATAAGAATAAATTATATTGTTTTTTTTTTTTTTGCCCAGGGAATATAAATTATATTGTTTAAGTAAATTGTAATATATGTATAAAATTGAGTAAACTTCAATAAAATTTGAAATAGTTTATTATTACAGTTATAGGAAAAATTCTTAAATAAATTAAGTTTACTACGTCATTTATAAACTAAACTAATAGAAATATGATATGTTAATTAATAATACCAAATCATTCATAAATTATAACATTATTAATTGATATGATTTATTTCTATTGGATAAATTTATGAGTGATTTGGCATCATTAATTGACGTGTTAAATTTTTATTAGTTTAATCTATTAATGATATGGTAAATTCAGTTTATTTAAAAATTTCTCATAGTTATAGATAGATAGAACTCAAAGTACATTTTTCTATCCTAGCAATTTCCTTATGTGTTATCTCATAAATAAAAGGGAAAATACTCAATATGAAAACAATTATAACTTATTTATATATATGTTTCCAAATAAAATTCAAAATCAAGGGTATATGTCATCTAAGAAACATGTGTTAATAAGCAATAAAATGAAGATGGGAAATTATACCTTGTAAAATTTAAATTATCATAAGCTACATATTCTCAATTCAACCTCTTAGAAAAGATTCAAAAAAAAATTAATTTTATGTTATTATTTGCATTAAAAAAATAAGCATAATTATAATTGTGCCATAAATGAAAATTATATATGGGAATATAAAATATAATAAGCGCTAAAATATCATTGATAAATTTTATTATACTGAATTTATAATTTATTTTTTTTCTTAAAAAATGATTTAATTAAATGTTTGCAAAATTCTTTCATTCTAGCATGATTTCATCTCGTTTAAAATCATTCTTTTTTTAATTCAAAATAAACAAATTTTATTAGTTATATCAGTTGATAAAATAAAATTCAATTAAATTAAACTCTTCAAGAGCATAAAATTTATAAAAAAAATGCATTTAAAGTTTCAATTTTTTTATTAATTTATTATTCTATTAATATAGAGATAGTATATTATACAGTCTTTTTAAATAGAACAAATGCATAGTATATTATATAGTCTTTTTAAATAGAACAAATGCTTAGCTAATTCCATGCGTTTAGCCAAAAAAAAATCTTTTCTTCTTCCAATTTTTCGATCTTCCCACCCATTGACTTAGAAATCTGACTTTTCAATTTTATGAATTTATTCAATTTCTCTTGTTTGATATGAGAATTGAATCTATGAATTTAAAAATATATATTTAAAATTAAAAATAATATTTCAATATCTCTCGTTGTTGATTTTGACAAAATCCCATCTATCAAGTAAATTTTAACTTAATGCATGAATTTTTTCACAATCCAAACGTTGCCCCAAAGTTTAGAAGTCAAATGGCCAAACGTCTATGTCTCTTTCAGATTAAATTTACCGCAAATTTCGGCTGGTCAACCCTCTTGCTTACCAAATAGCCGTTGGGCCGTACACGAATGGAAATTTATCAACGGTGGTCCGTTTGATACTCCACGTTTATTTTTGGCACTCTCAAATTTTTTTTTTTTTAAATTGACTATTACATTTTTTTTGAAATATATTTAAATTTCGTTAATTATCGATGGTAGAATATAAATTTCAATAAAAAAAAATCTAACATATAATCAATTACCTTAATAAGTGCAAACTAATTCGCATATCGCAAATATTCAACAGAACATTTAACTGTCATATAGTTAATTTTGAAAAACTGCGACTGCAATAGTGGAATAACGTAACAAGTCATTATCCTCTTTGTGAGCATCTGAAATGCAACAGTGCACAGATATACCACTAAACTTATAAAAAATAAAAAAAACTTCCAATATGAAAAGATATAACAAAACTTCCAATATTGGAAGACAAAATAATATAAAAAATAAAGTATAATCTAATGCAAAAAATTGACTATTACATAATTTAGCAAATAAATATTCTTATTAATTACATTGTTATTGTTATTATTTCAGGCATATATAGTTTCAATTTCAATTAGAATTAATTTTGGGATTTTTGCAGGAACGTCTTAAAAAAGACTTCAATATTACACAATTTTTTTACAAAAATCCGTTATTTGACCTTACCAATTTTTTGACCTTTTTTTTTACAAAAATATTTTTTTTTGCAATTTTTCTTTTTTACATTTTTATAGTCTTCAGCAAAATGGTATACTCGAAGTATATTTTGAGTATATGATAGCATACTCATGGTACTTTTGAGTATTATATGTTAGATATATGTTTAGTATATATCTGTTAAATTTTTAGTGTCCGTTTTTAAAATTAATATTTTAATTCAAAATTGTATTCATTCAATATATTTTGTATCCATTTAGTATATTTTAGTCAAACTTGAAAAAATGAAATTGTTGATTGATTCATTATTTAAAAATTTATAAAAAAAATCATTAAATATGATTTATAGTAACAACAAATGGTATACTCTTGATATATTCTAAGTACACAAATGGCATACACTACTATTAAAAATGTAATTTTTCTCTACTTAGTTTTTTCTAGAAATTATAGACCTAATCTACAGTTTATTTCTTAAATATGACTAACTCGCTATTGAAAAAATAATATAAAAGGCAAAAAGAATTACATAGAAAAGAAAATTTGAGAAAATATTATATAACAATAAAATGATATAAAATCAACTAAACATATGCATAAAATTAACTAAACATCAACCAAATATATAAACAAAATAAACCAATCATATACATGAAAAAAAAAAAAGGTTTCTATAAAAATCCCAATTATTGTTGATATTTACAAGTTACAATTTTAAAATAGTTAGTGAAAAGAATTAGCAATCATCATATCGTGCTCACGAGAACGTACTCGGGAACTTAGTTTTGAAAGCTTTATTAAGAGTATGTTCAATAAGTATTTAAATAGTAGAAGAAATGACATAAATACCACATTTGCTTTAATATTTATTTATGCCCGCCTAACAATGTAGTGAAATCAACTTTTTAAGTTCTTTTATTAAAATGCTGTCAATGAATTGTTAAAGTTCTTTTATTAAAATGCTGTTAATGACATGAACCTCAATTCATTTTACATCATCGATTAACGATTAAAAAACACGTGACTTTTCTTCCTTTCCACATGATATTCTTATATTTTTTACCTTTTTTTTTACTTATATTTCCAAAACACTTTTTTTTGTTTTCCTTCTTTTTTATTCTTCTTTCCTTTTTTTATTTAATTTATTTTTTCAGAATTATTTAATTTGTTATTTATTATCTAAAATAAATATGATTCAATTAAAAATATTTATTGATTCCTATGAAATTATTAATTTAATTATTTGCTTATATTGAATTTTACAATTTGACAAAACTAATAGAATTATTAAATATCATTTTATATTTATTTAAGTAAATTATCTAATGCATCAAATAAAATTTACTTTGTATAAATTTACATAAATTTAATAATATATATATATATATATATATATATATATATATATATATATATATATATATATATATATATATATATATATGAAACTCTAAGAATGTTACTGTTTCTTGAAATGAATATGCCATGTCATGACCCAATTTCGAGGCACGTGACTGGCACTGAGACACGGTAAAGCTTAAGGCTACCAGTGTCCACAGTTAACCTAAATAGTTTGACCACCAAAAGGAAAAATACACAAAGAATATAATTTTAAAATATCTCGAGTCATATCTCATGTCACTCCATCTGCCGACAGTATAGCCAATACTCATCATATCACAACAGTAATTTACAATAAAAGTGCCATAATAATTTACAATAATAGTGACAATATCACAAAAGCTGTCGACAAAGAGTTTTACAATAATATAAGCCAATAGTACCAGTAATACCATAATACAAGCCCCAATACTGTAATTACAGAGTTCTAGCATATTATTACAATAACGACATATCACATGTGCTCTGTCGAAAAAGAAGACAGAGACCGACTTAACAAAAATTATAACTGTAGGCTCAACTTGTAACATGAAAAATAATAAGGAGATAGGGGTGAACGTCTCAACTCAGTGAATGATACTACTAATATATTGACCTGGTGAACAAAATATAGATATATATGTATGTTATGCAATCATGTCACCCAACAACCAATCATCACAAAACACATAAGGATAGAGTTCAGTCCATAGAAACCACACTACTATCAAACTGAGGGAGCCGATTCTCACATAATGGCTTTCTTAATCTAATAATCTGTCTCTTATATCCAAGGAGTCCAGCCGTCACTGGTCTGTACCACGCAGGTCTGACCCGACTGATAACGGCCCTAGCAATGAGCAGGCCCGGCTAGCATCCACCAGTCATAGCTCATCTTCTCAATCTCATCATAATCTCATCATAATCATATCATATCCATAATCCTAGGTGGTTTCTGTATCATTCTGTCTCCCTCTAACATACACAGAGAATGTGCAGCACATAATCAAAATATCAAACATAACTAGATGTCAAGTTAAGCGTGCACATGTATACATTCCATGACACAAGCATCATTATTTAATTATATTCATAAATATACTCAATGCAATGCATGATTAATAGGAAAGTATATTAGAAGTATCACTTACAGTACGAAAGAGCAGAACTGAAAATTCACGGACTATGGTTGAGGCGGCCAAAGGTGCACCAGAACGATCTATATAGTAAAGTAATACAAGATTATCAGAATATGCATATAATGATAAGTAAATAATTATTTTCTATCTGGACTGCCTAATCTCCCCCAAAAGATAGGAACTTTCTAATGAACCACACACTTACTAATTTCTAATTGAATAAACTGTACTAACTAAACTTCTCCCATTAGCATCTAATACTCTAACCTTATTCAAAATATAATAATATGCCACAAGCTCGACACGAATCATGATAAACGATGCTCACCGAAAAAGTCGCCAGAAAACGTAAACGTTAACCAATTGTCACAATCTCATTACCAACAGACTCATCTTGAAGTGTAGAATCCAAAAATGTAATTCGCTTCTTCTGGTTTGCCGGACACTTGTCGGAATCTATATCGGCAGTCTGGTTGGTCACCGAATTCCGGTCAAACCCAACATTATCCAAAATTAGCAATTTATATACAAAATAAAGCTTAGAGGAAGAGGAGTCCGATGGTACCAAAATCACCTTAAATGGATGACGAAACTGGCCGGAATTGAGTTTGGAAATTTCTACCAGCGTACGGTTCAGCAAAGTGTGCGGCGGCTGGGGACAGCAGATGGCGGCGATCTTCGATGGGTAGCTTAGTTGGCACCTCAGGAGTCTTCCTGGCTAGCGCGTGTCGACTTCCGATGATCTGACGGTAAGCAGTAGCTTCTTTTTCTTCTTTCTCTCTCTCTCTGCTCCTCTGCAGACCCAGTCTGCCTAACCCTCTATATATACAAACTAATAATAATAATAATAATAATAATAATAATGATTTACTAAGATAATTTTACTAAAATAATTTACTAAAATAATTTGTTAAATTTGAATCCAATATCACAATAATTAATTGGGAAAATTTTCTTATAATAAAATAAATATTTCACAATTCTAAAATTATAAAAATTCATGATATTACATGCCATTTCATTGCAATGAATATCAAAGTATATTAAAATAAATATGTGTGTTATATGTAATGAAAATGAGGTTTCATTATAATATATATCTAAGTATACTAAAATAAACATATATATTATATATAATAAATCGGCAAATCATTGGATCCTGTTTATATCAGATGATACTATAAGTTTATTACTACTTATTACAATGAATATTGGATTTCAATCAAATAGACATTTAACTATTGTCTAATAAACATGTATGTTATATGTAATGAATCTGAAACTCAAATTCTATTCTTAAAAATAAATTATATTATGCCTTAAGTTATTAAATATCTTATAATAATTATTTTAATTTTAATTATTTAAATATATTTAATTAAAGTTATAACAGTTATTAGATGGGAGAAAAAAAATAATTTATATATTTAATTAATTGATTCAATTCCAATTATTGAAACAAATAAAAAAATGAAAAAAAAAATAATCACCATTTAATTTAAAAAATTTTGTGATTCATTTATATTTTTTTTGAATGTTGGAGACCCTTAAAAAAATCAAATAATAAAATAATAAAATAATAGATAAATACGCACTTTAAAAGTAATGAATATGTATTTTATAAATAATGAACATATACTTTATAAGTAATGAGCAAACATTTTATAAGCAATGAACATATATTTTATATTTAAAGATGAAATTCTATTTTTAAAAATAAATTATTTTATAACTTGAGTTATTAAATATTTTCTAATAATTATTTTAATTATAATGATTTAAATATATCTAATTAAAATTACAACAATTATTAGATGGGAGAAACAAAAATAATTGATATATTTAATTAATTGATTCAATTCTAAAGATTTAATCAAATAAAAATGAAAAAAAAAATTAGCATTTAATTAAAAAATAAAAAACTCAACTATTAATATAATTTTTTCTTAAAAAAAATAAAATAAATATAATTTTAATTGCAAAATATTACAAATAAATAAAAAAGAAAAAAAATAACTAAAAAAGAAAAAAAAAAAAAAAAGGCCTATGAATCAAACCTAGACCAATTAGTTCATAAGCTAATTCATTAACCAACTATTCCATTAATCTTTTATATATTTTTATTACGTATTTAATATTTAATCTGTTCTCTAGAATCATGAATCATAATATAATATGGATTAGAGTTTAGGATGTAATTTGCTGCTGTTGATTGCCCTCTACGAGATATGCCCCAATTTTGTTAGGAATCTACAAAATGCGTAAATTACCAATATAAAAGGAATAGCCACCATTGAGAGAGAGGAAAAAATTTAATTCCATGTTGTTATATTCAAAAATTCAAACATCATAGAAAGTATAATATAAAAAGTCGTACAAAAGAAAAAATAAAAAAATAAAAAAAGGGTAGAAAGTATAATTTTCTCTTAATTTTTTGAAAAAAAAAAATTATATTCTCAATTGTTCATGCATCAAAACTAGATATGTTAATACATTGGATTTACTTTTAGAAAATATTTAATTTTCCAAATGTCTAGACCGTAATTTTCTTTATTAATTATAATCTATGATCCGACTCTTAAACAAATCTAATTAAAATTAAATTACAAGATGAAAAACATTATATAATCGTGTGAATATGAGATAATTTTTTTTGCCTACAATACACCATTTTCATGTGCCGGTGGATTTTCCAATCAACTGGTAGCTTAATAATCAAATGTCTAAGATCATATTATAAACAAAAAATTTTAAATATAATTTCATTTTCTTTCAAGATTTTTTGTAATTTATATATACTTTCATTTGTTATAGTAGTTCTAAACGTATGAAAAAAAAGTTAATTAAATTGTGTCTAGAACTTTCAGAAATATATTAAATAGAGATAAAAATAAAATTAATAATCCAAAAGATTTTCGAGTTCTTCTCACACAGCCAACCAAAATGAGGACTTCGTAGGAAAATCATGATTAAAATTAAGAATGGTCATGAGGCACGATGGAGACAAAGATCCATTCTCCATTCTCATTTCTATCCCCACACATATAATTTGATCCGTTCTCCATCCTCATCCCTATCCCAATCCTTTTATATATATATATATATATATATATATATATATAAAATTTTCTCTATCTCCATCTCCGTCCTACTCTATGAATATAATTAAATACTGTATGAGATTATCAAACGAGTAGACATGTAGGTTGCATTTAATTGATAGATTAGAACAATCAAGAATTAGACAGGATAAAATATTACAAGACAAAATAAGATAAAATTTTATTCTATCTAATATTTAAAATAATTAAAATTAGAACTAAATATATTATAAAGATGACAATAATACTCTTATAAACTGAATATTTAAATTTTTAATAAAAAAATATTAGTACAGTAAATATTTCAAAATACTAAAAATCAAAATAATTACCACCAAATAGATGCGTAACTGCCCCTGGTCCCCCTAAAAATTCATATATATATATATATAATTGATTCCCCTAAAATATTTTTTACATTTATAGTACTAAAATCACTTTATCCATATATATTAATAAAAAACTATTTAATTAAAAATATCTTTTGTATTAATGATTCGATTAGTTAATAAAAACTATTTAATTAAAAAAGTATAATTAATTAAAAAAGTATAAAATTTTATTTTTATATTTATGTTATTTTTAGAAAAAGTTTCATGATATAATTTTTGTATTTTCTAATTATGTTTATTATTTTTTTTTGATTTATGATATCAAATTTTATATTAATTGCAAAGAAATAATTTGTTATTTTTTTAATTTAATTTGACCCATTGATGAAATTTTCTGATTCTGCTCTGCCACCAAGCCAATCACCTTAAGTGGTGAAATTTATCAAACTTCACAAGTCATATTCGAGGAAAAATTAAGCTCCTATAGAAACACGCTTGGAGGATTGAAATCCAGATACTACGAACACAAGAAAAGGCAAGCATTTATTCTTAGGCAGGCGTGTTGCAAGCTTCGTTTTCGTTGAACAATAGGTGATGAGTTGTACTCCAAATCACTAGTAATTTCAGCTTTAGAACATGTCCTTTGAAGGTATTTTGTGCAAATCTCTTATCAATCGGAGAAAGAGAATTGTCTGCAATCAGTTAGACATGTTTATAGATCAGCTCGTTTGCCTTAATTTATGAAAGAAATTATTAATCAGACATATTAAAATTTTAAACAAGTACAATAATAATGATCATATAGAAAATAAAAATATAAAAATATAATTTAAAAATCATACTGATCATCACCGTTGAGTCTTTCATGTAATAAAGTTTAAGTTTTACGTAAAGTCAAATTAAAAAAAAATTAACTAAATTATTCAAGTGTTAATTTCATTATAAATGACCATAACATTTTTATAAATTAATTTTATTATTAATATTAAGACTTAATATAATTTTATCAAATTTTATTTAAAAAATAATTTAAATATATAATAAATAAAATTTTTATTTAACTTAAAATTTTAAAAAATCAATTAATTTAGATAATTAGTATTTTAATGTGAACTGAGAATTAAATACAACAATGCACCGATAGCATCAAATCACTCCAGCTCGATGATAATCCAACAATGGCACAAAGGCGTTACTATAATATTTGATTTGATCAATTCCTAAATATTTTCAATTTCCTATATTCGTACAATACCTAAATTAATTTTTTGTTTAATTTACTCAAATTTTTCTTGCAAAAAATTGATAAGAGAGTTAAAATTTAAAATAAACAGTAATATATATATATATTAAAAAAAAAGGAAAATAAAAATCTAAAAATAAAAAAAAAGTAACAATCGTAAACATTTTTGAATGGTAAAAATGGAAATACTCAATTCCATAATATAAAAAAATACTAATTCTTTAATTTTTTTTATGAAATATATACTCTATAAAAATTGTGGAATTGTTATTCCATAAAATTAGTATTCTTTGTCTAAACTTTGAATTAAAGTAAGAAATAACTAATCCTTACATAATAGCTATTCTGTTCCTAGTTAATTTCATAAACTAAACAGAGCTTTAAAGGTTAATTAATCTTGAGTTATAGTTTTAATTTTCATAATAAAATATTAATTTCTTAATTAGCCAAGAAAAAATCATTCTAAAAGGACCTCTTGACACAATGCGAGTTCAATAAGTCTTGTCCTCTGACAATTTTAGCTTTCTTGTTGTTTCGGTCTGTTTATTCTTTCTGTTTTCTACCATGGCCTCCACTAGCCGAAACAAAGAATTTGATTTAGAGATTGCATATCGCTAATTAATAATACTCAATTCCATAATATAAAAAAATACTAATTCTTTAATTTTTTTTTATGAAATATATACTCTATAAAAATTGTGGAATTGTTATTCCATAAAATTAGTATTCTTTGTCTAAACTTTGAATTAAAGTAAGAAATAACTAATCCTTACATAATAGCTATTATGTTCCTAGTTAATTTCATAAACTAAATAGAGCTTTAAAGGTTAATTAATCTTGAGTTATAGTTTTAATTTTCATAATAAAATATTAATTTCTTAATTAGCTAAGAAAAAATCAATCTAAAAGGACCTCTTGACACAATGCGAGTTCAATAAGTCTTGTCCTCTGACAATTTTAGCTTTCTTGTTGTTTCGGTCTGTTTATTCTTTCTGTTTTCTACCATGGCCTCCACTAGCCGAAACAAAGAATTTGACTTAGAGACTGCATATCGCTAATTAACACTTGCTGAGGAAGAGGAGGGAGGATTAGAATTTGACAAAGAAGCAGTGCCATTACTTATAGATGATGATTCTAAGTGTTTAGTAGTTTTCTAACGGATCACACTATCAACTTCTCAATAATGAGATATACCCTAGCCTCAATATAGAGACCGGTGAAAGGTATGGATGTCAAAGAGAGAAGTGATAATTTATACCTTTTCAATTTTTACCATGACCTTGATACCAAACGAGTGATGAATGATGGCCTGTGGTCTTTCAACCAACATATACTATTGCTTAAGCAGCTACAATTAGGGGAGCAGCCCATGCAAGTTGAACTCAGCATGGTAGATTTATGGGTGTAGGTGTACGATCTACTGGTAGGCTTCATGTCTGAACAAATCGATAATGCCATTAGCAATTATATTGGAGCATTTCTTCAGTCTGACCCTAAAAACTTTGATGGATTACTGAAAAATTATATGCAAATCAAAGTACTAATGGATGCCCGAAAACTCATCAAACGAAAAATGAAAATTAAATGAAGTGGTGGGGAACGGATTTAGATCTACTTCAAATACGAGAGGCTACCTACTTTCTACTTCTTTTGTGGTATCTTGGGCCACCAAGAGAAATTTTGTGAAAAATTCTTTGATTCCTATTATGAGAACTTGGAAATGCCTTTTGATCCTTGGCTTTGGGCTACAAATAGAAGGTAAGCTAATAGCTTAAGTGAAAAATGGCTTTGATCCTCAAATCTAGCAAGAGCATCAGCCTGAGGCAATGGGGAAACTAAAAGCATGGTTGTGGATGCGGAAAATTAGGCACAATCACCTCAAATAAGGGTAACTGTAATTCTATTAGGGGACACACTAGAGACATGAACATAAAAAGTGGAGGTGATTTTGTTTCTATGAATATGCCTACATCAAGGATGTTTCCAATAACGGGATGATCATGGTGGAGGGAACCAATAGTTTAGATAAGGAAGCCCAAAATGAAGGAGTTATTATTACTGACTCCAAATGACGGCGTATAAGAGAGGAGGGTAATTTACTTGGGATGGACCTTAATGGACCAATAGGTGGGCCTCAATTAATTCCACAAGACATGAATTTTGAACCGAAAAACATTGCAGCGGTAGGCTCTGGACTCTAGGCCTATTGAAAACCATGATTACATTATGCTGGAGCTGTCATAGGATGGGTAACTCATGCACAGTTCATGTCTTAAAGGACCTAGTCCTACTAAAAAGGCCTAAATTTGTAATCTTGATTGAAACCATGGTACCTAGAGTAAGAATAGATCGGGTCAAACAACTATTGAATTTTAAGGGTATGTATGTTGTGGACAGCGCTGGCCATGGGGAAGGAATGGCTCTCTTATAAAGAGATAAGGATAGTGCTCAGTTACTTAGTTTCTCTAAACACCACATCAATATAATAGTGAAATTACCCAATATGATTCAATGAAGGCTGACTAGTTTTTATGGCCATCTAGATAGAAATCATCACCGTGAATTATGGGCACTTTTGCATGCTTTGAGCTCTAGTTTGTCTCTTCCTTGGTGTTGGATTGGTGATTACAATGACTTATTAGAACTTTTAAAAGCAAGGGAATATTGAACACTACAATTGGCTCTTAACTGGTTTTAGACAAGCTATAGAAGATAATGGGTTAGTTGATATTGGAATGGAAGGCTATCCATTTACTTGGGAACATCAGCATGCGCATGATGACTAGGTTGAAGAATGTTTAGATCGAGCTCTTGCCTCAGTCTCTTAGTGTACCCACTTTCATTTTGTCAAACTCAAAAACCTCGAAGTCATTCATTCAAATCATTCCCCTGTGTTACTTGATTTCTCTACTAGGCACATTGCTCATTCAGTTAGGAAATTTTGCTTTGAAAATGCTTAGTTGCATGAAATTGATTACAAGAATGTTGTTGCTCATAGCTAGGTTCTTAGTAGGCGTCTCCCACTTCATCAGCAAATTACATGCTATGGTGCTAAATTGCTTAATTGGGGTATTACTTTATCAAAAAAAATTTAAAGAGAAACTTGCTCATTATAGATTGCAAATGAAGTCTTTTAGAGCCTGCAGATCTCCAGCCTTTATCTATAATTTTGAAGTGATCAAGAAAGAGTATAACTGCCTTCTTAATCAATAGGAGGACTTCTGGAAGCAACGAGTAGAGCAGCATTGGTTGAAATATAGTGACTATAATTTGCATTTTTCCATATTTCTGCTTTTAATAGGAGAAAATGAAACACCATCACTCAATGGAAAGATGATTTGGGTAATTGGCTTACTTAGGATACTAGTCTGGGTATTCATATTGTAAACTATTTCTAGGATTTATTTAACTCATAAGGCTGTAATGGAGAAGAACTATTGGGCTGCGTGTCCTCTAAATTGTCCCATTCTCAACAAGAAGCTTTTGTAGTAGACTTTAGTCTTGATGATGTTCAAGAGGCTGCCTTATCCATACACCCAGACAAATTGTCGGGTCCTGACGGCATGAATCTAGCCTTTTACTAAAGGTTTTGGGGAATTGTTAATGCATACATAACTAGCATGCCTTGACATACTTCACTCTTCCACCATTCCTAAAGGCCTCAACAATGCCTCAATTGTGTTGATTCTAAAGAAGAAGATTCCTGAACTAATCACTAATTTGAGACCATATCTTTATGTAATGTCATTTACAAGATAGTGGCCAAAATGCTTGCTAATAGACTAAAGTTGTTTTTGTTTAGTATCATCTTAGAGCACCAAAGCGCTTTTGTCCCTGGGTGGCTGATAACTGACAACATCATGATACATTTGAAGTCATCCATTATTTGAAGAGATAACAGCAAGGAAAAGAGGGAATGGCAGCACTTAAAGTTAACATGAGTAAAGCCATACTTGAAGGGGATTTCTTGTAGTAGATTATGTAGAGAATAGGGTTCCCTCAAAGATGGATAGATTAGTGTGCATATCAATGGCTAGATATTTGATTGTGCATAATGGTTAAGAGTTTGGCCCCATCACCCCAAAATAGGGTCTGTGTCAAGGATGTCCACTCTCACCATACTTGTTTATCCTAAGTGTAGAAGGCCTTACCACTCTATTGAGGAAATATGAACAAAGGGGTTTAATCCATGGCTGTAAAGTAGCTAGGGGAGCTCATACTATTTTGCATCTCTTCTTTGCAAACGATGGCTTCATGTTTTTTAAAGCAAATGTTCAAGAGAGCTAGCATATTAAGGATTGCCTTAATCTGTATGAAACAACATCAAGTCAGCAGATTAACTTTCAGAAGTCATCTATTGCCTTCAGCAACAATACTGACCCTAATATTTAAGACATCTTCTATAACCTGTCGAATGTGGTGAAAATCGATAACTATGGGAAGTATCTTGGCTTGCCATATTTGATAGGCAGAAGTAAAAAGCAGATTTTCTCTTTCCTCAAAGACAAGTTGTTGTCTCGATTACAAGGGTGGAAGCATAGATTTTTATCACGGGCAGGTAATGAAGTATTAGTGAAAATAGTGGCCCAATCTTTAACAACCTTTGTTATGAGTGTCTTTCTTATCCCCCTTGAGCTATATGCTGAGCTTAAGATGATGCTGAACTCTTTCTGGTGGGGAAGTGGAAGAGGCAAATCAAACGGGATATGCTAGATGAGATGGGATAGGTTGTGTGTAAGGAAGAACAAGGGGGGTCTTGGCTTTCACGAAATTCATGAGTTCAACTTGGCTATGTTTGCCAAAAATGGTTGGAGATTGTTAACAACTCTTGAGTCACTGGTTGCTCATTTATACAAGGCTTGGTACTACCTAAATACCACTTTTGTGAATGCCACACTTAGACATAACCCCAGCTTTATATTGCGTAGCTTACTTGTGGCCTAACCCCTTATTAAAACTAGACTTCGCTGGAGAGTGGGAAATGGACAACACATTAATGTATGGTCTAAGCCATGGTTTCCTAGTTCAGAAAACGCATGGATTCAAACCCTTCGGGTTCCAAAACTTACTGATGCAATAGTCAATAACATGATGAAGATGGGTGAATGCTCATAGGATAGGTAGGTAATTAATGACCTATTTAATGAAAGAGATAGATGTTACGTCCCACGGATTGCGCTACGCACCAAGCTCATAACACTTGTGAAAATAGGCTAAGACAGCCTCATTTGGCTACCAAACGTGCTGATGGGTGAACAATCAAGCATAATTGGCAAGTGGATGGATCTAACCAGCCTCGCCTAGGCAAAAATGGGCATAGCTCAACACCATCTTGAGAGAAGACACGTAAGGCTAGCATGATAGGCCAACTAGCGTGCATGCTTAGCGCAGTAGTGTGCTAACGCACAGCCCGCCTGCGCAAGACATCTAGAATGGGCGAGAAACCTCACCAACGATGGGCCAAGGTGAGCCGCAGACATGTGCCAATGAGCGCCAGGTACTGCCAACCCCTTCTAGAGACTTCTAGTGCAATCCAGCAGGCCAAGCAAGGCCAACACACACGAGAGATGCCCAGTAGGCATTGGAACTGCCCAGCGGGCACTAAAAGCTTCTGCCATAGTGCAACAGGCCTAATAGGCCAATTGGCAAAAGAATTGGCTAGAGCTCTTCGGAAAGTTCTGCAAGTTTATGCTAACAAGCATGACCAACCTTGAAGCTTTTAGAAACTTCATGAGCTACATTTTTAGGAAGCTTCATTGTACATAATTGCCTAGAAAATTCTAGAGACAAAATAATGGCCACACATTATAGGCTGTTTTGTCATAGTTTTATCTTATTTTTGTTTCCTTTAATTGTTAATTTATAATTTATTTTTATGTTTTTATGATGTTTTTATTATGTTTGTTAAGTTATTTTTAGTTGTATTAAATAATAATAGAATCGGAAGTTTGGAGCGAAGATGAAAAATTCGGCAGGATGAAAGTCATCGCGACAGCCCTAACGCCTCGCAAGAGCAGCCTTAGCACCAGCAGCATGCCTCCAGCACCTCGCTAGCAAGTCCAACGCGTGTAGTAGCTTGCCAGCCCACAAGCCCCAGCGTTTGTGAAGATTCAAGAGATTGAATCAGATTAAACTGATTAATTAGCGTGGTTTAATTCTTATTTATAATTCTTTTGGATTATTGAATTTATAGAATTGATTTGATGAATTCTTTTGATTATAATAAGATTATGATGAATTCTTTATTTCCCATGAGTTAATTTCATCTTTGTTTAGGGTTTGTAAGATGTGTTCATGATATGGAATAGAATATAATCCCTTTTGATTATTTTTATTATTCCTAATTGAAGTGATTGATTGTTTGACTTAGGTTTTGAATAAAGGAACGAGAGTTGAAATTCAATTCCAGAATTCATTCCTTTAGAATCTTAAAACGAATTAGAAATATAAGTTTTAAGATTATGCTTTAGTTTTTGATATATGATTTGATAAAATGATTTCTATGAATGCGATTGCTAATAGATTGATTCTTTGAATTGTTAGAAACTAAGGCTTTAGAATAATCAATTGGGTATATTCATGAACATATAGGATTGATAAACTAAATACAAACCCTAGGCATCATTCATTTATTATTTTAAAACCTATTGCATTTTAATCCATATTTATTTTTAATTTCCTATTTTGCAAATTATTTCTTTTCAAAATCAAATCATTTATTTCTTTTCATTTAATTTGTTTTAAATTGAGACAAATATTTCCATTTGCAATTTCTTGAAAGATACGACCTTGGGTGTTTCCGATATACTATAATTGCCCCGTATACTTGCGGGTCGCTTTTGGGCAGTTTATTTTGAGGCGAACATAGGCCAAATAGTAGCCACACATTTGGGAGGCCAACAAGTATAAATAGGCCATCCCCCTCATTTATAACATACATCCTAGTTGGCTATATGCTTGAGACTCACAACTCAACCTTTGTAAAGCTTTCTTTTCTAATAAGATTAAGCATTCCTTAACCTCTATTGCTCCCTTATATCTTACTACACATATCTAAAGGCTTACTTAGCATCTTTCAACAAGTAAAGAGCTAAATGCCATGCAGGTTAGTCGAAGAAAAGAGCTAACTCTGTGACAGGTGGTATCAAAGCAACGGTTTCAATCCTAGGTACCCTATGTCCCATTAAAGCTTAGGAGCATGGCAAGTGAAGAAATTGCCATTGGTGGGGAAATGCAAGAGCAAGTACATGGATAAGAGGAAACTCGTGCTCTTGCTAAACATGGCAGGTCTAAAGCTACTGCCATTGGGGATTCTCTTGAACCCCGTATTACTGGCTTGAAGGAACACATTTCCTAAGTCTAAACCACAGTTGATGATCTTAGCAAACAACTCAATAATTTGGTGGAGGAAAACGCTGAGATCACACGTGCTGCCAAGGCAATGATCGAGGAACTTGGTAGTTCATTTAGTAGAGAAATACGCTCCATTGCCCAACATTTCATAGATTTGCAAGGGTTTGTGGAGCATGAAATAAGTGGATCCCAAGGGGAAATGGATGAACTCTGCTTAGAATGGCAATCTTATCGATGCAATAACAGCCTTGCTTCGACAAGTAGTGCTATGGCACACTAGCTTAAAGTGCCAAAGCTAGCTACATATGATGGCACACACAATGCCACTGTCATAGAAAACTTCCTATTCGGCCTAGTGTAATTCTTTGAGGCCATAGGCGTGGAAGCTGACCGTGAAAGGATTAGCAATGCCTCTACATTCTTGCGTGAAGCTGCCTAACTTTGGTGGCAAAGAAAACACACCGAAAGGGAGAAAGACATTTGCATCCTCAACATGTGGGAGCAATTTAAGGCAGAATTCCGCAAGCATGAGGAAAATTATGCCACTTAAGACAAATGAGTAAGATCTTTGACTATATCAAAGAGTTCACTACCCTCATGCTTGAGATAGAAGATCTCTCTTATAAAGACTGTCTTTTATACTTCATGGATGGGCTAAAAGACTGGGCAAGAGTACAGTTGGAAAGGAAAAATGTGCAAACCCTTAATACTGCCATAGCTACCGTTGAGTCCCTCATTGACCTCTCTACTCATTCCCATGATAAAACGCCCTACTCTAGTAAAAGTGGGGGAGATGAGTCAATTGGAGAAGGATAATAACCACAAGGATAAATAACAAAAATCTGCTAGTGGTGGTCTTAAGCATGATAAGTCTTAGGGTGCCAAACACGATTTCTCTCAACCATCAAAGCCATCTAGACCATGCTTTATCTATGATGGTGAGTATTGGACGAGAGACTACCCGAGTAAGAAAAAGTTAAGTGCTTTGGTAGCTGAATACCAAAAGCAACTAGAGGGAGAAGCTGAAGAAGCTAGATTTAGTTTTCTCTAACTCTTGAGTGCCACGCGACATAGTTCATCTCCAAGCATGTCTAAGAGGAGTGAACTATCGTACGTGGAAGCTATCGTTAATGGCAAGCATACAAATCCATGCTTGACACAGGGGCAACCCATAATTTCATGGATGTGCAAGAGGCCAAGCGATTAGGACTTAAAGTTGGCAAGCAAAATTGCTCGATAAAGGTTGTGAACTCAATAGAACAACCCATTCAAGGGGTTGCATATGGAGTTCTAGTTCAAATTGGCAAATGGTGTGGGAAGTTAGACTTCTCCATTGTGCCTATGGATGACTATGATGTTGTCCTAGGTCTAGCCTTTTTCAAGTAGGCCTGAGTATTCCTCATTCCTCACAAAAACACACTGATGATCCATGATGGCCCCGAGACCTATGCGATCCTCACAAGAAGCATTGGCAGCTCCAAAGTTAAAGAGCTCTCTATAATGCAACTCACAATGGGATCTAGTGGACTTAGTAATACCGATAGACAGGACAAGGGCTTGGCCAGCCATGAGAAGAGAAAGCAAACATCCTCTCAAGCTACCAACAAAGGGCAAGGAAAAGTCTCGCAAGCATGGAGGTTTCCTATCAACACCTTAACTAAGAAGAAGTCACGACGAGGATGCCACAAAAATAAGTGAGGGAGGGTGTTACATCCTACGGATTGTTCTATGCACTAGAGGTGTGCACTATTCTATTTAAACCAAAAAACCTTACCAAACTGAAATTTAGTTTGATTTTCAGTTTTAATTTTTAAAATTTTAAGAAATTTTGGTTCGATTCAGTTTTTATGTGAGAAAAATCGAAAAAATTGAATAGAACCGAATTATACATATATATATATATATATATATATATATATATATATATATATATATATATATATATATATATATATATATATATATATATATATATATATATATAATATGTCATAAAATATTAATAATTTCCTCTTAATTTGGTGGTAAGTAGACATTTACTACTTTAAGGTCCCGGATTCAATGCACGATAATTTTAATTTTTTGGTTATACAATTAAAAAAAGAAATTGTGCATTACTAAGGAATTGAACTTGCACCTCCCAAGTAAATTAACTATACATCATCCACCCAGGCAGACCTCAATATCATATTTGAAATTAAAAGCAAAAATTATATATATACGGTTATCGATTTATCGAACCAAATATTTTTAGTTTGGTTTGGGTATGTTTCGATTTTAAAATTTTCCTTAATTCAGTTTGGTTCGAAAACCGAACTAATCGAATGCTCTGCCTTACTATGCACCAAGCTCGCAACACTTGTGAAAATAGGCTAAAACAGTCTCACTTGGCTAGCAAACTGGCTGATGGGTGAACAATCAGGCATAATTGGCAAGCGGATGGTGCTAACGAGCCTCGCCTAGGCAGAAATGGGCACAGCCCAACACCATCTTATGAAAAGACACGCAAGGCTAGCATGGTAGGCCAACTAGTGTGCATGTTCAGCATGGTAGCGTACCAACACACAGCCTGCCTACGCAAGACATCTAGAATGGGTGAGAAACCTCGCTAACAATGGGCCAAGGCGAGCGGTAGGTGTGCGCCAATGAGCGCCAGGCATTGCCAACCTCTTCTAGAGAATTCTAACACAATCCAGTAAGACAAGCAAGGCCAACACGCTTGAGAGATGCCCAGTAGGCGCTGGAACTACCCAGCAAGCACTAGAAGCTTCTGCAAGCATGCGCTAACGGGCCTGATAGGCCAATTGGCTAGAGCTCTTCGGAAAGTTCTACAAGCTTGTGCCAATAAGCATGACTGACCTTGAAGCTTCTAGAGACTTCATGAGCTACATTTCTAGGAAGCTTCATTGTACATGATTGCCTAAAAAATTCTAGAGATAAAATAATGGCCACACATTGTAGGCCAAATAGTAGCCACATATTTGGGAGGCCAACAAGTATAAATAGGCCATCCCCCTCATTTGTAACACACATCCTAGCTGGCTATATTCTTGAGACTCACAACTCAACCTTTGTAAAACTTTCTTTACTAATAAGATTAAGCATTCCCTAACCTCTATTGCTCTCTTATCTCTTCCTGCACACATCTAAAGGCTTACTTAGCATCTTTCAACAAGCAAAGAGCTAAGTGCAACACAGGTTAGTCGAAGAAAAGAGCTAACTTCGTGACATAGAGCTCTTATCTATCAAATTCCTCTTAGTATAAATCCTTAAGTAGATCAGATGTATTAGTAGTTTGACAAAAATAGGGTGTACATAGTAAAAAACATGTATAGATATATCACCAGCCCATTAGCAATGTTAAATCCTTTCTCCTCTACTGAGTTATGGAGGCAGCTTTAGTCTCTCAAAGTCCCTCTAAAGGTTAAAAACTTAGTTTGGAGAGCTTGCAACCAATGCCTTCCAACTAAGGATTTGCTGTATTTCAGACATATAGAAGTGGATTTTGTATGCCCAGTCTGTAACCATGCTCTTGAGACTATTCATCATGTTCTCATTCAATGCTCCTTTGCCAATATGTGTTGGAGATCATCTATGGTGGATACAATGAGAGGTACATTCACAGAATTTATGGAGTGCCTATCTTATATTTTCTCCAATAACAAATTGAACAGTGTTGCTATATCCTATATGATTATTTGGTGCCTCTGGAGGAAGAAATGAAATTCTTTGAAATAATAAAAGGCAAAATACAACCCAACTACTTAATCTGGCTGGCTCCTATTTGCACCAATGGCAAACTGCTGAGGTGATTCCAAATGGTGACCTTCTCCCTTGTGCAAATGAAGGTCTACTTCATTGGATAAAACTGAATTATGGTTGCGTAAAGTGTAATATAGATGGAGTTGTGTTTTTGAATGAGAACAAACTTGGTGTAGGTTGGATTGTAAGGGACCTTGTTAGCACAATGATGGCTCTGAGTTTTAAGAAAGTTCTTAGCTAGTTAAAGTCTCATTCATTTTCTACAGTGGTGGTGGAATCAGATGCTTTGTCACTTGTCCAACAATTTAATTCTTGTGCTACAGGTGCTTTGTATGTGGGTTCAACCTTATATGATTGTAGATTGCTGTTTAATTTCATTCCAAATTGTGTTTTCTGCTATGTTCGGAGATCAATGAACTTTGCTATCCATTTGCTAGCCCATGCAGCAGATTCCGAGTTTGGTGTCCAGCTCTAGGGGTCCATTCCCTTTCTTTTTCTTTATAATGCCTTGCAATTTAATCTTCCATAATAAAAGTTTTATTTTCTTTCAAAAAAAAAATATCAATCTACTCTATATGATTTTCTTGTGTTGAACTATAACAACTCTTACAATGAACAATTAAATTCAATATAAAATTATAATAAAGATTTTTAAAGTAAACTAAACCAAAAACAACGTTAGAATCTAAATTAGGCCTTTGGATTACATAACATGATATTGAGAAAAGGCAAATCCAATTGATTGGCATTGAAAATTCCCCATTGATTGAACATGATAATTAAAAAAAATTAAAAGGGAAAAATTCAACTGTGATTCTATATACACAAATTTTAGGTCAAAAAATCTAGATACAATAACAAGCAAAAAATATCACATTTTATTAATTCAATCAAAGAATAGGGTACAATCTCTAATAAAAGAATTCTCACAACAAAGAAATTCAGTCCTCTGATTTTTTTTTTCCTTGTGACAAGTGCGATTCAAGGACTATTTAGTGTAATTAATTTAATTTTTATTTAATCACTAAATAATATTTATGGCCCCATTTTAATATTTCACCATTTATAGAAATTAAAATTTCTACATCCGTTCCTATATATATAAACTAGGCTAATACCCATACATTTAACAAAAATTTATAATTTATTTATTTTTTAATTTTTTAAAATAAATTTATATTTTTAATTATTTAATTGTAATATACAGAAAAAACATAGTGATATTATAAAGAATATTTATAAAAAATAGTAATTAAGCAACATTATAGTTTATATGTAGCTAGTAATAACTTTAAACTTTTATATAATTTTTAGTCATTATATTCTCAATTTTTTATAATTTAGAAAAAAATAATAGTTTATTTTAAATTATTTTGACATTTTATAAATAAATTTTAATTTCATGTTGTATTTTCTTACCTAAAATAATTTACATTACGATAATATATTGATTTTAAGTATCATAAAAATATTAGAAAATCATCAAATTAAATTTTATATGAATTTGCATATGATAAGATTATCTATAAATATATTTGGTGAGTTATAGATGGATGTATTCTATTCTATTTTTTTATAATTTTTAATCATTAAAGAATATAATTCTTTATTTTTCTATACAAAATATACATTGTTGATCTATATTAGAGATTCCATTTGAATGATTGCAATAAATTTTAAAAAATATACTAATTGAAATAGCAAAATCATGAATAATTTGATAATTGACTAACTGGTATTTTATATGTCAATCATAGTACCATAAACATACAATTTTTCCATCAAATTTCTACGTAAATGAACTAAAAAATAATTACTTCAAATAATTGTCTATTAAGTTTGCAAAGGATTATTGAAACTTTTTGTCAAATATCAAGTTAAAGGAAGAGATGAAGAAAGAATGGTAATGTCATAGTAAATTCTTAAACACACTCCTATATCCAGCTCTTATTACTCAAACTTATAATGCAAATATAGTGTCTATTATAGCTTGCATAAAAAATTTTGAAAAACTAGTTGGTTATAAAAGAGTTAGGCAAGTAAAACTCAATTTGTAATGACCATAATTATACTCATTTCAATTTTAATATTAATTTATCATCACATTATTACTTTAATTTTTTTGTTTAATTATTTTATAATCACTTAAAATTATAATTATTAAAATTGAATATTACTAGCTAATAAAATTTCATTTAGGTTACAAATAATGTTAAAATAATTAAATGTTTCTAAGTAATTGTTGGTAGAAAATTTTATTTGTGCAAGCGTGCCACACGTGTGAGGTACATGAACCATAGGATTGCACCTTAACTAACTTCTAAAAATCAAACGGACTATGGATCCCCAAGCTTCCTTAGCCACAGTTAACTTGGATTTGACAAATGCTGTTAAACTAAGAATTGAAATGTCAATGAAAGGTAAACGTGTTGTAAATTATAAAAGTAAAAATGGAACTTGATTTGCATTGATTGGATAGGGGCTATTTGCATTAAAAGGAAATATTAACAATTGACAAGGAATTGAAACTGTAAGTGTTTGAAAATTGAAATTGAGTAAATGCTTGAAAAGAAAATGAAATACAGGAATTGATTAGCTTGAAGAGTAATGAAAATCTTGAGTTTTCTGTAGTTTTTGGATAGTTTCTTGTGTTGATTGTCTATCCTTCTTTCTCCCTTCTCTTCAGCTTCTTGATTTTATAACTTGCTCTTGTAACTGCCATTGAGCCACTAACTGACAGTTTCTCTTCGTTTTTTCCACTTCTTCAACTTATCTATTTAACTATTCATATAACTATCCATTCAAATTCTCAGCTCCTATTTTCATTATCTGCTCATTTCATAAATTAATTTACTTTAATAAATAAATTTATTTTTTTAATAATTACTGGATTGGGCTTTGTAAATGGGATAACAAATTCATGAAAATGGACTGTAAATTTATAGTATAAACAATTGCTCCCCTTTTATATATGGTTTGGCCTAAAGGCCCGAAACCATATATACAAGGACTAACACCCCTCAATTCTTTTAATTATTCATCATGCCTAGCCCAAGATCCAATTCTTTTCATATGACAAGTGATATTTAGAGAATGAGACTAAAAAGAGGGAATCAAGAATTATTAGAGAACTAGGAATTCATCAAAAGATTCAACAAATTCAAAATTTTCAAATTCCCATGGAAATTCTTTTTCTACTTCTTCCATCTTCTCAAAACCCATTTACCAAATCTTTTCTCAACTCTCAAATTCTTTCCTTTAGATTTTTCACAAAACCCAAATACTTCAATTTCAAATTTTGAATTTCCCAAACCCATTTAATTTTCAAATTGAACTCTTCACAAAACCCAACTCCACCTGATTTTTGCCTTTTGAGTCATTCAAGTCTTGCTGTTTACCAATCCATACACCAAAACCCACCATCAAATTCTACATACCAGGCTCCACTTGCCCCTCAATTCCATAAAACCAGCAACGCATGCCTCTCTTCTCCCTCACATGCTCCATCATGCATTGCCGTCATTCACAGCTTGTCTAACCTCATTGCAACATAGCTCATGCGAATCTCAATCAACACCATCAGCTTCACCTTACTTCATCCACATGAATTCTCACAGCAGTCTAAGCGGGTTTCTATGCCAACATCTATAGCAATTTGCCCAAGGAAAAAAAAGGCATTTTCTCGACTTTAATGTCAATTTTCTTGTTCTTTGGTTGGTGATTGTTGATGATTTTTTTTTTTTAATGATCTTTCCCAAATTTCCTCTCTTTACTCTGGTTTTCTCCCTTTCTTTGCTCACCAATCTTTAAATAATAGCCCCTTATACAACATTGGTGTCACTTTTGTGAGCTTCGTCAATAGCTGTCATAATCCCAATCGTTCATTAGCCTAAAATTCGCAAGCCCCCTGGTCTTGACATGCGTTGCACCTCCATCAGCCACTGACTTGTTGTCGTCGTTGCTCTCTCAGTCTACACACCAACAGCCACATTTAGGCCGTGACATCTTTATCTAGCTGCATCGTATATTATGGGTCGTCACCAGTAGCAAATGCCCTCCTTTTTGTTGCACTTCCATCACAAAAATTTCAACCAATGTAAGCCCAAATTATGAGTATTTTCATGATTTCTTGCAAATTTCAGTAGTTCTCAGTCATTCATTAATCTCACGGCTCAATTTGGTATATATCATGGTGAACCAAGCAACAAAACTTGATTTAGGCCTTTAATTTTAGCCTAAATAGTAAAAATCAATGGAGTTGAATAGCCATGAATTAGCCTATTGAGTGAATCTTGACACTTGACCCATGAATAATGAAAACAAATTCACTTGTTTGATGGTTATGAATTTGGTCTTTTGGTGACTTATGTAACTAGTAAAGCACTAAAAAATCCACTTGGCTTGAATTTTATTTGTCCAATTTAGTAACTTCAATTTGCTTTTTGAGATAGAACTTTAGGCTTTGGTCTTTAGCCTAAAATATAAAAAACGATGTAACTAGAATGGCTATATATTGGCCTTTGGACCAAATTGGGTTTTTGATGAGAATAACAAAAATTTAGATTTATGGAATTTAGAGGGTTAGCCTAAGTGTTAACCAATAATGATGTTAGGATGGTCATATATTAGTCATTCAAAGAATCTTGATGGGTTTTGAATCAATAATGTCAAAATAAAATTGAGCCAAATATATATTAAATTGGCTTCTTACCTTGATCCTCTGTTGGGTATCACTTTTATTTTTGCCTAAACTTCTTTTTCTTCTTCTTTGGTAAAATCTAGCTATATTTAGCCTTTCCCCATCACAAATACCTAACTAAGCCTCACCAAAAATCACTCAAGCTCCCTTATCCAAAGTCCAACAAAATTTCACTCAAGTGTCACTTAAAATCATCCAAACTCATCACCAAAAACTGGACAGCCACCCATGATCATTCCTAACATTCATTTTCAACAAACCAAGCTCCAAATACCTCATCATCACCCAATTTGATAGCCCCTTCAACCACCAACCTTTTGTACCCCCCCCCTTCCTTTTTTTTTAATCAATCCCTAAAGCCACCCATGGCCACCAAATAGTAGTCTTACATATAATTCTTCTTCAATAGCTTTTAGGCTTTCTTGTTTTCTACTACCAAATCACAACTCAACAAATTTTCATATTTTAAAGAAAAATTCTAAGAAAATGCAGGATTTTATTGAAATTTATTTGGTGATGGTGAACTAGACTTAAAATTTTCTTAGGCTTTAGAGATTTTAAACCCAGAATCATGACAAATAATCACATAACTTTATTTTTGGTCTTATTTTACTAACTTTATCATGCAAGATTGATCACAAAAACTTAGGCTTGAGAAAAATTAAACCCCAAGGAATGAAACTAAAATAAGACCATGAATTGGCCTATGGGACTTGGTATATTAGACTTGGAATGGGATGTAGATACAAAATTTTTAAAACTTTGGATGGTTTAGCCTAAAAAGCAATGATACGGCTATATGAATGGCCTTAGAAAAATTACAAAGAATGGGCTCAAGTTCAATGGGAACTTGGTATTAACCAAATAAGATTCTTAAATTTAGGCCACAACTTTATATCAAAAGAACAAAACTCCAACAAGGAATGATTAGAATATTTTGGAATATTTAAAACACTAAACTTTGTGAAAGATCTTGAAGATTTTAGCTTTAAAATAGATTTAAATTCCAAAGAAATCCTCCTTAGCCAAAAGATCAATAGAGCATTAGCAATTTAGGATGCTTTTGGAAACTTTATTGAACATTTACCTGTTGAATTTTCACAATAATTTATAAAATTCTATAATTTTTCTTAATACTCTGCCCATTCCCTTTGATGTTTTATGTCTAACAGCCATTTTTTTAAGTGTTTTGTTCTTTCACTTTGATATAATATGATTAAAAACTATTTTCGTAGCCAATTAGGCCAAGAAACCCAAATTTTGAAATTTTTTGTATTTGATTGATTTTTGCCAAAAATCATTTTTGTTATCTTTCGATGCTTTCAACATGTTAAATCACCATGTTATTGACATATTTCTTGAAATCTCTTTGTTTACACATCATTTGCCAATAATCATCATATGTGCATTCTTGATTCTCTTGAGAAAATGCTTAGTGAATTGGTGATTTTTGGTGGTTTTATGCAAATATTGTGTGAAATGAATTTATTTTGTGGTTGGGCTTGAAATTATAAAGTTATTTCGGCCTTAAATGAATTTTCTGTGTTTATAGGCTTAAGAAGTCTTGGTTGGGGAAATGTGTTGTTGGGTGAGTAAATTTATTTCTTCAAGGTTGAAAGAGCATCTAGAAAAATAAATTTTTGTTTTTCAAACTTTGGAACTCAGATCCCTAGGAATTTTTGGTGGATAATGGCTTATTTTGTTAAATTTTTGCAAGTAAAGGCACATATGAATATACGGTGGTCAAAATCTAGGCTTATGTGACCAATTAGTGTCATGTATTTAGGTCTAAATAAGTTTCATCTTAATAATTTTAAAGCTTATTTAGTGCCAAATATAAGTTATGAATTGTACCTTTTTATTTCTTGTGCAGCTCCTGCTATAGGGCTTCCTTCTTCATCTGCTTCCTACTTCTATCATCCATCTTTTCCTTCAAATTTTAGCTCTAACTCATGCCTCATTCACACCTCACGATAAGGATTTACTGAGGTATCTTTACTTGAATTGGAATTTTTCTACTGCTTTTCTAAACCTTGTACTGATCCTCTGCATTTTTCTCTGATGTTCTCAAGGAACTTTCCTTCTATAACCTTCTTCTTCTAACTCTATTCAAGCATCTAATGTAATTAAAAATAAACCAATTTTCCTTTGAAAAACTTCAATTACCTCTTTGGTTTGCTTTCCCTGATGCTCCAATAATCTTTTTCCTCTTTTGCTATGCTTGGTGATCTTTTTTTGCAACCCTTAAAGTTTAAGTATCCATCATTTCAATGCTATAATAAAGAACTTGAGGATGTATCTCATACAAGAGAGGAACATTGTAAAGAGGGCTAATCTTTAGATTTTAGCTTTTGGTAATTTCCTCTGGACTTGTGATTTTTAGCTATATAGAGGTTGAGATTCCATTGGATACTTGTTACAAGAACAATTATATGCTAATGAAATGACTTTTAATGATATAGAGGTTGAGCCTCTAGACTTTATATTTCTATTGTAGTGTGAATAAATTACTATGGATGATATAGATACTATGCCTTCATATATGAATTGTAGAATATACAAATTGTGGCTTTTTGAGATTGAAATTATACCTTGACTTTGATTGAGTCTGAGCTTTCACTTGATTATTGATTTTGAGATTTTCTTGATATAGAGGCTGAGCCTTCATCCTTATGCAGCCACTTCACTAACCACTTTCACATACTCACCACAGCCATTTCATTGCATCATATAGCCATACTTCATAAGACATTTGCATAGACTCACTTACAGCGATATCATTCACCTTCATACTCTTTGTTGATGCTCTGTTTGTCAATGGCTACATTATGAATTAATAAGATAGCTAAAAAAAGAACACATTAGGAAAATATGACACAGACTTCTAAAAAGTGGTCATTAGGTGTCACATCCCAATTTTGGAGATATGACAGTCTTAGAACATAGAGAAATATAAGGTCACCTATGCTCATAGAATCTACGCTCATAGAACCCACTCATGCACATATAAACACTACCTAGGATCGTACTAAAACCTCATGCAATAACTTAGATATCTAATAATAGGGAAAACATTAACTAGTGGAAGAATTGTTTAATAAACTTTGAATACAATCTATAAGAAAAGAGTATTTACGACTCCAAATAAATCATCAATTGTATAATGTCTCAAAAAGAAGCTCTTAGATCATCTATGAATAACTCTTCACAACATAGTACAATAAAAGACTTGGATAAGAAAATCCCTCAAGCGGAGTAGATTACTTAAGTTATCACATTGCCTCCTCATAATGCTCACCTGAAACTATACAAGGAAAATGAGTGAGATAGATGATCTCAATGAGTAAACAATACAACTTGAATAATAACATATATCCCTTTATAAGGGTTCATAATTCATAAATTCATGGTTTGCAATTTAGCAAATATCACAGAAATTAACTTATAAACTTATAACTTATAGAGTAAATTAGGATGTTATCGATGAAAACAATCATAAACTTATTGAGAAATGGCTTAAACACTCGGTTCATCAAGTCCATGAAAGCAGCTAGAGCATTCATTAGACCAAACGGCAGAACCATAAACTCATAGTGACTGTATCTTGTATGGAAAGTAGTCTTGTAGATGTTTTCTTTATGAATCTTCAACTGATAATAGCCGGACCTCAAGTCAGTATTGGAGAAGTAACCAGCCCTTTGTAGTTGATCAAAAAGATTGTCTATCCTTGGCAAAGGATACTTATTCATCACAGTGACATTATTGAGCTAGCGATAATCGATACACATATGGAACTAGGCATCTTTCTTTTTCATGAATAGCACTGGCACGCCCCATGGAAAACTACTTAGTCAGATGAAACCTTTATCAAATAGATCATGCAATTGTATCTTTAATTCCTTCAACTTTGTCGGTGCCATACGATATGGCGATATCAATATGGGCTGTGTACCCGGTAGCAGCTCGATGTTGAACTCGATCTCATGATCTGATGGTGTTCCAGGTAGATCTTTTGGAAAGATGTCTATGAATTCATCCACCACTGGTATGCTCTTGCCTCAAATAGTGGCCTCTTTGTCGGTATTGACTACATGAGCTAAGTACACTGGGCACCTTTCCCTTAATGTCCTTCTCGCTCCCAAAGCTGATATCAAACTCAGAGGGTTCTCATTTCTATCTCCTTGATACACAAATTTCTCCCCATCTTTAGTTCAAAATTCTACTAGCTTCTTTCTACAATCAATACAAGCTCCATGCTTATATAGACAATCCATTCCTAAGATTAGATTAAACTCTAGTACATCAAGTTCTAACAATTCCACAAGAAGTTTTCGTCCGTTAATCTCTACCTCACGGTCTTTAAACACATACTTTACTTTCATCATTTCTCCTAAAGGAGTCGACACTACTAAGGGTTCATTAATTAATTCCTTATCTCTATCCAAACTCTTAGTAAAACATGGAGACACAAACGAGTGTGTAGCACCATAATCTATCAAACATCTCTAAAGCAGTGTCCAATACCACATTCTCATTAGCCTTAATAGGTTGAGCAACTGTACAGACCTTCTTCTTAGGAGGCATTCTGCTATACCAGGTAAAGGTATTCAGTGCTAACTCCCTTTTAACCCATATAACCCCACTATCACATTATCATACCTACCATGCATTTATCATTAGCACACATCATATATTATCATATCATAGGACACTTATCACATGTCATGTATCATAATCATATAACACATAACTTTATGGCATAAAGAACTCTCCTATCATGTAAAAGTCAATCATCTCATAGGCAACAAAAGAAATCAATCCATACTAAGTAGCTAAATAGTCAAACAATATCATTCATGTCATATAAATCCTATGCCACTAGACTAATAGTTAGCAACTATCAGCTTGAGTTTTAACTATGTCCCTTATCAGGGTGAACATCTGGTGCATAGTCTCCCATCTATTTAACATCTCTGGACTTAATCTATTCCATGTCCTCTCTCAAAGTATGTATTAGGGACTTAAGATGCTGATTTTCTTTCATTAGGTCTAACCAGTCTCTTTCGAATCTTTGCATCATACTCTGAATCCAATTATAACCTAGACGCTCCATAGGGTCCTCCTCATTAGGAGTCTTTTCTGTCTTAAGGTGGATCATAGGCACAGCCTTCTCAAACATCTCTGGCCAGGTCCTTTTTCACATCACACAAGGTGCTTTAGGTCGGGGTCCTCAAGCAGGGGTACTTTTCTTGGTAATCTGATAAAAGAATCATAAGGCACAGAAATAATAACAAGGAGTACTATAGCTTATTAGGATTTTGCCGAACTATACTAGCGATAGACTACAAGTGACATGACAGGAAAATTTCTATGCTCCAGGTTTATACTTAATCAACCTAATAAACAGACAAGTCTAAATTAGCCTTAAAACTACAGCTCTAATACTAACTTTGTCACATCCCAATTTTGGAAATATAACAGTCCTAGAATATGGGGAGATAGAAGGTCATCCATGCTCGTAGAACCCACTTATGCACATATAAATACTGGCTAAGATTGTACCAAAATCTCATCCAATGACTTAGATATCCAATAATAGGGAAAACATTAACTAGCGAAAGAATAGTTTAATAAACTTTGAATACAATTCATAAGAAAAGTGTATTTAAGACTCCAAATAAATCATCAATTATATAATGTCTCAAAAAGAAACTCTCGGAGCATCTATGAGTAACTCTTCATAGTACATTACAATAAAAGACTTAGATGAGGAAATCCCCAAGCAAAGTAGATTACTTGAGTTATCACATTGCCTCCTCATAATGCTCACCTAAAACCATACAATGAAAAGGGGTAAGATAAATGATCTCAATCAGTAAACAATACAACTTGAACAATAACGTATGTCCCTTTATAAGGGTTCATAATTCATAAATTCATGGTTTGTAATTTAACAAGGATCACAGAAATCAACTTGTAAACTTATAACTTATAGAGTTGATGGCTTATTAGCTCATTCACTCAAAGAAGAGGTGGCATCATACCAAATTCCAACTCCCAACTTATAACTTGTAAAGAAGTATGAAACTGATCAAGCTCCACAGCTAGAATTGCCCCTTCTAGCTAAGGTGGATACACTACCCCTATTCATTGGGTTAAGACCATGTGCACAAGTACTGATGATTTTTCGTATCGGCATGAGGATTTCTATACAAAAGGTTTATAGATATCATAACTAGAGCTAATGGCAATCACTTATAATAATAGCATAAAGAATGCAATCACATGTAACATAATAGCAATAGCAGTTTAGCTTATTGAGTAAAAGATAAATAACAATGTGGTTCCAGAAAGAAAGTAAGGTAAGGCAACAATTAAAAAGGTTCTTTCTTATCATTAAATAAACAATTATAGTTTTGGACCAATTATCCTTTGGCAACCCAAACTTGACAAAAAAATCATATAATTAGAATTCATAATAGAAAAGAACTTGGGTTTCAAGAATCTCAAAGATTCACATATCATGATAACTTGTACTTGTAACATGAATATAATGTTTACTCATTTTGTGGTTCCTTAGCTCCTAGTGCTTATAGCCCTTAAACTTCTAATAATCCTCAAGCTCTAACAAACATTACAATTCAATACTCAGTATTTGCTTAACATTATGCTATCCTATCCCATAACTACCCCATGCACATATAACATTCACATATACTTGGAGTTGCACATAGAAGTGCACTCATTACTTGCACATAACATGTTGACTTTTAAGTCTTACACAATTTGCCTTCTTAGGCTCATATGAAATCACATAATAGTTCATATCAAGACTTTTTTAAAGTCATACATAGTATATCATGATCTTAATACCAATTCAATTTAACTTTCAACTTGTCACACTTAATGCTTTTCATATACATCACCTTAACAAGTAACTTTAGCAGTATCATGCTTATCTCTTTTGACCAAATTACACTATCTATCTCATAGTCAATTTAAAGTCATTAATCCCATTATAAGGCCTAATTCACATGCCACTTAATCATATACACATATTAATCAAACATGGTAGTTTGGGTTTGTAAACCCTATTATAGGCCGAACCTCTCTAGGCTTTGTCTAGAGTTACTCCTTCAACCAACATGCAATTAAATTATATATCATTCATATATATATGACAGTAATCATTAAAATATTTTATACAAAATTTGTAGGCATTGGGATCAAAATCCCATCATAGGTCGTACCTCCCTTTATGGGAAAATCATTATTTTTCTTGCTTTTCACTCTTTTCAATTATTACAGTAATATGTAAACACATGGTTTAAATCAATATTTTTCATATAAACATAACAAAAATCATTTTAGAATGCAACCATATAGGAGTTGGCACCCCCTTATGGAATATATGCATGAAATTTCTAACTTTAGGTTTTAGGGTGAAAACTATGGATTCTATTGCTTTTTGTACTTTTCGATCATTACAGTAATATACAGAAATATGATTTAAATCAATATTTTTCATCTAAATATAACAAAAATTAGTTTAGAATGCATCAATACACAAATCAGCAACCCCCCCCCCCCCCCCCCCCCCCCTTCTTATGCAATTGCATGAAAATTCTAATTTTTAAGTTTTAGGGTTCACCTTTGGTGGATGTGTGAAGAAAGAGTTGTGTTAATGATTGAAAATCGGTTTCTTCTTTAAATAAATCACCTAGGCCAAATTGAACATCAATAAAAATAGTAAATATATATCTCTATATGGATTTCTCATAGTTAGTTTTATAAAAATCAAATAGTAGATTGAAAGAAACGAGAAACTTACGAAAATGATCAAAAAATCGTAAGGTTTGAAAGCACCTTGTGAATTTCGGTTGAAAGAATATTTTTGAGAGAATTTTTCTATGAAAATCTACTGTTGCTACTACAGCAAGGGGCCAAATTTTTTTTTTTATATTTAGGGTTTTGGCAAAATTACAAGTTTGCCATTAATGAGCTAGGTTAAGAGTATTTTAGTATTTAGGCTTTGGTGAGTTGGGCCTTTTAATTTTATTTATGGGTTGATTATAGATAATTAAATATAAAATATTTTTCTTGTTATTTTTATTTAAATTTCTCCCAAAATATTTATTTAAAAAAATTTTAAAAATACTTATAAAAATTATTTTATGCTTAAAAATCGCTTTTTGCATGAAAATTCACTTTACGTGTAATAAATCATTTTATGCTTATACATTTTATATAAATCACTTATTTCATAATAATAATTCATATTATGCATATTAGAACTAATCTAACATGTCATATACTCATCAATCACATAACACATGAATTTTCATGAAAGTACAAATTCAAGTAAATTGTCACGAAACTCTTAGGGTGGGTGTGAGTTATTATGTTAGGCCTACTCCTTTTATTATTTGAAATTCAAGTGGATATATAGTCTACTTACATAAAAGGAAGAAAAAAGAAATATAGATGGCCATGTGAATGGCCTTACATATAGTATTAGGTCACAAAACACACGAAAAATTTTAGAGATTTAGGGACCTAATCTAGTGGTCGTGGGTCAGCCTAATGCATCTTCTTTATTACTTCCTGTCAGTCATTTCCCACATAGTGGGACATTATTGGAAGCCTTTAGAATAATTAATGCAATCTTTTAGAATAGTTGGCCAAAAATAGCCATATCTCTCAATAAGCCACCTTATTTTAGCTCCAGGTTGACAAGCCCTACATACCATTTCATAAATCTGTTTCATGACTTCTAATGCCTCTAAAAATCCAAGCCATGTCAATAGAAAGCCATCAAAACCCTTCTTATACAACTCTCCCTCTAAAAGTATAAAATTTTGCACCTGCGCTCTATATGGAGTTTTTCTAAAGCAGTCTAAATAATTCTTCAACCCATTTCTCCAATCATCTATCACTCCTTTGTTAACATTGAAAGATTCCACAATGATTCTAGAAGCTATTTGGGTTAACTCCTCTACCTCTTTAAGATTAAGCAAAATAGTTATATTATGGATTTCTTCAATGATTGGTTGAGATATTGGCCTATATGGCATGATGGTTGTAGGTTTGAAGAGTGCTTTGGCTTGTTGCATAACCTTTTCTTTGGGCATATAAACAAATTTTGGTTCTCCCTTCTTATTCTTTCCTGTGAACTTAATTGGGCCAAAGTCTTTGTCATAGTATCTAGCTTCAATGGAATTATTGCACACTAGAAAAGGCTGTCTATCTGCCTACACCACTTCTACATCATCCGCTTTTCAAAATAATAAAAAATAGTGAAAGAAAGATGGTACACACCAATTGGCATGTATCTAATCTCTCCCTAGCAAAATATTATAACTTGCAGATGAATTGACAACAAAGAAAGCTGAAAAGGAGGTTTTACTATCAATAGTAATTTCGATAAGTAAAACACCAAGTGCTTTAGTTACCTCCCCTATGAATGTTGATAGGCACTTTTGTTGCTATCAATTCATCTTTTGATCTTTCCAAAGCACTTAGCATTCTGAGTGGCAGTACATTTACTTCCGACTTATTATCCACCAATACTCTGAACCCTGGTCTTTCATTCATGTGAGCTTTCACATATAATGGCCTAATGTGTTTGGTCATCTCCACAAATGGTTTCTCAAAAATCACTCTTTTTGGTTTGTTTGGATCAGTAGCTTGAATGGTGATGTTACTCTTTCCTTCTTATTCAACAGATGATATACCTTAACATTTTTTCTTTTCTCTTATAATCTTGATCATGTCTTATGCTTTAGCTTCTTTTGACTTAAAGCTAAAAGGTAGAGTTATAGAGGTTGTAGCATAACTGAATGGGATAGGAATTCTTCCAACCACAAAAGTTCCCTCCACCATGGATTCGACATCTTCATCCTTAGGAACTTCCTTTGAACTCTCTATAAATGATAGTAGTTCATCTTCATCATCTGTGAAATCCACATCTTCAATAGCTTTCCTGCAAAACTTAGACCTTGGTGCATTTTATTTTGTTTGACTTTCTGCTTCTTTCTTCCATCTTTCTATCTCTGCCTTAATAACCTCTTCTTTTGGGTCCTAGTCAAGGGTTGAGGAAACTTTTTATGTTGAACCATGTGCCATTGATTGCTTCGGAATACAATTGGAGGTGTGATAAATCTTGGTTGATTTCTTTGAAATTTAGGTGTAGGGGCAACATGTTTCTAAGGAACATGTTGAACTTTGGGAAATCTTGCAAGAAGTCTCTTCTTAATCTTCATCTCCTGCTTTTCCATTAAAGCCTTCTTAGTAACCTAGACTTTCTGATACATCCTGCTAGGCTTGATTTTTGCTTCCTTCCTCCTTTTTTCTTAAGCTTTCAAATTAAGAAAAGTCCTCAAGTCAAAAGTAGCTGCATTAATGGATGCCACAGGAGAAAAAAGGTCCTCATCTATCAGCATGGCCTCCTTCTTTTCAAGGAACTTTAGAATCCCCTTGTTAATCCTGTCTTGAACCAAATTCCTAAAAGACCAACAACTGTTAATAGTATGATTAAATGAATTATGGAACTTACAGTAGTCTTTTCCCTTCAGTTCTTCCTTAGAAGGCAATTTGTGATCTGGAGGCAATTTGATGAAATTTTCCTTGAGCAGGAAATAAAAAAATTACCTCTATTTTTGATACTTTAAACGTGTATTGAGGAGCAACACTTGTGGTATGAGTTTTCTTCCATGCATATGGAATTTTCTACACTAACGAAGGGCACACGCATGATCCATTAATAGATAAGTTAGCTACTGCCACTTCTCCATTTAGCTTCTGGTAATAAGTTCCTATACTGGACCTCTTCTTGTGATTCTCTTTCCTTAACAGTTCTTCATATTCTGCAACCTTTGCTGCTAACTCATAAAAGTCCCGAAATTCCATTCCATAAAATTTCTTATGAAGCTCAATGCTGAGCTACCTATGAGCCATCTTCACAAACTCGGTTTCAGGGAGATAAATCTTGCAATGATTCCTCATTTTCTTAAATATGGCAACATACTGGTTTGTTAATTCTCTAGCTCTTTTGGTTACTCTAGACAATTTCGTGATTCAGACTTTTGGTTTTGCCCTGAAGAATTGTGTGTGGAACTGCCTTTTCATCTCCTGCTAGTTCATAATGAAATTCCTGGGCAAAGTGGCATACCAAGTGAATGTCGTACCTGTTAGAGAGTTAGGAAAAAGCCTAAGCTTAAAGTTAGCAAAATTTTTGAAATTAGCTAGTTCATCACACTCTATAGTGAACCTAGCCACATGCTTCAAGGTTAATTGGCCATTCTCTCCTTGAAATAGAGCAAAATCCAAAATTTTGTACCCTCTTGGCTAAGGGTTCTCCCTATCAATAGTTTTTGGGTAAGGCTTGTAGAACTCTGGTTTGCCCAATTGTCTCAATCTAGGGCCATACAATTCTTGCATAGCTTCTCTCAATGTATCCCTATCAACTTGAGATACTGGAAAAGCTGGTCTGGGAGGAAAATTTTGATTTTCCCTGTTACCTCCTCTTTGAACCATGCCCCGAAAACCCCCTAGCCTCCTTTAAAAGGTAGTACATCATTAGGTTCATACAATAGAGGTTGGTTGACAGGATTTGTATTAGCAAACACTTGTTAAAGAACTCCTGGCCTACCATTTTGGCGGCCATTAAGTGGAGTACCTATTAAGATAACATTCTCCTCCTTCTTGTGGGGTGGAAGATACCTTTCATCATGAATCATTTCGGAAGTCATAGTACCCTGATTACCATTCCCTTCTAAAGCACTAGTAGAAGATTGGCCTCCTTGCTCTTCTTTAGTGTTGTTCTTTTTAGGCTTTGGTGTAGCATTCTGGCCTACACTTTGCTTTACATTTGAATTTACTTTTTCTGCCAGGTTGGCTAACATAGAAATTATACTTTGTAGAGCCTTGGCCCGTTCCTCAGCAATTTTCATCTGAGTCTCCATCATACTCTTCTAATTCTCATAGTATAGCCTAACTTGTTCGGCCAACAACTGCATATTAGTGTCATTGTTGTTTGTAAACAATAGTCTCTCACCTTCTCCAACAACAAGTCTTGTTGGATTGATTGATGCCTCATTGTGGTGCTGAATTTTATGAGGCACTAAATTTTTTTCAATCTGTTCCACTATATGAGGAATGTATCCTTCTTGTCTTGCTTCATCAACAGTGATATTGGCATCCTAAGACACTATGGTTTCTTTTCCAATTCTAGTCTTTGGTGGCATGTCCAACCGGTCCCACTAGGCGTACCAAAATTATGTTGGTAAAAAATTTTGTTTGTATGAGCGTGCCACATGTGTGAGATACATGAACTATAGGATTGCGCCTTAACTGACTTCTAAAAATCAAACGGACTATGGATCCCCAAGCTTTCTTAGCCACAATTTACTTGGATTTGACAAATGCCGTTAAACTAAGAATTGAAATGTCAATAAAAGGTAAATGTGCTAGAAATTATAAAAGTAAAAATGGAACTTGACTTGCATTGATTGGAATATGGGCTATTTGCATTAAAAGAAAATATTAACAACTAACAAGGAATTGAAATTGTAAGTGTTTAGAAATTAAAATTGACTAAATGCTTGAAAAGAAAATAAAATATAGGAATTGATTAGCTGGAAGAGCAATGAAAATCTTGAGTTTTCTATAGTTTTTGGATAGTTTTTTGTATTGATTGTCTGTCCTTCCTTCTCCCATCTCTTTAGCTTCTTGTTTTTATAACTTGCTCTTATAATTGCCACTAAGCCACAAACTGATAGTTTTTCTCAGTTTTCTCCACTTTTTCAACTTAGCTCTTTAACTATTCATATAACCTCATTCAAATTCTCATCTCCTACTTTCATTAAATGCTCATTTCATAAATTAATTTATTTTAATAAATAAATTTATTTATTTAATAATTATTAGGTTGTGTTTTTTAAATGGGTGAACAAATTAATGAGAATGGATTGCAAATTTATGGTGTAAACAGTAATTAATAATTCTTATTTCATTTTCATAGCTTTAAATATATTGATTTAATATTTCATACATTAAGTCAATTTATAATGACCATAATTATATTTATTTCAGTTTTAATATTAATTTATCATAGTAAAAGCTAATTATTTGTAAATGTTACTATCATTAATTGATTTATTCTTACCATCTAAACCAATGGATTGTAAACATATAGTAAACATATATCACATAATAAATTTTAAGACATTCTAAACATGTTTTATATATAAGATATATTAGATTAGATTTATTAATTTAATAATCAAAATTATTGAAATGCAAAACGGAGTTAGTAGAAAGTATAACCAACGAATTTGAATTCAAAGGCATGTGCAACAAAAAATAATCCAATAAAATTTGACCTGAGGTTAAAATTAATATTACCTCTATATTAAATATTAAATATTATTTGTAATATTTAATATTAATTTGATGATTAGATTTTTTTTTTTTTGCCAAATATTTGATAATTAGATAGTTGAAAGTTTATACTTTTTTCTGTGGTTGATCTGATTTCTATTCCATTAATCATGAATCTATATTTTGTGCAAATTCTGATTATCTATATATATATATATTTATTTTAATTTACTTTTTTAAAAATATTTTAATATATATAAATTATTATTATTATTATTTGTTAAATTTAAATATTATTTTTTAATAATTTTAAATATTAATATAAAAATACATGATCTAATTAAAAAATAATAAAAAATATTAATCTGCATAAATTTTAATAATATAAAAAAAATTTTGAGCACGGAGTTGAAGAATAAAAAAGTTAAATGCAGACAGCAAATAAAGGTTAAAGGAATTAGGTGAGTTGTGGGTGAGCTGTAGCTAATCATAGTTGACCTTTGAAATCCGCTTTTCAATTTTGATTTGCGCTAGTCAACAGCACTGGGATCCACCGAACCTCCTTCAAACTCGAACTTCCAAACCTTATTCATTTAATTATAAATATATTCTCAATATTCCCCTAATATTATATAATTTCATTTTGATTAATTTTTTAATTCCATTCATATTTCAATTTAAAAAAAAATAAAAAGCTATTAATAATATACTATATTTTTATTTTTTAATATTAAAAGAAGATTCTTGAATTTGAATATATTTTTCAAACTACATGTGTAGGATGCTTAGATATATTATTTATTTATTAATATATTTTTCTTCATAAAATTAGTGATGTGATATTTATTTTTTTTTATAAAAGAGCTCAAAATTATTTATTTATTCTTTTGATAATAGTCATATTTATTATGTACTAATCGTTTTTTATAATTTAATTTTAAAAGAAATTTAAATTTGAAATTTTAGCTTTATTTTTTTTTATTTACTATATGTTTGAAATAGGATAAAATAAGGAAGAAAAGAAATAGAAATAGTAAATAAGGAAGAATTTTCATTTTATTTTGTTTGGAAATAAAAAAAAATAAAGCTTATTTTTCTCTATTGATTTTCTCCTAAAATGAAGAGAAAGTATAAGGTTTCAGAAGAAAATTTCAGTATTTAATATAAAATTACATTCTTACCCTTTTTAAAGTATATTTTATTATTAAATAATGAATAAAATAATAAATATATCATATTATGTTATTATTTTCTTTCTTTAATTCCTCGAAAGGAAAATAAAACTTTTTTTTTCGCTAAAAACATTATTCTAATCGTAGGGTTAATTTCGACAAAAACTTGAATTCAATATATTTAAACTTGAGATTTTTCAAGTTTAAAGGTAACACTAATATTACTAAATTAGAGAGTGATAAATTGGTTAGTTTGCCTTTTTTCTTCTAAAGATATGATATTCAGAGCTGTTATATAAATTTCAGTTAATCTAAATTAAAATAAGATGAGATTATAAATTCGAAACCTTTGATAAAGTTAGGCTAGTTGACGTGTACCCTTCGGGTTGTTTGCTTTTTAGTTGTTTAATTAAAATTGTTTCGGCTTTCCATAAGAGCTTTTCTATTTCAAAACGTCCCTTGCTATAGAACAATTAATAATATAAATATTTTAATTGAAGTATGTATCTATATTATGTATGTATGGGCAAGAAAATCAAATTTGAAATTATGAAGCCATGGTCAAATTGATAAATACTTGTTGTTGAAGTCTGAATAAAATTCAACATCTTTATCTTTATATTATTGCAACAAATATCTTTGTCTTGTTCATTCTTCAATTCAGTAGTTTAAAAAAGCAAAGAAAATGGTGGAGCTGGTAACAGACAAACCCATGGAGCTCAGAGCTATAGATTCATTAGGGAAAGGCTTTGATCTGACAAGTGATTTCAGATTGAAATTTGCTAAACAAAGACTTATAGAATTGGATGAACAAAACAAGAGAGAGGTATTAATTCCTGGCAGTACTCTTACCATTCCAAATGTTTCCCAAGATATTCGATGCGATAAAGGCGATCGAATTCGCTTCAAATCCGATGTTCTTGATTTCAATCAGGTCCTACCCTTTTTCCTTTTTGTTTTGTTTTGTGTGATTTCCATATATATATATATATATATATATATATATATATATTTGTGAGTTGGATTTGAAATGAAATTGTTGTAATTCGATGCTAAATTCAGTGTGGAAGTGTATATCTACTATGGGTAATGATTGTTAGCTGACATTGTGGCTTTGGTTGTGTATAAATTGACTGCTTTAGATCATATATGTATATATATTGGGTTCTACTGTGTTTGATTGTTGGATAAAGTGATGGGTGAGAGCACTTCAGAATGTCCAACCATTGCTTCCTCTTGTGGGATGTTAATTTTAATAAATAAAATGATTTTCCTTCCATTGGTTAGTGAAACTTTCCACTTATTGTTATTGGGTTCATTTCACTATTGCATATACATATTTATTTATACTTTGCCTTTTGACTTAGATTGTGTTCCTTTAGTATTCCCTTTTGCTATTTTTTATTTATTTCTTTATTTTTGACTCTGATTGTGCTCCTCAGTAGAAGAATTCTGGTGTGAATGTAGCTGAACTTTTTTGATCCCTATGAGGATGAATGAGTAATTGAACGACTTTTGAATTCATTTAGGAGTGTGTTTGGGGAACAATAAGATTATTTGGCAGATGGTTTGTGTCAGAATTGTGTTCTAAAAAGCATCAGTTGGTTTTGCTACAAGTGTTCTTTTGCCAAACCTAATAGCGAAGTCCCAATGTAGACTCTGTCCATTACATATTGGCATGGGAAATTATTAACTGAAACAAGCTAAACAATCCCAATCATGGATTTCATTATTAATATTTCTTATGATTTATTTGGATAGGTGTGAATTTGAAATAAAAATGATTTGAATGTGTTTTAACTTTCAAGTGAAAAATCATAAATAACCAACAGGATATCAAATTCACTTTGCCCATTTGTTTCAAATTTCTGTACATCCAAGTGGACCTTACGTAAGTTCTGGGTAGTTGGCATGATTGTACCTTGCAAGCCTGAGATGTATATTTAGGCAGCAAGTGTGTTTGTATGGCTCTGTTCAGGTTATACATGCTATTACAAACATATGTGCTACTATTCTTTGCCATTAATAGATTTGAATTTTATTTAATCTGCATTTAAATCTATATAAAGTTATTCATTATAACTGATATATCTAACTTATCTTACTGAATTATTTATAATAAGTCATCAAGTCTTCTTTTTCTAGCAGATGTCAGAGCTACTTAATCAGAAATCTTCGATACAAGGAAAGGTTCCATCAGGATATCTTAATTCTATTTTTGATTTAACTGGGGACTGGTTTCGTGATGCTTCAGACACCAAATATCTTGCTTTTGATGGTTACTTCATCTCATTATACTATTTACACCTAACAGCATCTCCACTAATACTGCAAGAAAAAGTAAAGAAGTTTGTTCCACCTCGTTGGGATCCAGCATCATTATCTAGGTACCTTTTCAATGTTTTTGATTAAATAATCATCTGAAGTTAAGCACATAGTAAGATATTCTTGCAAAAACAACACCAATATCAAATAATTTTTTTTTCTTCAATCACATGAAAATATGTTCCTGTACTGGATTTTTGAGCTTGGCTCCCATTGGCATGAAATTGAATTATAAATATGACTATAGATAGAATGAAAATATAAAAGTATAAAAGAGAATCATAAGTAGGTACTCAGAAAGAAAGGTGGATTTAATTTTGGAGCTCAAATTCACTTGATAAATGTCACCAATGGATTGTGCTTTTACTTTTACCCTGAAGAAGAAGAGATTTAATCTAATGTGTTTTTTACTTCTTTGGTTGACCTTGAGTGACCTTCCCCTGTATATATATATTTGTGTATTGTATATACGTGTAGGATTGCACATTTCTATCTGGAGTTTCAATGCTTTAAAGGTTTCATTATATGTTTCTAAGTGATCAGTAGAGCTTATTTTTGGTACACAACTACACATATAGCTTATGAGTCTATTCCCAGTAGAACGAGCATTTTTTTAATTTTGATTGCAACTTTCCATGAATCATATTCACCAAAATAATTTTGTATGTTGTGAAGCTTAATAGCTTACAGAACCAACTGGGGATAATTTTGGCTGAAATATCAGGTTTTCTATTTCATCCTTTTCTCATTGGTAAAAAACATTATGCACAGTGAAAAAGGAAAACAAAACTAGGTATGAAGGGAAAATAATGGACATAAAAAATTACAGTATGAGAAGAAAACTTTTCTCATGCAGTATCTGAGCACACAACTGCCAAAATGTAAATTTTCAATAATCTTCTATTTTAGTCTGTTGAAAAGATACTTTTGGAAAACCTTTTATGTAGACTTAAAAATCCTGAAACATTAAATTTGAGTTTTAGATTCCACTTAGTTCATTTTGTGTGTGTGTGTGATGGGGGTTGAGGTGTTATAGTGGCAATGTTTTAGTCTGTTCAATTATTTGGTATGATGCAATAAGGTCTATGTGAGCTGGATTAGTATGGCACATCAATGATGGATGCTGATTAATTTTATTAGGCAGGTTCATCCGAACATATGGTACTCACATAATAGTAGGGATGGCTGTTGGAGGTCAAGATATAATTTGTGTTAGACAGAGACCTACCTCACCAATTCCTCCTTCTGAGCTCAGAAAGCATTTGGAGGATCTTGGAGATTTTTTATTTTCAGATAGGAGAAGCCCATCTCTACTAGAGAGGAATACAAGAGATGGCAAGAACAAAGTATTTTTCTTCCTCTTTAGCTTATGATGATGTAATTTTATTTATATTCTTGGTTGATGAAGTGATATCTTCCTATAGGTACCCGAGGTCTTTAATCGAATTTTACAGTCAAACACCATGCAGCTGACCAGCATTACAGAAACATCACGCAAGGATGTAAGTAGGGAACTCAGGATAAACTGTATGTGTCCTAATAATATATTCTTTTGAATTCTCTTCTCTAACATGGACAGGGCCTTACTGTCATTTGTTCAAAAAGGGGAGGGGATGTGTTCTCACACAGTCACTCCAATTGGCTCCAGACAGTGCCAATTAAACCAGAAGCTATTCTCTTCAAATTTGTACCTATTACTTCTCTTCTTACTGGGATTCCAGGCAGTGGTTATCTTAGTCATGCAATTAACTTGTATTTGCGATGTAAGTTTGCCAAACCCAACTAGTGAAAAAAATATAAATTCAAAATTGTTGACCCATCCTTCACAGATTTGGTTATTGGATAAGTGTTGTTTTAAAATGTAACTGCTTCAAATTCTATTGGTGACTATCTTAACAATATTGAATCACTAAGGTTGCAAGATTGTACACTAGTTTATGATGCCTTTTATGAATTTTCACAAGAAAGAAGAGAGCCAACCTCTTGTGTTGCCTTTATTGCATTAGTTTCTTGAATTCCCTCTTGTTTTCAATTTTCCACAAGTCATAAGTCTCACTGCAGAAATTTTATGTCATGGACTTTGGGTTATTTCTACTGTGATTGGACCATAGGATTGGGGTTTGAGAGTCATGCCATAGTTGTAGCCTCTGTTGTCCCTATCTTGTCACTATATGGCTTTAGACAAATAAATAAGGCTTTTCTTCTCTTTTTTCTTCTCCATGATACAATGTCAGTGCTATTATTATTATTATTATTATTATTATTATTATTATTATTATTGTTTTTTGGGTTGCACAAAATAAAGACAGTGTGTTCATGGCCTCTGTCCAGACAAGCCTGCTCCAGAGGATCTACAGTACTTCTTGGAATTTCAAGTTCCCAAACAATGGGCACCTATGTTTTGTGAGTTGCCACTACGACATCAAACAAAAAAAGCTTCTTGCCCTACCTTGAGATTCAGCTTTATGGGCCCTAAAATATACGTTAGCTCTACCCAGGTATGGCAACTGCAAACTAAGTTTTAGACACATCACTCCATCCCCTCTCCCTCTCTTCCTCTCTCTCTCTCTCTCTCTCTCACTTTTATAAATTTCTCATTTTACTGGTTCTATGGATAGAAAAGTTATAAGGATCAGAAGGCATGGAGTAGCATGTTCATCAGATTAGGTAGCATGTTCATCAGACTAGGTTTTTATGAGTGCTGCAGCACTACTAATTCAAATTCAGAGAAAAATACACACTGAGTAGCAATTTTATTTACAGTTGAATCATGAATTTCTTTTCTTTTTCTAGAAAAGTTTTCATGTTTTACCTACAAGCTAGGAAAGTGTTAGGGGCTGCCTCATATAGAGGATGCTCGAACGAGGATAAGAGTAGATATGCGCACAAAACAAAAAGATAGTTCTCTGAAGTTCTGTTTAGCAGAAGGTTAATGAACAAAATTTTTGGGCTCGTAATCATCAAGTACCCAAACTGAATGTTTTATTGAAATGAGCTTCTTCTGGCTATCCTATAGTCTAAGATATTTATCTAAGATTTCAGATACATCACGAGTTAGGCTTCATGCCAGAATTAGAAATTCTCAAACAATTGAGACTCGATATATACAAAAGATGTGACAATGGCCAGGGTGATTATGCTTGTCTATTAATTCATTCTAGTCAGCAAAATGAAACATGGCGCTGAACATTATTTCACCTATGAGTTCTTATGTTATAAACCCAAATCCACCTTGCATCATGGACCTGGATCCAGAATTTTAATTATTATATATGTAATAATATAAATAAAAATGTTGGTTAATATAGCTGAATAAAACAATCATTCCTCTCCCCTGAGGTTGCGGATTCAAACCCCCAACAAAAAATTTTTTTTTTATTTTTTTCCTTTCTTCAGTTTTTTTTTATTTTTTATTTTTTTGCTTTTTTTGCTTTGTTTGTTTGTAATATTTGTAATTAAAATTATATTAATAGTTAATTTTTTTTATTTGTTTAATTGTTCTAATTAAATTTATATTAATTTCTATAAGAAAAAAATTAAATTAATGGTTTAATTTTTTATAAATATTTATTTATTTATTTTTATGAAATTATCAGTTTGATTTTTTATTTATGTTGAATTTGATAAAATTAATAGACTTATTAAATATTATTTTATATTTATTTAGGTAAATTATTTAATGCAAATAAATTCAATTTATATAAAATAATTAATATATTAATAAACATTTCAATTAATTATAAATTAATATTTTTTATTTTTATTATATTAAAATTTTGTTGTAACATTTATATTATTAAAATAATATCTAAAATTTTTTATGGTTAAAAACTAATATATCAAAATTCATAGATTATAGATGATAAGTTAATCAGTTATAAAGAATATGTTTATAAGATATAGAGTATAAGTTCATCATTTTTAAATAATATATTTTATTCTCTTACTAATATAACTAACGGATCTATAGTTTACAAATGATGAATCTATATCATATATTTGATGAATTTATAAATAACACTTAATAAATTTATTGCTTATATTGTTTTGAATTCTACTCGATCGAAATAACAAAGCTAGTTATTGATTAATAAAAAAATAGATAATTTAGTATTGATTTATAGTAATGAATTTGGCAATAAAAGATAATGAGTCTGCATGTGATATATGATGAATCTAAATATTATATCTAATGAATCTGATAGTTATATGTGATGAACATAAATTTCAAATATAATAAATCTTATAATTATATATGAAATATTAAAAAATAAAAATTATAAATATGAGGAATGAATAAAATTAAATTATAAAATAATTAAATAATGAATCTGACAGTAAAAAATAATGAATATATATATGATATATGATGAACCTAAACGTTATATCTAATGAACCTGATAGTTATATATGATGAATCTAAATTTTAAATATAATAAATCTCATAACTATATGTGAAATATTAAAAAATGAAAATTATAAATATGATAAATGAATAAAATTAAATTATAGAATAATTAAATCATGAATATGACAGTAAAAGATAATGAATTTATATGTGATTTATAATGAATCTAAACGTTATGTCTAATAAATTTGATAGTTATATGTGATAAACTTAAATTCTAAATCTAATAAATATGATAATTTAAAATTTAATGTGAATTTATAGTTTACAAATGATAAATTTATACTATATATATGATGAATTTATAAATAATACTTAATCAACATATTATTTATGATAATTATATTTGACGGTAAATTTTCAATGAATTTATTATTATTTAAAAAAAATTGATTTTTGAAAATTTATTGTTATAAAAAAGATAAATATGATATTTATCTTTTTATTAAATTATCTTTAAAAACCATGTAAAAAAATTACTCATAAAAATATTAAAATTCATAAATAAAAATTACATTAAAAATTAATAATATTAAAATTAATTATCATTGTAAAAATCAAATAAAAAAATTCAACCATTAATATAATTTCTTTTCAATCTTTTTGATATTAAAAACCAAAAAAGAAAAAAAACTGAAAAAAGAAAAAAAAGAATAAATAAAAAACTGGAAAAAAAAAAGAATGAATAAAAAAACAAAAAAAAAAAAGAAAAAGAGTTCATTGCAGGTCAAACTTGGGACCTCTGATCCCAAAGTTAGCGTGTTAACCAATTGTGCTAATTTATTATATTAATATTTTGCTAAGCATATTATATTTATATTGGTCTCGGGTCCTAGGTTTATGATATAAATTGCCTTCACCTATTCTGCATCTCCTGTTTGTTGAAAATGCTATATCTGAAAATGTTGTACCTTGGAAAATAAGTGGCATTCTTTTACTTTTTTCATTAATGGGATCATGGGATAATGTACCTTGGAATAAAAACACAGTATTTCAAGTTTTAAATCGTCACCTCTTGTTTTTGTTTTTCTTCTTTGTTTCAGAACAAGTTTTTTTAGCCTAACCTCATATGATTTCTATTGTAGTATTTCAGAGCTCATCCAAATCTTTGTCTATACATATGCTCAGTTTTTCACACAAATCGATATGTAGCAATATGAATCTGTAAAATCATCCTCATACTTCATTCTTCGTGTCCCTTTAGGATTATGTTCTTGTAGCATTTGAAGCAACTGATGATACTTCCACATATTTGGCATATTCTAGGAGGCATCTCTGGCCATGAAATCAAATATGAATAATCTGTCATTCTGTCCTTGAAACTGGCGCAGTTGTAGTTCTCTCCATGTCTGAAACAAATTTTACTCTGCATTACTGCATTTCTGGAGTCAAATTTTACACAATGCACTGCAATAATAGCAGTGCAAGTTGCATTATCAAATCATCAAATGACAAGTTTCTTGATCTTGTAACATTTCAGGTGTCAAGTGATAAAAAACCTGTGGCTGGCCTACGTTTGTACTTGGAGGGGAAGAAATGCAATCGACTAGCAATACATCTACAACATCTTTCAAGCCTTCCAAATATCATGACTTCCCCTTCAACAGACACCATATGCAGGCAATGCGAATGGAGAGGCTCTGATGAATATAAATCTAGCGACCAGTTCTTGGAACCAGTAAGATGGAAGAGATACTCTAAGGTGTGCACGTCTGTGGTGAAGCATGATCCTAACTGGTTGCTGGGAGATTCAAGTGGGGTTTTTATTGTAACGGGTGCACAGCTCCTTAGCAAAGGGAAGTGGCCCAACACAGTACTTCACCTTCGACTTCTGTTCACACACTTACCCAACTGCACCATCAGGAAAACAGAATGGGCTGTTGCGCCAGAAGCATCTCATAAGTCAAGTTTTCTCACGACTCTGAGCACAACTTTCACAATGACTCAACGAACAACCACTGGTCCAGAAAAGCAACCTCCACCTGCACTTAACTCCGGTGTATATCCAGATGGTCCTCCTGTTCCAGTTCGCTCTGGAAAGCTGCTTAAATATGTGGAGACAGCTGAGGTGGTGCGAGGCCCACATGATGCTCCCGGGCATTGGTTGGTTACTGCTGCTAAGCTGTTTATTGAGGGAGGCAAGATAGGTTTGCATGTGAAATTTGCGTTGTTAGACTATCCATGAATTTCACTGTGCATATTTTTGGAACATATTTTCATTTTTTTTAATATTTTTTTTTCATCTATAATATTCTTTTATAAGTAGATATGTCATGTGAGAGAGTTACCCCATGGTTTGTACAGAAAATGAATTAGAAAGAATGCTTTGATATGGTTGAATTGGCTTTGAATGTTGGCATTTGAATTATAATGTTCGCTTCTCTTTTTAGTATGAGAGACTGAGGAGGCTCCCCAATATTGTGTAAAGGTGGCAACAATTCGACCCGTGGACTATTGCCCTAACAATTGGAAGGGAGCTATGCCTAACTGTATGTTCTAAGCCTACCATAACTATTAAGCTGGTAGTCTACTAGTTCTGAATTCTGACAAATGGTATTAGAGTTGATCACTAGTGGAAAATGCAAAATAGTGTTTTATGGGACTGAGTATTCTATGGTGGGAGCCACTTTAGATTAGGATCTTCTCATATTCAGGTGAATATGATAGATTATGTTTGTATAATCTCAACTGTTAAATGCAAAATAAATGGTTGAAATTTATTTTTACGTTATAATTGTTAACTTCAAAAATTTTTTTAGAAAGTTTCAACTATTTATTTTATATTTAATGGTGAAGATTATATTAATAGGATTTATTATGTTTATCTCAGTAGAGGATCTTAATGGAGCCTCTTTTAATACTTATGAGATTAAGCACTACACGATGGGAGTCATTTGTAGAATCCGTGGAAACCACCTCTAGAATTTACATTGCTTGATGTGCTGAACTCTGGGCTAAAAGTCTAGACTTGAAGAGGACGTTAATGATTTGAGTTGGAAAGAATGTGACTCAATCTCATATTGGAAAATGTGACTCAATCTCATATTGGAAATGAATTTTAATTTGATCTCAATGCAAGGGTCTTAATAAATCACTATTAACACCTAAAGTTGATTTTTGGGTTATCTTATTATGATTTTTGGGTTATGTTATTAGGGTTATCTCATCCATTAGGTCAATAGTCTAAAGAAATCACTTTGCCCTCGTTTGTTTTGATGAATTTTAGGGATAAATTTTGTAAAATCCTTGGATTTATAGCCTAGTTTATTGTTTGGTTTGAAAATTTGAGTTCTATTTCATGAATTTTTTTAAAATTCACCATACTCTAAATATTTCATTTTTAAAGATTTTAAAAATCACATGAGATATGAATTTTTTATTCAATGGATTTGTTTAAATCCATCAATTTAAAACAAAGCCATGGATTTAAAATTCATCACAAATGAAGCCTTTGAAAGGCATTGCCTTTAGGCTATAAACAAATTAAGTTATGTATCGGATTGATCGTTGAAAATGATTTTAAGTCAAATTCCATTGAATGTTATGCCTTCGAATAATATCGAAGTGTATTTATTTTATTAGGTTGTAAAAAAGATTTAAAATTTGAAAAATATTAATTTATTTCAAGTTAAAAGGAGTTTTTTTTTTTTAATTGAATCAAGCATGTCACTTTTAGTCATATCAATAAATTAAACAAGTTGATATGTGACTCAACATTTAGGTACAAATTATTTCAAATTTTACATAAATTCAGATAAATTTAAATTTGAAATAAATTAAACCAGTAAGTTGAGATTAAATTTGTTAATCAAATGAAAATTTACCAGCTTTAGATCTTTTCTAGCTCATAACACTAAAATAATGTAATTACAATAAATTTATTTCCAACCATTACTCCATTTAATACTAAAAAGAATATTTTATATGTATTCTCTATTATATCTCATTTTATATTTTTTTTATTACTTTCATGCTAATAGAAAAAAAGGAAAATGGCGTGTGGATATTACCGCACCTAATATAGTGTGAAAAAGGTATTGGATTGGAGACTAATCCAACACCCTTTAATGCCAGTTTGAAGATGATCTTAGAAAATTGTCAATGGTGTTTCCTGAGAATGCAATTTATGTATAATGGAAAAGGTTTGTTAGGCCTAACATCTATTTGGCTATGATTAACTTTGATTAATGTTGCTTTTTAATCATAAGATTTCATCAAATCAATAAAGGTTAAGATTTCATCAATTATATTGTCTTCAAAATCATGGCGGGAGTACCGGTATCCCAAGATACATATAACTTATATTCAAAGGAACATAAATTATATTTACAATGTGATTTTGAAATTATTTGTTAAAATAATATTATGCTTTTCATTTATTTGAAAATGTACATTTAAGTATAACATGATGATAACTGTGTTTGAATTTTTTTTTTTATTTTACACTACTCAATATTTCCATTGTTATATAATAATAGAATTGATATGAGTTCGATATTTAATCACAGTTAAATTTTTATCTATTTTAAAAAGTGTATTTAGTGAAATTTTTTTGTGTAATGTATAAAACAAAAAATGTTTGCAAAAAGAAAAAATAGTCATGAAGTAAAAGCTTAATGTAACGTAATTAAATAAATTTTTTATATAAATTTATATTAAAAATTCATTTGATTTATTGTATTACATCTTATTACGGTTTGCTAAACGTACCGTAAAAATTTTGAAAAAAATTAGAAGAGGAAAAGAAGATAAAAGTATAGCACAATTTCCGATTTGGAGGTTTTTTTTTTTTTTTTTTTTGAAAAAAAAAAAAAACTAATCAAAATGTCAATCCAACAGTCAAAGGTGTTAATGAATTTCATATCAATTGACCGTAATATCGCAAGTAGGGACGGAACGATGAAGGGCTTTGGAACTCTTAAAAAATAGAAAATTATCTCTAAAATTTCATTTAATTTTTTTAAAATATAACAATGCCCCCACCAAAATTTTTATATTATAAGTGTACACTCTTTATTTTATATTTACGCTTATTTATTCTCACTTTGTGTTTATTTGGCTCTTCTAAATTTGACATTCTAGTTTTGCTCTGATACGCAAGTGCAAAGTTTAGATTTTTGTTTTTGTGAAAATAGTTAAAATTTAAGATTTAAAAAAATAAATAAACAAAAGTACATCTCGACTTTTAAAATTAAAAATATAAAAATCATTCGTCAAAAAATAACAAAACTCAAAAAATCGACTTGAATTTCTTTTAATAATTTTTAATCGTATTCGTATAATATATCATCTAATAACATTTAATTGTGGAATATTAGATGTAGCATATTGGTAGGAAACATGCTCTGCTTGTCTTCAATAAATTTGATTGCTTGAAAATCAATAAAAATTCAAATTCAAAATTTCATGAACGAATACACAAAAATTTATATGAAAGAAAACATAAAACTTTTATGAAAGAAACTCACAAAATTTTAGAAAAAATGAAAAATAACAAAACGAAATCAAATCTATATCTATAAAGGCATAAATTAACAGATATGTATAAATCTATATTTTATTTGATAGACAATCTAAATAAAAAAAATATAATAATTAAAATTGATAATTAAAATTTAAGATTTATTTTTTGAGAGTTTATTCAAATAAATTTTATATTTAAATCTTGTTGAATTAAGTGAAAGATTGTCGGCAAATAACTTCGAATTTATAAAGAAAATTATGGATCACATTAATCGTGGATCGCATGAGCCACAACATTAGCTTGCCGAGAAGTAAATTGAACAGAGAAAGAGAGGAAATGCTTGCCATACAATGCTTTTGGTTGATTGGATGTTAAGAGCTACATACAAAGAAGCCACGACAAAAGAAGAAAATATCACAAAAAATAAAAATAAAAATAAAAAACAGAACCGAAGCAGAAGACATGAATAAACGTTGTCAACGTGAAGGCCACTTCTTCTGGATTTCAAAGTAGTAGTTCATATCTAAATAGCATTTCCCATCGTCATCTACAATCTGAAACAAATTTATTAAATATAAACTTAATTAATTAATCAAACAATTATTATTATTTTTATTATTATCTATCAAACAATTAAAAAATACTTTGAACAATATAATAAATAATATATAGAATAATATTATAAAACTAACCTTGGTTCTAGCAGAGTAGGAGCCTCTAGCAAAAATGCCAGAAGGGGTAGTTTCCTCTTCAAATTCATATGTATAGGGCTCTTGCTTTGGGCTGAAAGTTCCCAGCATCACTTTTGTATTGTCCACTGCCAGATTAGAGTTTTAGCTTAATTAATTTGCTTCAAATCAAAATTCAATTATAATAAATTATAATTAATTAAATTTTACCTCTGACACCAGTCTTCCAAACGGTATTGATATAGTTGAGGCCAGAAACAATGTTGTCGGAAACAATGAAAGAAAGCTTGAGGTGATATTTGGTTCCTTCTTTGAGAGTGAAAAGACTTCTCTTTGAATTATTTGTAGATAATGGAATTGGCAATACAACTTCTGCCCTTCCCGGACTTAGCATTGATACGCTTACTATCTTTACTTGTGGTTCTTTGCTTTCTATTCATTTCAATTTCGCAATAATTAATTAATGTTTAAAAAAAATATCACAATTCAATTCAATTTTATTTAACAAAATCTTTATGTTATGAAAGTCTATATATATAAAAATTTTAATTTTTTTTTAAAATGTATAAATATACACAGAAAAGAAAAACGACACATGCATATATCAAAATCATAATAATTTGAAAATGCATACTGACCTTTATATACTATATATACACACTACTTACTGCAATACCTATGTCGGAGGCCAAAGCTACATACCACTCTCTATTAGTCCATTTTAAAATTATTTAATATAAATTTTAAAATTTAATTGTTTTAAAAATGACACTTTAAAAAAGTAGATATTATGTAAAAAAAAATATGATTTTGTAAAAAAAATTCAATTTGTTTAATGATACTCTCATTTTAAAAAATTTAATATATTTTTGTTTAAAACAAGAAATTAATTCATTTGTTTTAAGTTAAATCTTAGTAACAAAATAATAAAATTGAATTATATTATATAATAATTATTATTTATTTATTTTTTAGTTTTCAGATTATATAATATATATTAGTTTTCAGGTTTTTGTAGTCTATAACGAACTAATTATAGTTATTGACAGATATGTAATCTCCTGAAATTACACATTTTCTAGTGCCTGCCCAAAACTAGAAACAGTAGAAAATTGGGAGAAAAATAAATAACCTCCAACAGCAGACATATCAACACTTCCAAGAAGCTGTTCCTTCCATCTCCTTAAGCTCTCATCATCCTTCATAACAAAATCATGAATAAATTACAGCTACAAGAATATTACTACAAATTGCAAAAGTAATTTAATTTCTTTTTTATAAATGAATTTTTATAAAATTCATTTGAAATTTTCAATATGAATGAAAATATTCAGTTTACTACTCTATACATTTAACTAATCTTATGAAATTCAGCAAAATTAAAATTAAAATTTATTATTTATAAATTAATTTAACATTTAATATTCATTTTTACTCATGTAGTATAAGGGCTAAAAAAAAAAGAAAAAGAAAAAGAAGAAGGAGAAAAGGATAGAGCATGCCTTGTCTTTTTCAAGTTGCTCTTTGAGAGAAACTTGAGGGCCAAGATCCAATTCTTTCACAGACTTGAGACAAGAATCCTCCTCCTCCTCATCATCATCACCACCGTCATCATCTTCTTTATCACTTATAATGATCTCAATGTCATTGATCTTGTTCTTCAGCTCTTCAATTTCTCTTCCATTGTTGAAGTTGATATCTTTGGATGATGAGAAAGTACCCACAGCAGCTGACATTTCAATTCCTCTTCTTTTTTTGTATAGAAAATAAGATCTTTTGAACTTGGTTTTTGGCCTTAAATGAAAAGGAAGGCTGTCTTTATATAGTTGTTTCGTTTTTTCTCCTTTTTCAACGGAGTTTCGATTAGAATTCAAACTCGAAATAGTTTAATTTTAAAGTAACTCTAATATCATGCATCGAGTGAGAATTTAACCAATGTATTTACTTCTATTGGCTGTTTTGGGAAGGTAGAGAGAGAGAGAGAGAGAGAGAGGAGGTTGAGATGGGATACATGCCTTGGTAAATGTTATGGATATTGGAAGATGTTGATAAATGACATAAGACCTGAAAGGCAAATGCAAAAGCCTAATTAGGAGGCTGTTGGGGACAATGGAAATGCAATGATGAAAATGGACAAATAAAGGGAAGTTTTAGGGACAACCAGCTAAAGTTGGGGTAGTTCGTCGGTACCATTGTGGTACCATGTACCTCAGCAAAAGACAACCATTGGATTGAAAAAATTTCAATCCTAGCCGTTAGAGAATAATAAATAAAAAAATTTAATGGCGTGACTTGTTAGACTAAACTCATATTAATTATATATTTTATTATTATTTACTCCATCCAATTTAAAAGATTGTCCACTTTCTTTTTCATATAATTTAAAAAATATTATTAATTATATGTCAACTCATAAATTTTATTATATTTTTTCAGTTAATTTTTTACATTTATTCATTTATTATTATATTTATTATTAATTTTAAAAATATATACTTTTCAATTAATAAAAATAAAATAAATAAATATAAATAATTTTTTATAGTGAATAAGTATTTAGGAACACCTTAAAAAAAATAATGGACATTTTTATAGTATGGATATAATATATAATAATATTAAATTATGTAGAGTTAACCATAGTTAACAAAAAACAAACTATTGCTATTCATAAAAATAAGACTATTTTTTGCGCCCCTAAGACACCCGCAAAACTTTTTTTTCCCCTTTCTCTCTCTTATATGTATGTTAAATTTTTTTCATTCGAAATTATAAATTTTGTCTCATTAATTGCTCGATTCAATATGTATTTTATAATAAAAGGAAATTGGGCAAATTCAATATTCACTAGCTGAGAATGAGCTTCGGGACTATTGACAACAAATATATATATATATATATATATATATATATATATATATATATATATATCATCATCATCATCATCATCGTCATCAACCCACAACACGTGTACGAGCGGGAGATGAATAAGGAGGGACCAATAATACGTGGGTTGGTGGAAAAAGAATGCGAGAGTACAATTTATATCAAGGATCCAGAACCATTCAGTATTATAAACTCGAAATCATAATAAATATAATATACATAATAAAATATTAATATAGTAAGTTTATACAATCAGTTAATATACTAATTTGGGGACTTTTTTAAATCCTAGGTCCAAGCTCCACAAAACTCTTTTTTTTTTTTTTTCATTTTTCATTTATGCTTTGTTTTTTTCTCTTTTTTTTATTTATTTTTTTTTCTTTTCCAATTATTTATTTATTTTTTTTTCAGTTTTTTTCTTTTTGCTTTTTAATATAAAAAATATTGAAAAAATTATATTAATAGTTAAATTTTTTTTATTTGATTCTTATAGTGATAATTAATTTTAATATTATTAATTTTTCAATGTAATTTTTATTTATGAATTTTAATATTTTTATGAGTAATTTTTTACATGGTTTTTAAAGATAATTTAACAAAAAGATAAATATCATATTTATCTTTTTTATAATAATGAATTTTTAAAAATCAAATCTTTTTTTAAATAATAATAAATTCATTGAAAATTTACTGTCAAATATAATTTATATGTTAATCATATTCACTACTTATAAGTAATATGTTGATTAAATATTACTTATGTCACGCCCCGAACATAAGGGCACGTGACCAGCACTAGAACACGGAAAATGCACGTAGCTACCAGTGCCCGTAGTAAGCCTGACCCAAAACACACAACTGAAAGTCTAAATAGAAAAGGGCTATGGGCCCAAATGAGATAAGCAGATCCAAACAAAACACAATATAAATCAGAATCTTATTGGTCCAACAACTCATTTATTCCATAAATGAAATAACTTACATAAGAATTATGCTTAACAACATATTACAACTCTTAAAATACATTACTGAATGATAATAATGTACAAGTACAAAGTGTAACATTGCAGAGTTCTAAAGTTATAATTACAAATATACATATATAATATACATTTCCAAATACTCAACAAAACAAACTACTGCCGAAGATAGATTGGCAGTTTACTCAGTTACAATTTCTTCACAGGCTCATTCCTTGACCTAAAAACAACGAAATGAACAGGAATGAGCATTTGACTCAGTGAATGATACCAGCTAATATATTAAACTGGTATCTTACATATAGATTCTAATGCACATGCTATGCACCATGTCATAGAGACAGGCAAATCATATAATCAAGTAGAAATGGGGTATGATCCACAGTACCACACTAATACTCAATACTCAATATGGGGAGCCGATCCCCCTATCCTGACTCTCTGAATCCAATAATTTGTCTCTTATATCCAAGGGGCCCCGCCGTCACTAGTCTGTACCACGCAGCCCTAACTCGACTGACAGCAGCCCTGTCGATGAGTAGGCTCGGCCGGCATCAATCAGTCATAGCTCATCTTCTGAATCTCATCATAATCCAAATCATAACCATAACAAATCCATAATCCTAAGTGGTACTGTATTCTCCCGACCTCCATCCATCAATCACAACCATAGTATGGCACAAAATACAGAATATCAATTCATCATTCACAGTCAAATGTTACATGCTTATATATGCAGTAGTAGTGCATAATATACATATATATACACACAGCAATGCATATGAAGTGAAAACAGGATAATACACTAGTGAGTATCACTCATCTAACTGATGACGTTTTCGACTGGCTTCCCTCAGAAAAGCAGCCTTAGAACCTAGAAGACGCCAGCCATCGACACCTCACAACAATGGACATAATCAGGATAAGAATCACATCGAACCCAAAGATAGACTCGATAACCTAACAATTACTCTAAAGACTGTTAAACATAAAATAATTTATTTAACGACTGAAATACAAGATTTTCGGGTTAACCTTCATAAATTTTGATCATACGGATGTCGAGGATCGTGCCAGAACATTGAAACAGAACCACTGGACCTCTCCACGCGCCGCCGCCATGAGCCGCAGCCGGCCGGCCACGCGCCGCCGCTGCTGGTGGTAGATCTGGGAAAACTCCACACCAGCAGGTTCACCTCGATGCTAGGATCAAGGAAATGGTCACCACTCGCCGTCACTCGCCCTCCAGTGGCCGAAAAATGCCTCCAAAGTTTCGGGTTGCATTTTTCGATCTCCTCCTCCGGTGATCTTCAGGGGGCAAGGTAGGTACCAAAATGAAGCTCTCATCCTCAGGAGTTGAACGAGACTGACCTTGCTTGATTTGGCTGTCGGAATCGGCCGAAATTTGCAGTTGAAGTCTCGGTGGCTGGCGGTCCTTCTCTCCTCGCGTACGCCGCCGTGCACCGTCCGATCACCATGTTGTCACCTCCCCTGAGATTGCCAGACTATCCTCTACCCAGCGGTGGTGGCGGTGCTCGCCACCGCCCGCCGCAACTCACCCAGCAGCCCCCCTCTCTCTCGGCCTCTCTCTCTCTCTCTCTCTCTCTCCTCCTTCCTCTGCTATCTCTTGGTTCTGCATCATTCCAAAACGCCCCCGTTTTGCTTCTCCAACCAATCACAATGTCCCTTTTCTTCTTCTTTTTACTTACTTAAAACACATTTATATATATATATACACTAAACCTTATATACATACACTAAACCTTATAGTTAAAATAATAATAATAATAATAATAATAATAATAATAATAATAATAATAATAATAATAATAATAATAATATTAACAATAACACTAACAATACTAATAATACTCATAATAATCATAACAATAATAATAATAATAACAAATAATATTAGTAACAATAATAATAATAATAATAATAATAATAATAACAACAACAACAATACTAACACTAATACTAATAATAATAATAATAATAATAATAATCATAACAATAATAATAACAATTTACAACATATACTCATGTATATATATATCAATAATATTATTTACAATAATAATAGTAATTATAATGGAAATCCAAACTTTCGATAAAATATTATAATTAAACTCATAGTATTAATTAATACCTTTATTAATACTCAAAATACAATTCCTCCAAAACCCACATTAACAATTTTCATAATAATATACATATATAATATTATAATAAATTACCATTAATAATACATATTCAAATTATCTAAATATTTATAATTTAGTAAAATATAATTCCAATTCTTACTTTAATAAGAAAAATAATAAAATAATATATTTCCATACAAAAATATAATTTTATAAAATAAATGAAAATTCAGGGTGTTTCAACTTATAAATTCATCAAATATACAATGTAAGTTTATCATTTATAAACTATAAATTCATCTTAAACTTTAAATTATCAAGTTTATTAAATTTAAAATTTAGATTCATCACATATAACTATTAAATTAATTAGATATAACGTTCAGGTTCATTATATATCACATGCATATTCATTATCTTTTATTGTTATATTCACTAATTAATTATTCTATAATTTTATTTTATTTATTTCTCATATTTATAATTTTTATTTTTTAATATTTCACATAAAATTATGAGGTTTATTAAATTTAAAATTTAGGTTTATTACATATAACTATCAGATTTATTAGATATAACGTTTAAATTCATCAAATATAACTATCAGATTCATTAGATATATCACATCCATATTCATTTACTTTTACTATCAGATTCATAATTTAATTATTCTATAATTTAATTTTATTTATTCCTCATATTTATAATTTTTATTTTTTAATATTTCACATATAATTATGAAATTTATTAGATTTAAAGTTCAGATTCATTATATATAACTATCATGTTCATTAGATATAACGTTTAAATTCATTACATATAACTATCAGATTCATTAGATATATCATGTGCATATTCATTTACTTTTACCATTAGATTCATAATTTAATTATTCTATAATTTAATTTTATTCATTTCTTATATTTATAATTTTCATTCTTTAATATTTCACATATAATTATGATGTTTATTAGATTTAAAATTTAGATTTATCACATATAACTATCAAGTTCATTAGATATAACATTGAATTCATCATATATCACATGTAAATTCATTATCTTTTACTATCAAATTCATGATTATAAATCAATACTAAATTATTTTTTTATTATTAATCAACAAATAACTCTATTATTTTGATCGAGTAGAATTTAAGGCAATATAAGCAACAGGTTCATTAAGTATTATTTGTAAATTTATCAAATATATAATGTAAATTTATCATTTATAAACTATAAATTTATCAGTTATATTAGTAAGAGAATAAAATATATTTTTTAAAAATGATGAATTTATGTTTTATATTTTATGAACCTATACTTTATAACTAATGAACTTATTCTCTATGATTTATGAACTTTGATAGATTAGTTTATAGCATAAAAAATTTTAGATATTATTTTAATAATATAAATATCACAACAAAATTTTTTTATCATAAAAAATTAAAAATATTATTTTATAATTAATATATATATATATATATATATATATATATATATATATATATATATATATATATATATATATATATATATATATATATATATATATATATATATATATATATATAAAATTTTATATAAAGTGAATTTTATATAAAGTGAGTTTTATTTGATGCATTAAATAATTTACCTAAATAAATATAAAATAATATTTAATAACTTTATTAGTTTTTTCAAATTCAACATAAATAAAAAATCAAACTGATAATTCCATATAAATAAATAAATAAATATTTATAAAAAATTCAACCATTAATATAATTTTTTTCTTATAAAAATAAATATAAATTTAGTTAGAATAATTAAACAAATAAAAAAAATTCAACTATTATTATAATTTTAATTGCAAATATTACAAATAAAGCAAGAAAAAAAATAACTAAAAAAAATAAAAAATAACTAAAAAATGAAAAAAAAAAAAACATAGAGTAAGACTCGAATTTCCAACCTAATGGATATACTAAATATATTAAACAACTGTACTAGCTGAAATTTGTAATTAATTTACTACGTAAATAATATTTAATATTTCAAATTCGGATCCACAATGCAATATGGATCTGGATCTATGATATAACAACTTGCAGGAGAGGGGGAGTCTAGTTTAGCAAAAAAAAAAAAAAATGAGGAGACCAACCCTTATAATCACTTTTTTTTTTGGCTTTTTTATTTATTGGTAATACTTGCAAATTAAATTATATTTATTTTATTTTTAATATTTAAGAGATAATTAAAATTCTATTAATTTATCTAAGAAGAAATTATATTAATGGTTGAGTTTTTATATTTGTTTAATTCTTCTAGTGATAATTTTAGTATCATGAATATCAAAAGAATAATTAAATTTTCATTTTGCATAAAATTTTTCAATGTAAATTTTATTTATAAATTTTAAAATTTTTATGGATAATGTTTTAAATGGTTTTTAAGGACAATTTTACATTTTTATAAAATATAATATTTATCTTTTATATGACATTAAATTTTTACTATTACACAAGTTTATATATGATAAGTTGCAAGTTTATTAAACAGAAAATGTAAGTTCGTTGATAATACAATGTAGATTAATTGAAAATTTACTATTAAATATAGTTATAAGCAATAAGATTATTAAATATTTCTTATAAGTTCATCAAATATAATGTGTAGATTTATAATTTGTAAACTATAAATTTATCAGTTAGCACATGAAAGTTTTTTTTAATTTATAAATTTATGAATTATAATCTATAAATATCAGGTATACATGTGATGAGCTATTAATTTTAATTTATGAACTTTTTATTTTTAAACTATGAAACTGTAGTTTTTTTTTTATTTTTTTTAATTCTATACTATAACATATGAACATTAGGTGTATGTGTAATAAATTATAGTTTATAATTTATGAACATGTTGTTTTGAACCTACAAACCTATAGTTTTATGATTAATGGTTATAGTTTTTACTGATAAATTTATAATAATAACATATGATTGTATTTTGTAATTTATAATTATGAATATGAAATTATTAATTTTGATGTTCCATTATTTAAATTTTAAGAAATTCAAGTATTATTATGTAATGATAAAAAATAATTAAAATTTAAGAGAGGAAGAAAAATTAAAATTAAAATTAAAATTATTTTTAGTTTTTAGAAATATAAAATTATTTTCTCATATGTTTACTTTTAATTATGTTGATTAAAATCCTTTTAATTTTAATATATGGTATTTTCCTTAAAAATGCTAGCATATTATTAAAAAATAAAATTAATGTTGTAATAAAAAAAAGTATAAAATACATTGAAAATATAAAATTAAAATAAAAAGTATAATAATAAATTATTAATTATAAGAGATGGGTTATGGTAAAAGAATAAATTGTTATTTGTGTAAAAATTGACAAGTGGCTAACATTTAAAGTAAAAAAAAAAAAAGGCGCACTTGTGTTGGGGCTGGATGCATATTGCATTATAAATAGGGGTCCAAAATATAATAAATCGCTAATGACTTATCTATTTACTTGATTTTTTCTCTAATTTTTTTAGTAATATTTTTTATTTGTTATAAACTTAGTTTTTATTTAGTTTTTATCAAAATAATAATAATAATAAAGCAAAATTTGACATTAATATTTTTTTTATGTTACTCAAATATAATTTTTTTAAGTTACTCAAATCTTTAAAAATCATATTTATTATGCAAAATATAATAAATTATTTAGTACAAATAAGAACTTAAAATTAAAATTTTTAACTTGTATATATATATATATATAAAAGTCTCCTAATTTTTAAGAGGTACAATAATTTTTGTGTTATTACAAAAGATTGGTTGTTAATTATTTTTTAAGGTTAAATTTGATAGTAGAAATTTTATTTTAGACCTACTACGGTGAAAAATAATCAAGGTTAAATTTTTTATTGTAAATTTGATAATAGAAATTTAGTTTTTAATTTAAAATTCTAATAAATTATTGTTTATTACTTTCATCTTATTTTATATTATTTTTGGTTGTTAAATTTTTGTTTGCTTAGTAATTGATTTTATTGTATATTTGTGTTATGACCCAACTCTAAGGAGCATGTGATTGATATTAGAGCATGAAAAAGTATAAAGCTTTCAGATCTTATAGTCAGGCTGACATGTCTAATAACATAGAAAATCAACTAAATAATAGTTGTAAACTGAATAATAAAGGGTTATATATCACGATCCATCTTCAGAACCGTGACAGTTTTAAAACATAGATAGCTATAAAGGCACCAACTATTTGTAGAACCCATAACTACTATATCTATTACACAACATGCTCAGGATCTCAACATGCACACAAACGAACACTTCTAATGCCCACCTTAACCTCACTTCATTCAATCCATTCTCAAACTCCAATGTTCAATATCATACCCATACTCATAAGCAAACTCGACATTTAAAGTCATAATAAAAACTTAATTGCATACATATATATCACATTCACTGACTATATATATATATGTGTGTGTGTATATATATATGTGTGTTTGTGTGTATATGTATATATATATGTGTGTGTATACATACACACACACACACATATATATATATATATATATATATATATATATATATATATATATATATATATATATATATATATAATGTAAAGTCAAGGAGTACATAATATATAATATGTAGAAAATTTCATAAAAGTAAATAATGACAGAACTTGAAACTTAAAATAACACATTTATAGCACGGGTGTTAATAAAATATAATAGAAATCAATACAATATAATGCTTGATATATAAAATCTACTAACATTATAAAATTCAAAGCTTAAAATAGATTAACAATCTTGCAAGTAATATGAGTAACATAAATAAATATCAAGATAAATATCTAAGAATGTGTAACATTTGTAATAGAAATCAACACGATACTTGATACTTGATCATGATAAACATGAATACTTGTCTTACTTGCATTATTATGAAATGCAAGACTGGTTAGTTCTTGCGCCTTAGGGCGCTTGGTTTTCTTAGGTGGAATCTTGATAAATTTGACCCTATCATATAAGCTACTATTGCGGGACTATCCGCTGTCCCCATATATATTGGGGAGACTATACTACTATCTCCATAACATGAAAACCTTTCATCATGAGTACTTGTAAAATCACAAATCACGAATTTATAAATTCATCATCATATGAAACTTTATAAAATTTATAAATCATGAACATAATTACTTACTAATATAAAAAAAAAAAAAAATAAATTATGAAGTATGAATCTTATAAATCAAAAATATGAAAACTTATAAACTTCATGAAATATGAGTTTGATAGCTCATTTTTATAAAAACTTATGAAGTCATAATTTTATAAATTATTAGTATGAAGACTTGTAATGTTCATACAATAGAAATATTAAACTCGTGCATGGTTTGTTTATCACAAAGTAAACATATAAAACATGTAAAATAATATATATATATATATATATATATATATATATATATATATATATATATATATATATATATATATATATATATATATATATATATATATATATATATATATATATATATATATATATATATTATCTACTCACCTCAAACACAAAAGCTTCCAATCTACGCTATTGCTTCTCACTCTTCCCTTTACTTTCTCCATTTTCCATTTTTAAAAATCTTGCTAATACCCTTGACATATAAAAAGAAACTCATTTAATTACTTGATTTAACTATTAGATTAACGATCTATTCATTTCCAATTCAAATATTTTAAAATCCTAATAAAACTGTCTTGACTTTGCAGGACTATTTCTGCAATATCTTTTTAATTTATTAATCCAAATAATATTTTTTTTCCTACTAAACTAGATATGTGAGGCTATAACATTTCTAAAAAATTTAACTCAAAACGTGAATCACATAATCCATTGTGAACTTTCAAAATTTGTCTTGTTTCTATGGTTGGATAGTCTGAGCATACTCTAAAAATTTAATCATATCTAAAAAGCGTGCATGTCCAATTGCAAAACCCTTCCATAGGCTACTAGTAGAAATATAAATGTTTTGTGTTTCTCTTAATTCAGTCTCTAAAGTCCTCAAATCAAAGGGTCAATTCCAGACTGTGTACAAGTCCAGTATTCTGAACCAATCTAAATCCACGAGTAATACCTTTTTACATACATCAAATCTTGCAAAATCCTTTTACAACATTATATTTTAAACATAAATCTACAACTCATATGTTTTGACCTTCTCCTAATTTAATTCATAAGACCTTCATATCTAAGATATTATTTCCTTCTCTTTCTTTGATTCAACCTCTCAAAACCCTAGTCTTAAACAAATCATACATTTTCAAGATAATTCATAATATTAATATGCATCGATAAGCATAATTCTTCCTCAATTCAACTTAGACAACAAACCATATATTCCACCAAACACTAATAATTAACTCATCAAAAACTATTTATACACTTATTAGTTAGCTAGGAAGTATAAGACTTTTGATTCTTACTTTAAAAATGAATTTTCTCATTCAATTTTAGAGATGGCTGACCAAGATATGAAAAAACTTGATGTTCTTCCTTTGGAGTTTTAGAGAAAAGAAGATACAAAAATTTTGGTGAAGAATGAATGAAAATGTAGAAAGTTTGAAACTTTTATAGTTATAATTAATGGGAAACTTGTCTAGATGCTAGTTCTTCTTTTTTCCTTCTCTTTTCTTCATTCTTATCAACTTGCATCCCCTTTTTCCGGCCCATTCCTCCACTTCTTTATTTATTTTATATTTATTATTATCATTATTATTATTACAATATTACAAGTTTCACTTATTCACAATTTTACTATTTCATCTTTTTCCTTTTACTTCTTCATTTTCTGTAAGTATCTTCTACTTGATGATTTAATTCGGACTTCTTGTTTGCTCATCTTCATTGAACTTATATCCATCCAAATACCTTGACTTTATATTAAGGATCCATTCCTAAGTTGGAAATTCACCAATCACTCAATTAGGGGTTTGGTTTCAAAATCTATAACCTATTAGGGTTTCCACTTCTTTGCTTTATGCTACTGAATTCAATTCTCCTATCCAATTCAACCTCCTAGAACTTGTTTAACTTGATCATCAAAAATTCATGGTCATATCCACTACAAGGATCTAGCACACTCATTCATCACTGAATTGGATACTTGGCATAGTGCCTATCTTGTGTAAGTCATATAATCTTGGCACATGCAACTAGTATGAGGTTGTGGTATTACATTATAGCCCACATGTCAAGCAGAACTTATATTTTATAATATCTTAATATGACATTATTTTACTAATACTTTGGTTTGAATGATAAAATGCTAGTTAATTTTAATGATAATTTTATTTTCTTTACTTATTTTTATTATTTATAATAAGAACATATTTAATATTTTAATTTTTCATTTAATTATCCAATATTAAGCTATATCTTGCAACTAAAAATATAAATATTACTAACACAAATAAATAAAATCCCAAAACTCATTTTCAACTAATGAGTTTGTCTAATGTCACTTTACAATAAATAATTTTGCATCAAATAATTAACAAGAAAAAAAATTCATAATTTGCGATCAAACAAAATTAATATTGCAAAAGAACAAAAGAGAGAGCTCTACAGATGTCTTCTCTCATGTGAGGAGTGGGTAGCACAAAAATAGACTCCTTTTATGCCATTTTTTGTTTTGTTAGATTTTAATCTCTATTGTATGGGCTTATATATTTAATGAAATAATTATATTGACGTGCCATTTTATATGTGGCTTTAATTTAAGCTATTCATTTATATAAAGTCATAAACTTTCGGAATTGATATGGTTTAATAGGTGGATACCCATTCGTAATCCATATAGACTTAATGAGATTATAATAAGTCAGTATATAAGGACTCTAGAGTTATGGTCTCCAAGGCATTAAATCATTCAAGCGTTTTTTGTTTTCTACTCATCAGAGACATAATTAAGAAACTTTTAGAATTTAAGGATTTGACTGAGAAATGTCATACTTGCTATTAAAGCACTCGTTCATTATTCATTCTGCAAAGGTTAGACTGTTATAATGGATACATATATTTATACTTGAATTTCCTTAGTAATTCTAGTATGATAAATTTTAGGTGTTAAAGTAATAAAGATTTATGTGATTCTAACATGTTTTAATTAACTATGGTTACTGTGTGTGTGTTTTTTTTTTTTTTTTTGGATTTCTGAAGTGGGGAGAATTAATATGATCAATTGCCCAAAAGAAAATAATTTACAGATATGTTATGTTTCAGTGCATTTGTTGATAGGTTATGTTTCAGTGTGCAAAATTTAACATAAGTTAACCCAACACCGTTTTTATTTTAGGGATAAATACAAAAAAAGTACCCCTAGTTTGATTCTTTTTCACTTATGGATTTCTGAATTTTTTTTTAACAAAGAGAGGTTTATGCTTTCCACCATTAGCACTTAGGGTTCTCTGCCTTTAACACTGTTAATGAGCATTAATATGCGTTTACTTGACATATGTGAAACCCACTTTTTATTTTTTCCATAATAAAATATTAAACAAATAATAATAATAAGGGCCCACTAAAAATTAATATGTATATTGAAAATTTTGAAAAATAAGAAAATTTTTTAAATTTCTATTAAAAATGAAAAATATTTAAAGCTGAGAAAATTAACTAAAATGAAAAATAACAAAAAAAAAATAAAATAAAAACTTTGAAGATCATCTTCTTCTTCTCTAGGTGGCCATCTCCTTCTTCTCTAGATGTTGATAGCAAACCCAATAACAATCAATAACATGAAATACCAATATTAAATTAAATCTAATGCCATCCATTCTCCAATAGCAAACATAATTGCTCAAGTGTTTTTTTGTTTTATATTCAACTTTTAAGTCTTAGTTTGCTTGCCAAGCGTGGATTCCATATCTACTAGCAAGGACAGCATCTGCAACTATAAGCCTAGCCAAAAATGGTGTGACCCGATTTTCACATCTAACAATTTCATTATAAATTTATCAACAAAATTAACATTGCACGCAATAAATAATAAAATTTTGAGCTATTAATTAATAAATCAAAACTACATATTTGAAAAAAGTGAAAAAATAATAATGTAGTTAGTATTCTCTAGTCCTAACCAAGATCTTAGGTTTGTGGCCATGCTTGCCAATGCAAAAGTTAGATTGCCGTTCATGACTAGATCGGCATAGATTGGAGTGGATTTATGTTGGTTCGATGGAGTGAGATGATGTCATGGTGTAATGGTTTGAGCTTGTGATTGGTCAAAATATGCGAGTTTAATGCGATAGCTTTGGAGGTAGGGAGGAAGGTTCATCGGCAATTTATCTGGGGTTTGGGTAGTTATTGGTATGCGATGATAATGATGAAGATTTGTTAAATTTTCTTACTTTTATTTTCTACTAGCTTTTTTTAATTTTCTTATTTTTAAATATTTTTAATTTTTTATTAAAAAATTAAAAATTCATTTTCATATTTTTAAATTTTTAATATATTACTGTTTAATGTTTTATTATTAAAAAAATAAAAGTGGGTCCCACATCTACCATGTAAGCGCTTGTGAGACCTCGCCCAAATACCTCTCCCTCACTTAAGGAACTTGCCTTAAGGAAAGGCGAGCGATTTTTAAAGAGATCATGAAATAGGTTTCGGTACTCACGATTAGAACAGCTGTCATTTGGAAAATTGATTTTTGATTTTCAAAAAGATTCGAGATGGATTTTTGATAAAAGAAGTGGAAAAGAGAGCCCACTTGACATCTGAGTGAGGTTATATATTTCTAGATGGAGGACATGATTGATTCAAAATAAGAGGGATGAGAAAGTACTACATGGATGTTTAGGCAATCATTCCCAAATATTTATGGGTGAAAAATGTGGTGGATAAATGGAAGTGAGAAAGGAGACCAAAGGGATATTTAGGCTAGTGGCTAGATATTTTTGAGTGAATTGATGAATTTGGATAAAAGCTGTGGAAAGTGGGACCACATGGATATCTAGATAACCGTTTCTAGACATTTATGGGTAGAATTAACTGATTTGGATAAAAGAGATGAAAAAATGAACCACATGGATATCTAGGTGACCATTTATAAACATTTATGGGCAAAATTGATTGATAAATGGAAGCGAGAAGAGGAACCAAATGGATATCTAGGTTGGTGGCTAGATATTTTTAGGTGAATTGATGTTCTAGGTTGGTGGCTATATATTTTTAGGTCAATTAATGGATTCAATTGATTTAAATGAAAAAGCGAGAAAAAAAACTAGAGGGATGCCTAGATTAGACATATCTAAGTAAAAGACTTGGACAAATTTTTTATAAAAGAGGTAGAAAAAGGAACTAGAGGGATGTCACTATTCAGACATTTCTAGGTGAAGGATTTGGATGGATGTTTGATGAAAAAGATGAAAAAGGAAACCAAAGGGATGTCAGTGTTTGGATTTTAGGGTCTTAATCTAAAAAGTCTTAGGCCTAAGGTAGTGGTGGGCCAAATGTCTTATGCTTAAGATTTAGGCATAAGAGAGATGAGGCACCAAGAGTTTTAAGCACATGGTAATGGTAAGCCACATGTTTTTGGGTTTAAGGTAAGTGAAGTGATAAAAGTTTTAGTCTTAAGGGAGATAACAGGCTAAAAGTCTTAAGGCCAAAAGTGTTTGAGGTAGGAAGTTTGATGTTTGACTTGGTTCAAGGCATAACCTAGACTTGGGATTTACAATATGTATATATGGTCATGTTATGATGAATACCAAAAAAAGTTTCATAGGAATGTGCACAAAGACTTAATTATTAGAGTGCGTGGAAACTAGAGTCAAATGTTAGGGTAATTATATACTTAAGGGTAAAGAGTAGATTGGTTAAGGGTCCCTGTCCCACTAGAGCATCAATATACCTAACCACATATGAAGCAAGGAGCCTCACGTTGGTCCAGCAGTATTGATTGCTCGCTACACTACCAAAATGATTAGAGATTCATCATGGGGTGGAATATTTTCGCTATCTTCCAACATATATAAAGAGAGTTGTCAAGCCAATGCTACTCACCATCCAAAAAGTTTTCCTAAAAGCTAAGGTTTAGGTAAGGAGTTTTTATTATGCAAAGTGATACATAAAAGTCAAATTATACTTAATAAGCCAAATGAAGATTATTTTGAAAATTTTTTTCTCAGCCAAATAGTAATTCTCTTATTTGCTTTCCTCTTTAAAAGGTGGCAACTAGTCCCTAACAGAGTTTCCAACTGTGAGGCTTCATCCAAGTACTAGTTTGATCTGTTAGAAGGAATTAGAATGCTCATTTGGGTTTAGACTCACGATGAAACCATCTTATTCGAATTGGTTGATCTTGAAGATGATTTTGGGAAAGTGATACCCCTTGATGGGACCTCTTTTTTTTTTTTTACTTTCGGAAATGATCTTTAGTAAAAATGATTTTTGCTTTCTCCAGCAAATCATCTTAGATTATGCTTGGCAAACTCATAGGGTGGTCCATCAGATGGAATGTGATTATCTATTGGATGGAAGTGACCATCTTTAGTTTTTCGATTTAGCTTGATATCACTTGGCGAATGACATTTATAAAAGAGAATAGGTCATTAGCTTGTTTGATGCATGAGGGCTCATGTTTACAGATGGTTACATAAATATTGGTGCACATATGATGCATGTTTATGTGTGCAAGCTTTGGGATTCATGGACATTTTGTTTAACTTTTGCACTATGGATGATTTATGGGCTATGGATGATTTGTGATGATGCACATAATAGATGAATGTGTGGATGCAAGAGGGCCGATTAACGAGTTTGCTCTATGCATGTCATCAATGCAATTTGCATGCTGACACCTAAAAGTGGCCTGCATGTTATGAGATGATTATTTTGATTTCTTTTTGGTGGATTCCTAAGGCTGTTCAAGGAAGGTCTAACAATTCTGTGATATTTTTGAATGATGACAATGATAAGTAATCTAGACGTTGAGCAAAAAGGCATTTATGCAAGCTAGATGCATTGAATCAATGACTGGTTATCTAAAAATGTGATTTTAGGAAGATGCCCTATTTTGCAGGGTATTAATTCAGCTATTTTGACATGGGTTGGGGCTTATCATGACAACGAGATAGCTAGGTTGGTCTATAATTAGTAGACAAGTGGTTTATTTCAGGTTCAAAAAGGAATTTGTCTGTTTAGGCTTCCCAAGACTTTAGAGGAAGAATTGGTTCTGGTAATAAAGTGTTAATTGTTTACTCCTAATTTAACCTTTTGAACTTGTGGCTATGATGGGATTTATAGGTCAGCATAGATGATAGAGATTTATTATTTGTTCTAAGTGGCCTAATATTTCCTTTTGTGCTCCTAACTAGATTAGGTTGCTTAGGTAGTTTATCAGGTAGTCTAGACTTTGGACTTCTTTCAGGGCTTGGTTCTAATTTGTCAAGAGGTTTGAACAAATGGGTTAGCAGGTATTAGGATTTGGTTAATCTTGGCTCTGGTTCTGATCTGGGTACAATAGGGTTTTGGTTATAAGAATAAATTACTTAGACAAGTTTGGAACGTTCATTTGAGTTTTGGAGATTAGGCTTTCTTTGTTTAACTTTCAGTTCATGATGGAACCCTTCGAATGGCTTGGTTTTATCAAGGAGCTAGGACTTTGGAAATGGGAGGTAGGCTTTTTATAATGGCTTAGGATTTGAAGTTGGGGTTTTTAGAAAATGTGCACGGCTTTCTTTTTTCCAAAAAAAATAGGGATTCAAAGTGGATTTTAGGCTTCTAATGTATGGCTTAGGTGATACAGATTTTCGAGAATTTTGATTGATTCTAGTTTCACCAAGGGCTTTAGCTTTGTAGTTGTTTCTTTTTCTTTTCTTTTTGCAATATTTAATGGAAAGGAAAGAATATGTTATCTGAGCTAGGAAGACTCTTGGGGATGATGCTTTTTGAGTTTAGTTAGATTAGCATAGAGGTCAGGATGAACTTTTAGGAATGAGGGAGAGCTATCTAATTTGGGTCTTTTGGTGACTCAAGTACTTTGATATGAAAACACAATTTAGAGATCTTGTCCTTAACAAAAGGTGGTGGACAAACCGAAGGTTACTTGAAAGAATGTGAATGTCTTCAAATGACATATATCTGATAATGGGTAAGGGCAACTTTATTTATGATGACTCGATACTCGACTTAAAAACTTTCTTTACCCTTTGAATGATTAAGGGAAGAAAATAGATGTCACAAAGAAGGATGACTCTGAAAAGGATAAAATTTTTTGACTGCTCATGAGAATAAATTATTTAGACTGACACAATAGATTCAAACAGATAGATTTTGACATGACTTAGAATAGAATTCAATTTGAATGACACACCATCTTTTTTTATTTTTTATTTTTTAGATAGAGGAAACAAGTGGAAATGCGATTGATGTGCTAAGAAAGCACAAGGGCATGATGCCTTACAAGATAAAAGATATTTTTACTATGATTTAGATGGCACTCGAGTTGGGCTATATATGTATCCTTTACATTGCTTCTATTTGTTTTTTAGGGAGAATCAAGTCCATGTATTTCTTATTATAGTGTGGAAAAAAGTTAGGCATAACAATCTTGTTAGCCATTTGATTTATTTTGCAACTTCTCATTAGGCCTTTCCCCATTTGGGCAAATTGACTACTTTAAAACTTTGATATGACTCTTCTTCGATCCTCTTTGTGAAGTGATCTATAGTCATTAAGATGTTCTCATGCCCGATTGAGGATTTAGAATTTGATTGCCTCAAATAAACAGCTAGTTAGGCTCAAGCTAAGGAAGGATAGCCTTGATACGCACAATAACTTTGTAGCTGAGTTCTAAGTGTTGTTTTGTCTTCAATCTCTAACTTGGCATGATGTTATGTAAATAATAATTTTTTAATTTATTTTTTATTTTCTTTTTTGTTCCTTTTTTTTTTTTAATGAATCTAAACTTTTATAAAGACAAACCAGAAAAGTCATTACATACTTAAAATAAAAGAAACACACAACACACTTTGACTCTGACTTTGGACAATTAAGGACTAAAAAGAAAAGAAATAAGCATAAGACTTGATAGAATCAAATTAAGAGAAAGATTCAACAGACTCAAAAGACTCAAACTTGGACATTAGATGACTCAAACTCAAGATTGACTAGACTCAACTTGATTATAAGACTTAAACAAGGTTGCTGACTGGCGATAGTAACTACTTTTTTAATCTCCCATTCAGCAGAGATGAGGGCAGTACATGTGTCGCTTTCTTGCACCTTTTTTTCATTGTAGGGATTTGTCCTAATGTGCTACGCTTCAAGATTTTCTCAATAGTGGGTGGGGTAGGATTTTCATTACTTTGAAAATGATTTAAAGAAAAGGACAGGTTGGAGTTGAGAATTGATGTCATTGTAGGGGATAGGTTGGTGTTGTGGCTTGGCAATGTGAGGCTATGGGTTAGGTCAATGGTAAGGGGCTATAATGGCATTGGTGTTTGAGATTAGCAATATGAGGTTATGGATCAGGTCAATAGTAGGGTGCAACATTAGCGAACCTAGCTTGGTGCATTATTTCCCTCACCTTGTCAATGATAAGTTGGCGTTGAAGGTTCAAGGCATTAGTGAAACTAGTAGTGAGATGGATCAAAGTATTGCTAAAGCTGGCCTATTAAAAGTTTCAAGCTTGGTTGAAATCGATTTATTGAGCATCAAGGGCGGAGGTGAGTATGACTTGAAAATTCTCTTATTGCTTTTTAAAGAGGTTAGTGAGAAGGCTGTTCATGGTATCCATATTAATTGGGCTAGCCATTGGTACCTTCAAGGCAAAAAAGAAGGGGGAGCATATAAAAAAAGGGATGAAAAAGTGATGAAAAGTTGCAAATTTTGAGGAAAAAAGGACTTCCTATGGTGTTTTAGGCTGAACATTTTAGGCTTAAAGTGTTTAGGAAGAGGTGTTCATTGGGCTAGAGGTATTGGGCTTAAGGATTAGGTCTTTAGATGAGGCTAAAAGGTTTTGAGCTTATGGATTAGGACTTAGGTCAAAGGTCAAAAGGTTTTGGGCTTAAGGGTTAGGACTTAGGTTGTGGCCAAAAGGTTTGGTATCTTAGAGTGTTTAGGTATCTTGGGCTTAATGAAGCTGTGAGACCTCGCCTGAAGGCTCCTCCCTTGCTCAGGGAAATTGCCTTAAGGAAAGGTGAGCAATTTTTAAGGAGGTCATGGAATGGGTTTTGGTGCTCACGATTGGATCATCTGTCTTTCGAAAAATTGAAATTTGATTTTGAAAAGGATTTGGGATGGATTTTCGATAAAAGGAGTGGAAAAGGGAACCAGCTCAACATCTAAGTGAGGATTTAGATGTTTCTAGATGGAGGACATGATTAATTCAAAATAAGGGAATGGGAAAGGAACCATATGGATGTTTATTGTTCCTAAACATTTATGAGTAGAAAATGTGGCAGATAAATGAAAGTGAGAAAATAGACCAAAGGGACATCTAGGCTGGTGGCTAGATATTTTTAGGTGAATTGATGAATTTGGATAAAAGCAGTGGAAAGTGAAACTATATAGATGTCTAAGTGATCATTTCTAGATATTTATAGGTGGAATTGATGGATTTGGAGAATATAGATGGAAAAAGAAACCACATGGATGTTTAAGTGACTATTTCTAGACATTTATGGGCAAAATGGATTGATAAATGGAAGCTAGAAGAGGAACCAAAGAGATATCTAGGCTGATGGCTAGATATTTTTGGGAGAATTGATAGGTTCAATTGATTCAGATGAAAAGACAGAAAAAGAAACTAGAGGGATGTCTAGATTAGACATATCTGAGTGAAGGACTTGGACAGATTTTTTATAAAAGAGGTGAAAAAAGGAACCAGAGGGATGCCACTATTCAGACATTTCTAGGTGAAGGATTTGAATGAATGTTCGATAAAAGGGATGGAAAATGAAAAAAAAGAGATGTTAGTTTTTGGATTTTAGATTCTTAGTCCAAAAGGTCTTGGCCCAAGGTGGTGGTGGGCCAAATGTCTTGGGCTTAGGATTAAAGCATAAGAGAGATGAAGCACCAAGAGTTTTGAGCACAAGGTAATAGTAAGCCATATGTTTTTGGGTTTGAGGAAAGTGAGGTGACAAAGGTTTTAGTCTTAAGGGATATAATGCACCAAAAGTGTTTGAGGTAGGAAGGTTGATGGTCGACTTGGTTCAAGGCATAACCTAGACTCGAGATTTACAATATGTATGTATGGTCATGTTATGATGCATGCCAAAAAGAGTTTCATGGGAATATGTAAAAAGTCTTAGTTATTATAGTGCATGGAAATTAGAGTCAAAGATTAAGGCAACTATATGCACCAGGGTGAAGGGTAGATTGGTTAAGAGTTCTCATCCCACTAGAGCGTCGATATACCTAATCACATATGAAGCACGAAGCCTCACGTGGGTCCAATAGTACTAATTGCTTGTTATACCATCGAAATGATTGGAGATTTATCGCGGGGTAAAATATTTTCGTTATCTCCTAACATACTAAAAAAAAATTGTCAAGCCAATGCTATTCACCTTCCAAAAAGTTTTTCTAAAGCTAAAGTTTAGGTAAAGAACCTTTATTATGCAAAGTGATGCATGAAGTCAAATTATACTTAATGAGCCAAATAAATATTATTTTGGAAAATTTTTTCTCAACCAAATAGTAATCCTCTTATTTGCTTTCCTTTTTAAAGGTAACAACCAGTCCTCAGTGGAGTCGCTAACTGTGAAACTTTCCTCGAATGCCCCTCTCTCTCTTTGAAAAATTGCCTTAAGGAAAGGGAAGCAATTTTTAAAGAGGTCATGGAATAGGTTTCTGTGCTCATGATTGGAATTGTTGTTTGGAAAATTGATTTTTGATTTTCAAAAGGATTCGGGAGTTGCCACCCTAATTTATTTTAAATGAAAAATTAAGGAAGAAAAACACAATTTGTGTTTTCAATTCATCAATTTTGCAATTTATTTATCCAAGGATAAAAATTACTAGTCTTCGAACCAAGTTGAGCTAGGGAACTAGGTTTTTGATTAAATAATTTAAACTTGACTCTTAAGTTGAATTTGATTTTGAAAATTAATTTCATGAATAACAATATTAAATGACAAGCATAAGTATAATATGAATGCATGAAAAAATTAAAAAGCAATTAAGTAAAACATCCATAAATTAAGGAAAGTATTTCGTTTAGTCCTTATAAATTATGGCAATTTATATCATAGACCTGGGGCCATGTAGCATCATGGTCCCAGGATATATGTTAAATATTATACACATAGTAAAATAATAAAATGCTAGGTTAGCAAAGTTGGTTAACATACAAACTCTCTTTTTTTCTTTTTCCATTTTCTCTTTCTTTTTCTCTATTTTATTTATTTATTCTTTTTTTTTTCTTTTTCAGTTTTTTTTCTTTTTTCTTTTTGCTTTTTAATATCAAAAATATTGGAAAAAAATTATATTAATAATTGAATTTTTTATTTGATTCTTATAACAATAATTAATTTTAATATCATTAATTTTCAACATAATTTTTATTTATTAATTTTAAGATTTTTATGGGTAATTTTTTTACATGTTTTTAAAGATAATTTAACGAAAAGATAAATATCATATTTATCTTTTTATGACAATAAATTTTTAAAAATCAAATCTTTTTTTTAAATAATAATAAATTCATTAAAAATTCATCATCAAATATAATTTATATAACAATCATGTTCACCGCTGATAAGTAACATGTTGACTAAATATTATTTATAAATTCATTAAATATATAATGTAAGTTCATCATTTATAAACTGTAAATTTATATTAAATTTTAAATTATCATATTTATTATATTTAAAGTTTAGGTTCATCACATATAACTATTAAATTCATTAAATATAATGTCTACGTTCATTATATATTACATACAAATTTATTATCCTTTACTATTAAATTTACAATTTAATTATTTTATAATTTAATTTTATTCATTTCTCATATTTATAATTTTCATTCTTTAATATTTCACATATAATTATGAGGTTTATTAGTTTTAAAGTTTAGGTTCATCATATATAATTATCAGGTTTATTAGATATAACATTTAGGTTTATCATAGATTACATGTAGATTCATTATCTTTTACTACTAAATTAATGATTATAAATCAATACTAAATTATCTTTTTTTTTAATTAATTACTAGTTTTATTATTTCGATTGAGTAAAATTCAAAACAATATAAGCAATAGGTTCATTAAATATTACTTATAAATTTATCAAATATATAGTGTAGGTTCATTATTTGTAAACTGTAAATCCGTTAGTTATATTAGTAAGAGAATAAAATATATTCTTTAAAAATAATAAACTTATTTTCTATATTTTATGAATCTATTATTTATAACTGATAAACTTATCATCTATGATCTATGAACTTTGATAGATTAATTTATAATAATAAAGAATTTTAGATATTATTTTAATAATATAAATATTAAAAAAAATTAATATCATAAAAATTAAAAATATTAATTTATAATTAATTAAAATAATTATTAATATATATTATTAATTTTATATAAATTTATAGAAAGTGAATTTTATTTGATGCATTAAATAATTTACCTAAATAAATATAAAATAATATTTAATAACTCTATTAATTTTATCAAATTCAACATAAATAAAGAATCAAATTGACAATTTCACAAAAATAAATAAATAAATATTTATAAAAAAAGAACTATTTTTGTAATTTTTTCTTACAAAAATTAATATAAATTTAATTAGAATAATTAAATAAATAAAAAATTCAACCATTAATTAATTTTAATTGCAAATATTACAAACAAACAAAGCAAAAAAAGCAAGAAAAAGAAAAAAAACTGAAAGGAAAAAAAAAAGTTTTTGTCGGGGAGTTGAACCTGTAACCTCAAAATAAACAGTTAAAGAAAAAAAAGCAAGAAAAAAAAACTAAAAGGAAAAAAATAAAAATAAAAACTAAAAAGCGCTTGTTAGGGAGTTGAACACGCAATCTCAAGATAAAAAGTTGTATATTTTAACTAGCTACGCTAACTAGCATTTTTTGCTTATATTACTATGTATATAATAATTAAGGTTTCGAATCCAGATCCATAATGTAAGGTGGATCTAAATTCATGATATAAGAACTCATGAATTATAGAGAAATCACATAATCACTCCTTAATTCCAAAATATTTAAATCAACTAAATACATTAATTACATAAATTAATCATAATTGAGATGTCTTTTATAGCTCTTAGGGGATTTTAGGAAGACCAAAGAATTTCCTTATGGATAGCATTAGATAACCAATTACATTTGGAAAATGAATTTAATTTGAAAAATTGGATTTGAGATTTGGATTTAAATTCCAAACGTACCTACGTACTCCATTAAATGATGATCAAAACTCATGTAGTTTATTCAATAGTTAAATAGAGAGATTTATAGATTGATTAAATTGATTTTGGTTTAGGGGATGGGTTAATGAAAAATACCTTAGATTTTGGTGGATGGGATAGATGAAGTGTTTTGCCTGACTAAAGTTTCATTTTATCGGAACCAGACAATTAGATTAATTAAGGATTTGATTAATTAAAAATGATTAGTGAATGGATTAATTAATTAAAATGGTGGGTAGACTAAAAATAAAGATTTTGATTTAACTTGATTTTTTTTAAAAGATAGTTAATTATTAATTAAAAAGATTAATTAATTAACTAATTTTTGAGTGATTAAAAAAAAGAGTTTTAGTTAATTAAAAAGATTAATTAACTTGATTTAGTTGAGATAATTAATTAATTAAAAAATTAATTAATTAATTGGAGAATGGATAAAAGGAGAAGAAAAAAGAAAAATTAATAGATAGCAATCAATATCAATTTTTAAGTTAAAGAAGAATGAAGGGAAATTGTGTTCTTTATAGGAAAATTGAGTGAGTGTAGTTTAGGGATTGAAAAAGTGAAAAAATTCAAGGGTAGGTCAAAAATGGCAAAATAAACATTTTGGAGCAAAAGAGGGATCACGGGTGTGGATCTGCATGGCACTGATCCATGCTAGGCTGGCATGGCTCCACGTGGCGCAACCTCCGGCAGCATACTTTTTCGATTTTTGAGGTCCTTGGGCAGTTTTTAAGATTTTCAGATAAGTTTTTAGGAGTTTCAAAATTCAAAAATTTTATTGGTTAGTATCAGTAGGCTCGAAATTAATAGTTAGAAGAAAAATTTATTCATTTTTGTAGAAAATGCTATATAGTATAGAAAGTCTAATCAGGATAAAAAAAAAAAGTATAATATTATGTTAAAAAATATTCTGATAAGCACTGATAAGTTCAAAATTAATTTTAAAAATATTGAAATAAAGGTTTACAAAGCCATGTTAGTGCTCGTTAACAGTATTAACGACAAAGACTACCAAGTACTATCAGCGAAAAGCAAAGACCATTTTTTATTAAAAAAAAAAATTAACAAACCTATAAGTAAAAAGGGTTAAACTACATAGCAATTTTTGTACTTTTTTCTTATTTTTATTTGTTATTTCCTTTGATTTGACCGTTTCACTAAAGTTTAAAAATTAAGGATTAAGATTAAAAAATTTTCAATCCACGGTCAGCTTTTTTCAGGTACACGGTACCATGATGTACCAAAAAACGACTCTTAAGGTTGGGGCAGGTGAGATAAAGTTAGCCAGCTACTTTCATCTTCTCCAATTATTGCTGTTTCCTCTCTTTATTCTCTGCTTTTTGGTACAAATCATCAATGCATATGTCTTTTTTTGTATTTTACACAGTAATGTTGGTAGAAAATAGGAAGGACTTCAACTAGCCTCCAAAACTAAATAAATAAATATACATCCTATGTCAAAGTCAATCGAGTCTTCCAAACTATATTTTGTATGAGGAAGGGAAATGCACAATTAATCCTCGATTATCCGCTTATTCAATATTAGGTTTGCTCTGCAATTATTAATTAGAGTTTAAATTATATTATCATTTAACACAAGAGTTAAATTTATGCTGAAATTAACTAATATCTTAATTTAATTATAAAATGATATTATTTTATAAATAAATATTAGAATTCGAATACCACTGATATTACGTTTTTATTTTCTGATATTTAAAAAAAAATTATATTCAAATTGGATAGTTTTTTACTTATGAAATCGAAATCAAAACAAGTTGAAATTGAATCTATGCCCTACTAACCACATGGCTATATCCATCTCCTATAGTGAAATGCCTCTCTTAAATATCATTATTTGAACCAACACTTTAATTACTTGCATGTGGATTTTTCAAATAAGATTTCCTAAAATCTATCCAATTATGTTCAAGCATACTAACTTATTGAGGAAGATCTTTTCTAAGAATCTAATAGAGAAAAAGTCTCGCATCGATTAAATACTAATATATTAAGTGATTAAATAGAAGTAAATTCTCTAATTTTAATGATTAATTTTTAAAATTAATTCCCCTCCTAAATCTACGTTAAAATTCAATATTATCTTGTCTCACCTTTCTTCCCACTAAAATAACTTCTCTTTTTTTTAATTCTAAGTTATCAATTTGATTGTTGGACGGTCCTATGGCAGGATATCCGGACTTAAACCTTAGATCAATCATTCCATTCTTATTGGTTTAAAATTGATTTTAATTGGTGAAGTGTTTTGACACATCAATTTTTTTTTTTTTAAGAAACACATCAATAATATTTGATGCACATGAATTTGAAATACAAAAGTTACAAATGATAAAATTTAATTTAGTTAACATTAAATTTTATCCTTTCAAAAAAAAAAATTGTTTCACAAAATTAAATTTGCAAGAATGAAATGAATTTTATTTGTTTTTTAAAATGTAAAATTTTCAAATAAATTTCATAAAATCATATACGATTCATTTATATCAAATAAGATATTATAGTCAAAAGATAATTTTTAAAAGTCTAATTAATAGATAGATTTACCTTAAACTTTGCGAGTATACCCGTTTTTGTTTTAATCTTCTCCCAATATAAAAGTTAAATTCAATGTTACCCTAAATTACAATTGCAAGAAAAATTTTATTATTTCATTATTAATTAAAAACTCAAAAGGTCAAATTAATTTTTTATTTTATTATATCATACTATTGATTTAATTTTTAAATTTGATTGTAGTTAATTGAACTCTTTATTTTTATAAATTTGATTAATTAAGTCATCAATTTAGTTATTAGTAGTTTACTAAATTATTCACAAAGTTTGAAAACTCAATTAATTCTTATTTTTAAAGATTAAATTGATGGTATCATATAATAAGTTCTAAATCTATTCCAGTTTTACTGTTCAAATTAATGTAAAATTATTACTATTAATTTCAATTTAACTTCAGAAAAGACTTGGAGCTAGGTTTTCAAATCGGAAAAAAATTGATTAAAAAGGTATAATTGAAAAAACACTAAATTTAAGATAAATTTATTTGTTAAGCCGTGTAGTATGGTATAATTAAAAAAAAAAAAAACACACACACACACACAAAATTTAAGATGAATTTATATATTAACTCATTTTTAAATATACCATTTACATGTGAATGCAAACCAATGAAAAATACCCTAAACTATTAAAAAAAAAAAAGTCCAATGCATATTTTGACACATACTTCGATTAAAAAAGTCCTGGAGAATTCTATTTACAAACCCAATTTTCTCTTTATACTCTTTTTTTTATAACCCCTTTTTATTTAAAATTTTCTTCTCACAAACTTCTCTTTTTATTTCTACCCTTTTAATTTTTACAACCTCTTTTTCCAAATAAAAAAAAAAAAGTACAATCCATTTACAATTATATAACTCTTTTTGACTTTATAACTCTCATCTTTCACTTTCATCACCTTATAATCTCCCATTCAATTATTTTTGTTGCTAGACTGTTATTTTCATTTCTCTCTAATACTAATTAATTAAAATACTAAATTTTAATTAATAATTTTCAAGTCATATTTTGATTTAATTTTCTGTTAAATTATAAGTCTTTTAATGATCTCATATTTGTCAAATATAAATTTTTTAATGCGCTAACTATAGGTACACAAAACAAAATTAAAAAGTGAAATAATATATTTTTAGAGAAAATTCAGTATCTACAAAAGTGAAATAATTTTACAGCATATATATATATATATATATATATATATATATATATATATATATATATATATATATATATATATATATATATATTGTCAAACAAATTGTGTTTTTACATATTTTATTTTCATTGATATGTACCATTAATCTCTAAACTCTTATGTTTCCATGAGAAAAATTTTTAGAAATGCAAAAAATAACTTGTTAAGGAAGAAGGGATTGTAAATTTATGTATAAAAAGGGTTATTCATAAATTATAAAGGTAAAAAAAATAATTTACTTAAAATATATAAATAATTTTATTTACCCCCTCCATTTTGAAAAAAATAACCCTTACAAAAATTAGTTTTGTTCATAAATAAGTGGCCATTTAGCAACCCAATAAAAAAAATGGTAAAATGATTAATTTACCTTTTTATTTTTCAAGTATAAAAGATTTTTTCTTAATTTATACTGAAATTAATAAAGATTTTTTTGATAACTTATGATAAAGTTATTAATATCTTAAAAATAGTGATTTTTTTTAATGACCAATTTTTTCAAAATAGGAGTATTAAATTTTATGAAGAGTATAAAAAAAAAAAAAAAATGAACGATTGAAAATAGAACTCCCCAATGTCCGAGCCATCCTAAACTTTCAAAATAGACTATTTTGACAAGGCTTTATTCCCATGTGTTTGCCATAACTCCATTGGGTACGCCACACAAGGAGAATTGAAAAAAGATGATAGTGCTAGTCACAACTTACACATTTAAAGCAGCACTATGATAGACTTCAGCGTATTGAATCTGGCAGCATATCATTGACAGCAATTGAGCCAAAGCTTAAATATCATTGACAGCCATGTTCCAATTAAGGAGATTTAAAATTCATTAAATTTGCTTAAGAACATATTTAAAGATTAAATGAGATTTATGGAATCTTTCTTAGGGTTTTAAAAAAACTTCATTTCAAGAAATTTTGGAAAATCCATACATTTTGTTTTACTTTTGCTCAACCAAATATATTGATTCTCCAAAATTCATAATTAAAACCCGTCAAATCAAACATGCATAAGTATTAGAACCTGGATTTTTTGTGCAAATATCATACAATGAAGCAATTTTTGCACATCTGCGGAATTCAATTCCAACAAGTTGCCCAGCAGAGGGGGAAAAAGAACCCTCTTTTTCATATTGCTCATTTGAAACTTGGATTACTGTAATTAACAATTACTAATTACCAACAAAGCACATAGAAAAGACATCATTAATATAGCATCCTTAAGCATATTGAAAGAATATGCTGCATTTATTACAGGCTTATTACCCGAGTTAATACCCACATGTGCTAGCATTTGCAGTTCCCAGTTCCAATGTTATTACCTGATTCACCAGACGCTTCTACTGAGGTTGTGGGCGTGTCTGCACCACATAAATATCTTTTCCAACCAAACATCCTTCCACATCCTGTGGACACCCAAACTTTCTCTCCAAGAAAAACCCAACTGCACCAAGTCGCTGACCAAACTGGCGACGGAATATTGGATCAATTGTTAATGGCTTCTTGCTGTAGTCTACAGTCAAATGGATCACTTCCCCATTAGCAGGACCTGCACCCGATACAAGCATTTCCTCACTGAAATTCGCAAATGCCAATGTTCGGACAACCCCATCAAATTTCCCAGATGAAAGACGCCAGGGAGTGCCCCGGGTGCCTGAAGCTAGGGTTTCACCAAGCCCAGGGGCAATCTCAGCCTCAACCAAATTGTGGTCATGGTCGGTTGGACTTAGTGTGTGAAGCACAAATGAGAGATCTGGAGAAAGCATTTCTTGTACTAGAACTGCCATTGCAGCATCCTTCTGAGAAACATTAGCAGCTCGACGGCTTAAAACAGCTCTCCGAGTGTACAGTGAAGCCCATACTTGGCTAACAGCATTTGTAAATACAGCTAGATTTGATAGGCTAACATTTGGTATTGACTCATAAAGTCCAGCAGCAGACATTCCTGCCAAGTCCTCAACATTGGCACTTGAACGTACAATTAATCGTGCATTGCCAGGAAATACTCGGCTTATTCCATCTATTATGTCTTTTGGGGGCTGCAAAGAAGAGATCAGCTTCTGCAGTTGGGAGCACAATTTGTCAAGTTCACCATCTTCCAGTTTAGCTGTTTCTATTTTTTCTAAAAGTGACCTAAATAACTCCATGGATTTACTTTGCTCTAGTGCCAGTTCCATAGAACCAAATTGTATAACTGCTCCCTTGGGGACAGTAAATGAAGCTGGCACCCCTTGGTCGCTATAAACTGTCATTTTTAAAGTAAAATGACAGTAAGAAAATTAATTCAATTCAATAAACATGCAAGAATTCAGAAGACTAGGATATCAAGGGATTCAAGGACCATTTTAAATCCTCAGAACCCTTTATTTCTATATTCCTCTATTTTATTACCACAAAATGAGTTCTTTAAAACATCTAACAAGGGACAAATATCAATTGTATGAAAATCCAGATAAAATAATAGATTACGAGTGCGAAAAAGCTTCAATTCACAGAAATATTACAGTACAACATATATTTGAGGAATAACTATTCATTCCCCCTATGAGCCATATGGTGCATGAGTCTCGCCAACTAACATGAAAATAATACAGAACATGAAAATAATTTAGGTAAATCATGCAATAATAAATCATTTCAGACATTGGTACAGAGGATAATAATTTTTGGAAACAAATCCCACGGTTATTTTCTTCAGAGATTACTAAATAAGGATAATCATTTTTGGAAATAAATCCCACTGTTCTTTTCTTTAGAGATTACTAAATACAAAGTGCGCAAATGAAACCTATGACAGAAGTGTCGAATCTTGGTACAGAGAACATTACCAAAACCTTTATATTATTTGATTCAAACTACTTTATTTTGTCAAAACTGGTCTATTCAACTTAAAACTGACAAGACTCAAGACCACTTAATGACATAATTTTCCTTGATGATTTGTGAAGCAATTTTATGATTCTTTATGTCATCATTAGATAAAGCTTCAATTACAAAACAGATGCTTAGCAATGCAAATCTTGAATGCAATGTGGTCAAGTAATAAAATAAGTATAAACAGATACCATTTGGAATGGACATGATGTTTACTTGAAAGAGCACTTGGGTAAAGATGATGCATAGGTTTTCCCATAGTAAAATTTTAGCCATCTTGAGGAACAAAAAAACATTACCTTTATTTGAAACAGCTGCCAAAGAGGCTAAACGACCACAGGCAGCAGCCTTTGCACCAGAAGAAAGCGCATCTGCATCTGCAAGCAAAATAACGCCTCCAGAAGAAAGACCCTTGAAAAAAAAATGTTTGTCAATTTTGATGAACTAGAAGACTATATCACTTGACATTTATGGAGCATATAACTAGAAAAAGCGATACCTGTTTGGAACTAGAAGTTTGGATAGCTGATTCATGAGATCCAGAGGCTTCAATTGTAGATGTTGCATTAGCTGAAGGATCTTTCACAATAAAATCACCATCAACGCCATCTGATGAAGCCAAAGTTAGATTTACACCAGTTGAGGATGCTTCCAACCTGCCAATCACATAGGAAAACCAGGCCACCATCACCACACCCACCATCGTGGCGGTCCAATAGGAAGGGGGGAGAAAAATTAAGGCATCATCAATGCATATAGTCATATCCAATTATCAAAAATGAAGGATTAGAATGAATAATGAAAAAACAAAAACTAATATCACCAAAGATAACAGCATTTTTTAAGAAATAATGAATGGAAATTTGAAAAACTATTGAAGAAACAGAGAAAGGATTCTAGATTTAGAGCTGGGAAAATAACCTCACATATTTTCCAGTAAGCCTTTGTATATCTTCAACTTTATCATCATCTTCACATGTCACAAAGACAACCTTCTCCTGTCAAAAACCAATTAAAGTTCATCTTTATTGATATGTATTGCAAGAACATGTAAGAACTTTCATTCTTAGAAAAGGGACTTGCTTGTCGGGCTCTAACACCAAGATGAGATAAGTGAGGCAGCTCTTGCAGAAGCACAACTCCCACTATGTTACTACCAGCAGCTGTTACCTGCAACATACATCAACAGTGAAACTTCATATCTACTTTGCTGCAACAACTAAAAACGTATAATAATTCAGATGATGAGACAAGCAAACCTCTTCATCTCCGTCAGCTTTGTTGACTACAAGAATAATAGGCCCTTTTACAGTTGACGGTAACGATCCAGGCACAATGCTCTCAACCTAAAGCCAGAGCAACTGAGTGTAATACCTGACAGATACTTTTCTCTTGGATATAATGCATTTAAGTGTGTGTGCATGTCTTTTCATTCTAACGACAGCAGCAAAATGAAACTGATCTTGACATGATATTTTCAAAGGACTCATTATCCGTTGTTTGGTTATAATATTGAAAATTAATCGTAAATTATTTAAAATTTCAATTTACCAACACTTTAAAAATGTTTAGACTTAAAAAATTTCATATTTTTAAATTTATAATTAAATATGAGAAAACATATATAAAAGATGTTAAGTTTTTGGTGGTTGCAGACTATTGGTGGTGACCATCAATAGTCAATTGTGGTGACTGCCGGTGATTGGTGAATTGATAAATGTGTATTTATGCATTTTTCTTTTATTATAATGAATTTGTCAAAGTTAGAAAAATGACTTTCTCTTTTGAAAGAGGAGGTTATTTTCCTTAAAAAATGCTTTGTTTTTCCCTTTGACCAGGAACATATTTTCTGTTGATTAATTTTTCTGAGATTTAGAAAATGCAAAAAATGTTTTCCAATAAATTTTTTTTACACTAAACAAATGGAGCCTAAATATAACTTCTTATTCTTAAAATTAACAATAATAACTTTGCAGCATCCTTTATTTTTTGTTTTCCTTTTATAATTTTTTTTATTGGCTGCAACACATCAATGACATAAGTTGAATTTAGCTTTTTAAACAAGGACATTTCACTATTTCAGACTATCCAGATAAATCTAATTATGTTATTATGTTTGTTTTGATGCCCTTCTATCCAATCAAAAGGTTATAAATGACCATACCTGAAACAATGTTCCTTGAGCAGCTCCAGGAACAAGAACATCCCAACCCTGAGAACCAAGAGTACTTCGAACTGCTTTCAAAAGCAAGGTACAGAGTTTTGAAACCTGAAAAATTACCCTAAAATTGGCATTTTCCAGTTAGAAGACAACAATGTTCTTATAATCTGTTAAATTATCAATGTGTGCTAAAACCAATATCAGAAAGTATTACAATAGAATTGCAAGTGTACCAAAAACACTATAATCTTTATTAGTACAAGAAATGCCAACATACCCAGCACGAATCTCAGCTTCTGTGTATGTCCTTACACTGTTTTCAGGAATTCCAAGTGCTTTTCCTAGCATCTGTTGTCATAGAATTTGGAGTTAAGTTTATTTATATCAGACCATCCTAGCACTTCACTCGTAATTGTACATCACTGAAATAAGTTACAAAGGATGATAACACCAGAAAATATTTATCAGCAATACATTATCATAGTATTCTTTATTCTTGCCAAAATCTAGTTCTTAAGACTGCACTAAAACTATTCATGAAGCATCGAAGAAGAAAACAATAAAAGAGATGAATGATTCATAATCCAAGGAAACTAAAGAAATAAAATAAGGCATCACATAGCACATCAAATTTTAGCCTCTAATATATATATATATATATATATATATATATAACTTTAAAACAGAAATTATTATACCTGCACTTTTTGTGGAAATAATTGGAGAAGTGTCTCAGAATATTCCTCTGTTAGCCTTCTTGCTCTATCAAGCGTAGCTTTCAGCCTTAATGCCCAAATTATCTTGCCATCCTCACTTCCTTTACAAGGATAGAACAAAACAAAAAATAATAATAATAATAATAATAATCAATGTGTATAGCAACTTCACTAAACATGCCAAATGTAACCAGAATTAGAAGAGGAAAAAAGACAGGAAATTACCTTCCTTTTCCAAGAGGCCTTTCTCTTGCCAGGCAACGAGCTCAGATCCAATAGCTGAACATTCTTCTGGCTTCCAACCAGATAAACCCAACTGCTGAATACCAACAATTAGAGCACCAAGTGGGTCATTCCAAGAGCTTACATTCTTTAATCCCACATTGTCTGCTAGCCACTTAGCCCCTCCCACATTTTCAAGCACGTTGAGCAACCTATATGGACCAGTAACAATGACCCCACACATGAGTGAAACAAATTAGATAAAGCAAAAAGTCTTCTTAAGCCAATTTAACTCCAAAAGATATGAATAGATTAAGAAAGTACAGTTTGGCCTCATAATCATTTCAACATGGAGATCGTCATTATTATTGCAACAGATGGCACGCTTTTATTGCTGAATAAATATGATATGCGCGACCATAGCTTGTATTTTCAAGACTTGTGTATAAATTATAAGCTACTTCTGAAATTATTTTGATCAAAACCTGGTTCATATATTATATTACCAAAGCAAAGTACATTTATTTTCTGCTTGCTCAAGGAAATAAAAAGGGGCTCTTGTTCCGGACTTTAATTTGTTTGGAAAATACACAAATAGAGGCCTCAAGTTTGAAAGTGTCCAACAAAACTGATAGCTTTTAGATAATTACTGTTGCATTCAAGTTATATTGAGAAAATTTTTGGTTTCATAAGCTAAGAAAAATTTTTACATACCTGCTCAGAAGAACAAAAGAATAGTCCTCAAGGCCAATTTCACAAAGGCGCCACTGCAAACAAGGGCCCAACAACACCCCCAGGAAATAAATAAATAAAATAGCAGGAAAGAAGGGATATATCAGAAGCAGAAGCATCAAACTACAAGCCCATAATAAAAAATTAACATGTGAAAATCTCACCTTTTGTCGCATAGCTATTGCAGTGTCAGGAGCATCATTCCTAAGACCACTTTCAAGACCCTTGACAATTATTTCTCTTAGAGCATTAAGAGATCGTATGGTTTTGATCAGTGCAAAAATATTGTTGGATTCTTCAGAAGTATCTAAATTCTGGAAACGCACACATGCACTCATTATTGGATGCAATGATTGAAACAAATAAAAAGCAATGTGGTGAAATTGAACTAAAACTAGTAATACCTAGGTGCTGCAGATAACAACACCAAAGTGGAGTGGAAGAGTAAAGAAATGAAACAACTTTCAAGCCATGAGTGCAACACATCCACAATAGTAAATAGTAGTTGTATAATTTGATTCATAAGTTAAGCAAACTCCATAGATAAGCATCTTAACCAAATAATAATGAATGAGCAAAATACTTTTTGCCCTTTTGGTATTTACTGGCCTTTCTTTGTCTTTTCCTTCAGTTTATTTGGAGCATAATTTTTGATACATTTTGGACCCATAACAAACAGAATAGCACAACTTTTCCGAAGTATTAAAACTTAAGATGACATAGGAGTATCTTGGGCTACAAGTGTAGACAATTGCAATAAATTTTGGTTTCCTTATTTTAATTCTTGGCTTTCAAGAAAAATATTTAGGAGATTTTTATGTAACTTCCTATTTCGCATTTCTTAATTAATAAGATTAGAATATTTATTATTTAGGAAGTTTATTTTCATTTAAGAAATTTTATTATCTATCTAGTAGGACTCTAGTTTCCTTCTTAGCCCAAAGGATTAGCAATATAAAGGGCTATTATCACCAATTGTAATTCATAGTTTTGAGTACCAAGAAAAAATTTGAGACTTTGTTTCTCTCTGTTTTGTTCTATCTGGTGGATTCCAGGAAATTTTTGAGTGCAAGTGCATCCTTGGAATGGTCTGCTAAGATGGTGCTTCAGCTGTCTTGTGTCTACCAATGTGTGGATCATAGATGGTGGGCTTATAACCTCGCCACAATTAGATTCTACCTACACAAGTTTGTCAATCTAAAACTTCATGTTCTACCAAATCTACCTTATTCATCCTACAATTTTGTTCATTCTACAATTTCTTTCACTCAACAATTATTCGCTCTACCATTTGATCTATTCTACAACTCTACCTATTATAAGTAGTATATCATGACGCACTGCATCTAGACTATTTATATAATATCATGTGTGTGTATGTGCATCTTGAGCTGTGCCATTGTATGTGCGAATCTATTCTAAAGTTTAAATAGCATTGCTCATCTAACTAACATCTACTAATAGAATTTTCAAAGTAGCACCAAAACAAGTTATCATTTGACAACACATACCAAGCATGTAAAATCCACTCACATTTAGCCAAACTGTGAAAATAAAGAATAATGATTAAAAAAAAGAGATAATTGAGGTAGAAAATGGAGAATAATACCAAGCATAACACTAGCCAACATAAATTAGCTTGTTATAAAAGCTTGTGGGTTATTATACGTTAGTTCCATACATCATAACAACAAATTTAACAAATGTGACCAAAATTTAAAACTAATGATTTACCTTTTTGCACTCTAAAAACAATGTAAGAGCTGAATGACCTCTTTCATCCAAGGATTCTTTAATTGATTCAAGTTGCTCAGCAAGACTGCACAATTCAAAATCATAAATAGACAAAATTAACAAAGTTTAAACTAATCCACCAAAAATTCCATTCACCAACAAGACACTTAATATTACATTAACTTCTTAAAGTCAACAGGATTATGTATTGAATTGAATATCTTTTCTTAATAAGAAAGGAGAATTAAGTGAATTTTTTTTTTTTTTTTTTTTAATTCAAGTAAGTTTTTCAGTCATACTAGACCTCATCAGAGTTTCAAATAATGTTGTCAGTCAAAGTCATGGTCTCATGGTATTGAACCGTATTAGACTGTACGTCTGTATAGCTGGCTGCCGCCTAGCTCTATATGAATTTTCTTACAAAAATGGCAAAATGACCTCTTCACAATTTTAGATATTCTTTACTAAATATAGCACAGGTCAACACTGTTAATATCTAATAACTATTTATCAAGAGAAATTATGATTTCCTAGTCCTAATTGACCTATAAATTATTAGATATAAGTTTTATGATAATAATGATTTTTTTTATAGCATTACAATAACAGTTTAAAAAACTAAATTAAGCTTAATATATAAATGCAAAAAAAAAAGGGTGATATATCTGGCTTGTGGTCAAAATGAAAAACTAAAAGAAACAATCTTAAGAACCATTTTTATTCCATATATTTAGATATAAGTTTTATGATAACAATGATTTTTTATACCATTACAATAACAGTATAAAAAACTAAATTAAGCTTAATATATAAATGCAAAAAAAGAAAAAAAGAAAAAAAAAAAGTTGATAAATCTGGCTTGTGGTCAAAATGAAAACTAAAAGAGACAATCTTAAGAACAATTTTTATTCCATATAATTTTTAAGTATATGGAGAGTTAAATTAGAAGAATCAAAGTTGCAGGAATTTTATTCATTAAAAACTTAATGGACTCCAAGTAATCATAAACCTATAAGAACCATAGATTTTAATCATGACCATAGGCAGGATAGCAGCTGCAAGTAATGGAAACAGAACTGTTGCAGCCATAACATAACAATTAACAGTCTATTGCTATGCAATTTTATAAAACATAGTAAAAGATATTGAAAGAAATTCTGAAAATATCTTAAAAATGTTTGAAACAATTGTAGATTTAGCAAATTAATGCATGATATTTGTACATCCATCATAAATATAACATAAACCACTTGTTTCAATAACAAATTTGCAAATGAAAGCAACAACCAAAAAAGTCCAACATTAGCAGACCTCTTTCAAGAAAAAATGTGAAGAATACTCCTCCTTATTTCAATTTTGCAGTTACCAAGTAAAATCAAGCATTATGTTGAAGTGGCAAGATTTTGAAGTATTAAGTGGAAGAAAATCCAAAATGGAGGCTGAACAGTGGCTGGTGGGATTTAGGTGGTAAGATTTTTGAAGGATTCTAACATACTCCGTCATAAAGAATGCAGTAATACGATATGTACACTCAACTTATTGTTCTATCATGGAAAAAATTATAAATGAAAGATGCAGTGCTGCCTATCATCCTATCCATATTTGCTATCATTATTGTCTTCACATTTAACAAGACCAAGGTTTCTGAGCCAGGAAATTTAAACAACTAAACTAAAGTTGCATCTCAAGGAAATCTCCTGCCTAGTTACAGTGCAGGTAATAAGGCCTCCCTCAGATTGGGCCAAATGAAAAATCACTTGCCCAAATGGGTTGTTTTTTCTACCACCCAGGCACTTCCTAGTTCTGCAAGTGCATCTATATGTAATACCTAATCAATATGAATAAACTAGAACAAAAAAGCAGTACTATCATTCAGACAACATAGAACAAATAACAATAATAAAGGAGGTATATGGTTGAAGGCCCAATACCATTGAGATGGAAAACATTGATGAACAAAGTTTAAGAGGGAACTAAAATTACACCTTCCTGCATTGAAGAAATCTTTGAGTTCATGATGGAATATCTTGAATTCCTCCACAAATGCTTCACTATATTCTCCAGCGTTCTTGGTAATTCTAGCAAGCATCGCTTCAGTAGCAACTAAATCCTCTGGACCCGCATTTCGGTGAAGCTTGTTTTGTATAGTATGTTTGATTTCTTGCTGCAGGAAAAATAATTAAGTTAACACAACCTGATTACAGCAAAGGCAATTTAATAGTGTTCAGTGATGTTTAACCTTGAGATCATGAGGGATATCACCACGATGAGCAATATCTCTGATTCGAGTCAGAGGAACAGATGCAGTAAATTCGGCCTTAAAAGATGGTAAACACGGATGGATCTTTCGGATAACAAGTATTTCCTAAACATCAAATATAAAAGATGGTAACTAAAACAAAAACTTATATATGAGAGATGGATAACACATGAAATAAACTGCAACAAAATAAAATTTCAATAGGAAAGATGAAATTGCCATTACGTTCAAATGTTTACTACAAAAATGAAGATGATTACCTCATCATAAACCACAAAAGACAAGACAATAATAAGTCCTACCATAAGCTAGTTTGCATCAGTGAACCCTATCCCTAACCAAAACTGTTATAGCCAGAAGGTTTGTGTCAGCTTCTGTTGAGCAAACATTCAAAGCTAGCAACAAGCATGACCGCAGTCTTAGTTCAGAGTACTAGGGAAATCAACTTCAAAGTCAATGTTGCTACCACGAGACCCTCATTGATAGAAATAAATACATGAAGGTACTAAGAGTCTAAACATGAACTAAAAGTCTAAATATGAACCTAAAGTCATTGGCATCAACAGGGAACCCTGCTCAACTTTTACAAGACTTGCATTTAGAAATAGACAAAATATTTAAGAGTCTCAACAAAAGCGCTCTAGAATAAAAAGGACATTGCATTAACACAATGCTGCAGAAGTTACTTAATTGGTTAGAGGTTTGATTGAAGCAACAACAACCGTATAAATGCACCCCTGTTATGAATGCAAGGAATGATAAAATATCATCAAAGTTTGAGACATCCTCATCATAACAAACAGAATGATAGACCACCTTGGGTGAGATATCTTTCCTACAAGAAATTCGTTCCAATTCCCGAAATATAAGCCTGGAAATTTCAGCATGCCGATTTGGCCGGTGATGACCTCCATCTTCAAAGCAAGGAATTTGCCCTGTGTTTATCCACTGCATAAAAGAAAAATCTAAGAGGAATGCAAAAGGGAAAAAAATGCCAACAATAAAGGAGATTTGTACAAACCTTCAGATATATAGCAGAGTATATGAGAGCTTCTAATCGGTCCCCACCCTGAAGATTTCCAACTAATAGCTGACGTACAACTTCAAGCTTTAACAATAGAAGGGAACAATTCAATAGCAAACAAAAAACCTTGAAATCATTTTATAGGATTGACATTTCAACACTTATGGCCTAAAGAACTGAAATAAGTTCTACACATACATGTGAAAGAGAGAGAGAGAGAGAGAGAGAGAGAGAGAGATATCAGAAAACATGGCATCCATAATGGTGAACAAAAGTAGCCATGTAACTGTAATACATAAGGAAAATAAAATAAAATGCTTAAGAGATCACAAAATCACGCACTTCAATTCTTGAATTTTTTTTTTTTTAAAAAACAAGTCCACACTTTTGTCCTTTAATAGACCAAAATTTTTTTCAAACCCAAAATATGGTTTACGACAAATTAAATAATGTATTTAATCACAATAGGCACTATAATAACATGAGTCGGAAGCCAAAAATATAAAGAACTTCTCAAAATTATTTTCATCCCCTTTCGTGTATTTCTCATTGTATTAGTTGGATCTATAATCATGAGATGTGAAAATTTTATACTCGTTGTTACCTATCGCAACCCTCCTCCTTCATTTGGGCTTGAGACCACCTAAACACGAGAAACTCATATTTTATCCGGGCTTGGTTAACTGGATTATTCAACAAAATACTAACTTCAAAGAAAATGCCAGATGAATAGAGAAAGAGCATGTTAGTACCCACTTTTAAAAAACAAGAGAGACATTCAGAGTTGCTCAAACTACAAGAGAATTAAGTTCATGAGTCAACTTTGAAGTTGTGAGAAAGAGTTACATAGAACATCGCTTACGTGGCATTACAACTATCTCTACTAACCAATCCGGCTTCATGCCAAGTTGATCAACCACAGAGGCATCTTCCTCATTAGAAGTTTGACAGAGAAATACTGAGATACGAGGAAAGACTTGCACATGGTTCTCATTGACTTGAAGAAGGCTTATGATAGAGTCCCAAGAGAAGTGTTATGATGAGTGTTAGGAAGTAAGGGGATATCAATTAGGTACATACAAGTGTTGAAGAACATGTACGAAGGAATGACTACTAGTGTGCGCACAATTGGAGGAGACTTGAGACTTTCCTATCTCAGTTGGGTTGCATCAGGGGTCCACAATAAGCCCTTACCTCTTTGCTTTGGTTATGGATGAATTAACAAAATATATATAAGAGGAAATCCCTTAGTGCATGATGCTTGCAGACGATATTGTGTCAGTATATGAGATACAGGAGAGAGCCAATAGAAAGCTAAAGTGGTGAAGAAGCACTTTACAATCCAATGGTTTCAGATTAAGTAGAACCAAGACGGAACACATGCATTGCAAGTTTAGTGAAGGCCGAAGTGGGGATGATCAGGGAGTTAGTTTGGATAGAGTGGCATTGCCCCTAAAGCACCCATTTTAAACATCTAGACTCAATCCTTCAAGGAGATAGAGGTTGTGAGCAGGATGTTAGCCATATGATAAAAGTTGGGTGGTTGAAATAGAAGCTTGCCATGGGAATCCTATGTGACAGCAATATTTCCAATAAATTGAAAAGAAAATTCTACTATACTGCTATTCGATTGACTATATTATATGGTATTGGTAGTGAGTGTTGGACAATGAAGGAGAAACGTGTACCAAAGATGAGTGTTGCCGAGATTAAGATGCTAAGATGAATGTGTGGCCATACTAGAATGGATAAGATACGCAATGAAAGCATTAAAGATAAAATAGGAGTTGCATTGATTGAGGACATGATAAGAGAATGGAAATTAAGATGGGTTGGACACATGAAATGAAGACCTAGGGAGGCTTTAGTTAGGAAGGTTGAGCACATTGTGCTAAAGGAGAGGAAGAAAGGACGGGGTAGACCTACACTAACTTGGAGGAGAGGAATATAATATGATTTGGAGGCATTACAATTATCAAAAAATATCACCTAAAATCATTTAGAGTGGAAATAAAGAATCCATATAGCCGACCCCAATTCATTTTGGTATTAAAACTTAGTTGAGTTGTATGCGTATTTCTCTTTTTGTGTGCATAAACACACAATTAGCATACCATATTATTATTTATTTTATTAGAGACATCAAATGTAAGCGAAATTTACATAATAAGCTGAAGAAGTACTAAATTAGGTTTTCAAAAAAATAGTTTTTGAGAAAGATTTTCAACATTTCCAATGTTAGGAGATGTAGAAAATTTGATTAAATGGAAAATATTTTCCTCTTTAAGGAAAATGAATGTCTAGTTTCACTGTGAAACTTGTAGAGTTGTTTTATAATGATCCTATGCTTTTGATCTGTGCAATAGAAAACTGCAACTTTTAATTTTTCTTCAATTAAGTCTTCCCTTTTCATTTTTCTTCAATTAAGTCTTCCCTTCACTAATTACCATTGCATTGGCCTATGTAAGCGTGTTTAGATCTTATCACATGACTAATTGAATTGAGGAGAGACAATTATCTTCCCTTCACTAATTACCATTGCATTGGCCTATGTAAGCGTGTTTAGATCTTATCACATGACTAATTGAATTGAGGAGAGACAATTAAACAGAATTGCAAGTTCAAATGACTTGATTGAACATTTTCAAGTATAAGAAACACATTTGAAAAATGGTACAAGTTTGATGACCCAAATTGAAGCATATTCCTTAAGAAAAATGATTTCCCATTTTAAAAGAGGTAATTTTTTTTTTTTTACTTCTTCAAACTTGTAAAAATTAAAAGAATGCAAATGAAACGGCATATACACATATAGACTAATCCACCATCCACTGCCAACCGTTATCGGCCATTACCTTTACCACCAGTCCCAGTTAGTCACCTTTGAATACCACAATTTACCTTTGTGTAATTTTCTCTTTTGCTCAAGTGGATTAAACCAAGTACACAAACATCTAAAAAGGAACAAATATTTTTATAACTGGAAAATTAATCATTTTACAATGCACTTTATTATTTCCAAATGATTTTCATTGTCACAATCAACATATAAAATTAACAAATAATTTATTATGGAAAATATTTTCTACAAGGAGATGATTGTTAGGGAAAAATGAAGCCTTAGAAACAATCAAATTTTTTGGGGTAATACTCAACACTAACTATAATTTTTAAAGAAAATAGAACAACATGAAATTATCTAGCTTACTGCATATTTAATAACATTCATAATTAATAGGAAAAGAACTCTCAAAAAAGTGAAGAAATAAAATGAAGCTATAGAACAAACTCTATTACTTGAAAGTATATCAAAAAAATTACTATTTGCATATTCGATATTTAACATTGGGGGGCCTACTTACTTGACTTATGGCCTGTTAAAAGTGATTTTGCACCCAATGATGCAGTATTTATTATGACTCAACAAGCACCATAAAGCTCTGTTGCTAGAACAATTGCCTTCCTATTCCTTTTGTTTAACTCCTGTCCATGAAATTAGGCGATGCTAATGATCCCAAAGTAAAAACAACTATTCATGCCTGTACCTATATTTTATGCTAAGAACACCAAACCAAATCTCCCACTACTTTAATGATCCAACTTGATTGTGCTTAACAAAAGGTAAAAGCAAGCTGACATCAGATTGACCTTTTGGAGTTCCTTTCCACGATGGAAGTTAAAAGTGACTTAACTTTTTAATTTTTCTTTTAAGCATATTATTGTTATATTCACCAAGGTTGAATTACATCAATAAAAGATCTATGATTCTTCCACATTACATTTTTACAATTTTTCTTTTATTATTGAAATTATATTTACTAAATTTTAGTCAAATTCCAGCAAATATATGGATTTGATGCAATTGGCTATTCCTGAAAAAGGAAATTTTCACCATGAACATCGCATTATTTTTTGCAATGGCTTCAGTAATGTGGCACAACCACTACTATGATTTAAAACTATGCTGTATATATAGTTTATATAGGGTGCAAAAATCGTTTTATCGTAACTATCTCCATTATGTGCATTCTCTAAAGCATACATCAACATACACACACCACAAAGAAACCAGATGCATTTTTCAACTCATGATGATTTGTTATCCTAGTGGACCACAGCGCACATTCTTGGACACATATCTTATTCTGTTTATTTTTGTCCGTGTACCTCTTTAACTTTCAACCCCAAGTACATTGGACTATTCGGGGGAGCTGGAGTGGGTAAAACAGTACTTATTATGGAATTAATCAACAACATTGCGAAAGCGCATGGGGGTGTATCCGTATTTGGCGGAGTAGGCGAACGATACGCTTGTACTATGATATATGCCACAGCATCTTTTTTTGTATTAGTATATTGTTGGCTGTATTATAAAGTTATCATGTTATTGCATCATAAGAAGACATATAAAGCTTTTCCAAATATAAAGTTTTGTAATAAGAGAAGGATAGAAGGAATTTCTCTGTGTTGATTCATAATCTTACATACATATTTACATACAATGCTAATTCTTCTTTAGGAAGGTCTACTATTCTAATTTAAGGTATATCAAATCTTCCTAATCAGTATACATTCTTCCTAATTAATATACATTCCTATTTTGTACATCCTGTAACAAGAACAATGCAAACTTTATTGCTGACATGATCTGATACTATAATATACTCATTAAACTCAGATGACACTTTTTTATGCTCTTTAAGATGATACCATGATCTGATTCAATATTTTGTCATCCTTTAGAAATTTTCAGTCATCTTATTCATGTCCTACTTTCTTTTGTGTTCCATACTTTCAATGCCATGAACCATTGCAAACTATATTTTTATCAAATCCCAAGTTGTTAGCAACAAAATGTGTTCAAAGCCATAAAAGACAGAAGCACTGGTCATATCAGCATCTTTTGTAATGTTGATGTTAGTAAGAGTACAAGCAGCTCATCTCAATTTTTTTTTTCTCTCCATATTTCATTTTACTAAGCCCTTTGGCAACCCCAGTGGTTGTTATAATAGTGTGGTTTATAAATCAATACATTTTAGTTTGGAGTTGAATCAGTTTTTGGTACTTTATGAGTTATTTGTATCATTATAATTGACCATAACTCAGTAGTTCTGCAGTTCCTGAATACTGGGGGTATTTATTGACTAATCAACAAGATGAAAAGTTCAAATCTAATACTCTAGGGATTTTATCTTAGGACTGATTTCTTCTGGTCCAACTTAGTCTTTTATTGTGTTTCCTTTTTCAGAATCTTAATCTTTGTAACAAATATCGTGCAATTTTCACATTTCCTTGGATACTTGTTAATCAGAAATTGTGATTTTGCAATATGTGAGGCATATTCACATGATAGAAACTTTTTTGCTTCAACAAACCAAATTCAATCTATTATAACCTACCAATTATGTCATCAAGTAATGCAGTGGACATGCATAGAAAACATAAGCATATACACCTAAGAGCAAACAAATAAAGGCCAATAAAAAATCAGTAGTCATTGCAAACTTTTCAAATAATGTAACCATATGGATTTTGTATATTCAATGAAAAGCAAATTAGTTTTCATGTCTCTTGGGAAATTCCCAAAATCCTAAAAAGTGAGATGGCATGTTCAATGGCAATACCTTTCTCCACCAGTTCCTTCCATTCCGATCACCTTCAACTAGGGCCAAAGCGAAACCCTCAAGGTCTGAAGTGTCCCATTTTCTTTCACTTTCTCTGTTATGGTGCTCATTGGATCGCATGAATGAAACAGCTTTCCCTTGCCATTGCCCAACAAAAGGACTAGTCTCCACCTCCAAAAGTGTGGCACCACTGACAGATCCATTCTCACTGTGATCCTCCAATTCCACATCATTCTCTTCCAAATCCAAAGGCAACAGATCCATACGCTCCGCAGTTGCGTTCCATAGACAGACAACCTTGTAGCGCCCCCCTTTTGGCAGTTTCAAGATCCGGTTATCCCCGCCTTCCCATACCATAGTCTTGTCCTTCCTTGCAACAACAAACTTATACTCAATAGATTCACCTCCTTTCAACACCAAATCACACACCCATCCAGACTCTGTCCAATTCATTGGCACATTCTTCTTCCATAGACCTAATTCTTTAGTAGAACCTAAAATAACTACATGCTCACCAAATTCAACTTGGTGATCTAGCCGAACATTAAGCTGCACCTTTCCATTCCCTGACTTTGATTTAATTTTTTTCATCTTTTTCTCTTCTTCTCTGCAATAAAAACCAATTCTATCATTCCCTTTCACTAAAAAATTACTAAAGAACTTGAACAAACCATTGAAACATCTCGACATCACACTGCTTTCACAAGATTTTACAGTGGTATTTTATACATTGTACCATTAGAGTATAGAAAACGAACAGCATGAATAGCCAAAAACCCCCCACTCAATCAGACAGCTATATTGCAAAAAGTAGTAGACAACACGGGAAATTTTTTTTATTGTTTACTGAATTTAGTCATTTCAAACAGTACTCTGTGGCATGGCCATTACCTAATCCTAAACTAATGTTTATTCGGCTTTCATGTTAAATGGAAATAAATAGCAAAACAAAAGAAAATTATAATTAGGACTTAGAGATATCTCATCACATTAAATAAATAAATTTCCATCGATTTTCCAAAAGTTCAACTGATGATGAGACAAGATTTGAATCAACATTAGCAAACCATTTGGCATTCTGGCATTTGTAATTTATTATCATTTCATAAATCTTCATATTTCTTTTTCTTTGCCATAAATTTTCAGATTTATAGAAGCATAGAAATAAAATTCAGCATTACACTCAAACAAACAAAAGAACCACAACATCTCAATGTTATTGCAGGAAAAACTCCAAAAAATGGAAAGCAATTCACAAAATGTTATGCAAAACCTAAAAAATTAAGAACAAAAACACAAAACGAAAGCTAAAAAATAATACTTCGTTCGAGTAGAGGAAACGCCGCAAATGATTGTGCGAAAGCCAGTTGATCGGTCGCGAAGAGGAAAAGGAATCAATTGCTTTCCATGGAAATTGAAGAGAGGATGAAGGAATTTCAATTGCTTTCCATGGAAATTGATTTTCGGAGAAGAATTAGAAAGATGCAATACACGCAAAGAATCCATTGATGTACAAGACAGAGATGGAAGCACTGAGGAGAAGCCAAAGAAAAGAAGAAGAGGCTATAGCTTGCGAGTGAATAACGGTATGCGGACTTTCATGTTGCGCCACGTGCTGTGGGTAGTGAAGCCAATAAATAAAATCCTAATCGCTCATCGCATAAATTATAATACCTTGCAATGCAGTTAATTATATTATATTGAAATAGTATCAACAAAAGAAAAAAAAAAGTTGAGATATTTGCGTAACACGTTCATTTGTCTCTAGACCATGGGTCCGGATGCCCACCCGGCCCAATCCGTTCGATAAAAATATTAGATTTGGATAAAAATTTTTTTTAATATACAACTCAAATTCGAATATGAAAAGTCTGTATTTTTTTGGGATATGTTTAAGATTAATTAAAATTGCCCAAGTCCGGCTCTGCTTGACCCCAATAATATATATATATATATATATATATATATATATATATATATATATATATTAGAAAAATAAAATATTAAGATTGAGAATTAAACTTACAATCTCTTATCAAGTTAAATTATTACATACCACTATCACAAAGAAACATTTTATAAAATTTTAATATTAACTTATATTTAATCTTTATAATGCATTCTTTATTATATTTAATGTCTATATTATTTAGATTATATATTTAAATTTAATTCTTATTAGATACAACATTATATTATATATTTTAAAAATTTTTTTATAATTTTCATTATTTCATAATCTGCTAAAATTTTTACATTGTCTTTTAAGTACATATATGTGTCATTAATTCATTATTATAATTCATAAAAAAAAGTGTAAGAATTGTGGGTGGGTCTGCGCAGCACATATTCAATTGGGCTGGGCTTGAATATTGAGTCAAACCCGATCAATCAGGCGGGACCGGGTTTAGATTTAATAAAAAAATAATTGAACCCAAATTAGCTCGGCTCGAACCCAGCCCAAGCCTGGCTTTTGAACAGATCTATTTGTCTCCTTAGATTTAGGTTTCAAAATTATCATCATATCTACTATATAATATTTAATAAAATCTAGCACACTATAGCATGCTAACAATAGAGTTGTTATATCATGTACCCAGATCAATCTTACATTATGAACTTAAATCAAAAGCTTTAATTATTATATACATAATAAAATGAATAAAAATATTAGTTAGTGCAACTGGTTAATAGATGAAGTTTACTTTTTTCTTTTGAGGTTGTGGGTTCAAATCCCACTAGAAAATTTTATTTTCCTTCTTTAGTTATTCTTTTTTTTTTTTCCTTTTTTTATTATTTTTTTTTCTTATTTGTTTGTAATATTTGTAATTAATAGTTGAATTTTTTTTATTTGTTTAATTATTCTAATTAAATTTATATTTATTCCTACAAGTAAAAATTATATTAATAGTTGAATTTTTTATAAATAATTATTTATTTATTTCTATAAAATTATCAGTCTGATTTTTTATTTATATTGAATTTGAAAAAATTAATAGAGTTATTAAATATTATTTTATATTTATTTAGGTAAATTATTTAATGATCAAATAAAATTCACTTTGTATAAATTTATATAAAATTAGTAATATATATATATATATATATATATATATATATATATATATATATATATATATATATATATATATATATATATATATATATATATATATATATATATATATATTAATTTAAATTAATTGTAAAATAATATTTTTATTTTTTATGATATTAAAATTTTGTTATAATATTTATATTTTAAAATAATATTTAAAATTTTTCATGGTTATAAACTAATTTATCAAAATTTATAAATTATAGAAAATAAGTTCATTAGTTATAAAATATTAGTTTATAAAATATAAAATATAAATTTATCACTTTTAAAGAATATATTTTATTTTCTTACTAATATAACTAATGGATCTATAGTTTATAAATGATAAATCTACACTGTATATTTGATAAATTTATAAGTAATACTTAATGAATCTGTTACTTATATTGTTTTGAATTCTACTCAATCGAGATAATAGAATTAGTTGTTAATTAATAAAAAAATAGATAATTTAGTATTAATTTATAATTATGAATCTAGTAGTAAAAAATAATGAATATACATATTATATATGATAACCTAAACATTATATTTAATAAATCTGATAGTTATATATGATGAATCTAAATTTTAGATTTAATAAATCTCATAATTATATATGAAATATTAAAGAATGAAAATTTAAATATGATGAATGAATAAAATTAAATCATCAAATAATTAAATTATGAATTTGTCAGTAAAAGATAATAAATCTGCATATGATAAATTTAATAAATCTAATAGTTATATATGATGAACCTAAACGTTATAAATAATGAACTTGATAATTATATATGATGAACCTAAATTTGAAATATAATAAATTTCGTAATTATATGTGAAATATTAAAAAATGAAAATTTAAATATGATGAATGAATAAAATTAAATTATAGAATAATTAAATTATGAATCTGTCAGTAAAAGATAATGAATTTGTATGTGATAAATCTAATGAACCTGATAATTATGTATGATGAATTTAAACGTTATATCTAATGAATCTGATAGTTATATTTGATGAATCTAAACTTTAAATATAATAAACTTCATAATTATATGTGAAATATTAAATAATAAAAATTTAAATATGAGGAATAAATAAAATTAAATTATAGAACAATTAAATTATGAATCTGTCAGTAAAAGATAATGAATTTATATGTGATAAATCTAATGAATCTAATAGTTATATATGATGAATCTAAACGTTTTATCTATTGAACCTGATAGTTATATGTGATTAACATAAACTTTAAATATAATAAACTTCATAATTATATGTGAAATATTAAAGAATAAAAATTTAAATATGAGGAATGAATAAAATTAAATCATAGAATAATTAAATTATGAATCTATCAGTAAAAAATAATAAATCTGTATGTGATAAATCTAATGAACCTGATAGTTATCTATGATGAACCTAAACGTTATATCTCATGAACATGATAGCTATATGTGATGAACCTAAACTTTAAATATAATAAACTTCGTAATTATATGTGAAATGTTAAAGAATGAAAATTATAAATATGATGAATGAATAAATTAAATTATAAAATAATTAAATCATGAATCTGATAGTAAAAGATAATGAATCTGCATGTGATATATGATGAACTTGAACATTATATCAAATGAATTTGATAATTATATGTGATAAATCTAAACTTTAAATCTAATAAATTTGATAATTTAAAATTTAATATGAATCTATAATTTACAAATGATGAACCTGCACTATATATTTGATAAATTTATAAGTAATATTTAATAAACATGTTGCTTAGTAAGTGGTGAATATAATTATTATATAAATCATATTTGACTGTAAATTTTTAATGAATTTATTATTATTTAAAAAAAGATTTGATTTTTGAAAATTCATTGTTATAAAAAAGATAAATATGATATTTATCTTTTTATTAAATTATCCTTAAAAATTATTTAAAAAATTACATATAAAAATGTTAAAATTTATAAATAAAAATTACGTTGAAAAATTAATGATGTTAAAATTAATTATCATTATGAGAATTAAATAAAAAAAATCCAACCATTAATATAATATTTTTCTTATAAAAATTAATATAAATTTAATTAAAACAATTAAACAAATAAAAAAACTCAAACATTAATATAATTTTTTCTTAAAAAAAATAAAAAAAATATAATTTTAATTGCAAATATTACAAACAATTAAAAAAAGGCCAAACAAAGAAAAGAAACAAGGAATAATTAAAAAAGGAAAACAGGAACTGAGAAAGAAAAAAAAATTAATTGAAAAAGGAATAAAAAAATTAAGAAAAGAAACAAAGAATAATTAAAAAAAAAGCAATTGAAAAAGAAAAAAAATTAACTTAAAAAAGCAAAAAAAAAAAATACAAATAATACTTGTTTGTGGGATTTGAACCCAGACACATTTAAAATCTTTAATTTTTTAACCATTTAGTCTAGTTTTATGTATTTTTAACTATATAAATTATAATTAATATGGTCCCGGGTCCATGATGTACCATGATCCCGGGTCCACAATATAATTTGCCAATGATAAGTATATATACAATTTAAGTAATAGACTGAAATTCAATTCTCTTTGCTCTACTCGCAAAATATTTAATAAAATCTACAAATAAAAAAAAATACATGTCTTGACTCTAAAAATTAAACTTTGAATAATTATTTTTATTCAATGTGATTCACATAGACCAATTTTAATTCAAAATAATTTTATTGTATAAAATATCTCATATCATTTGAAAATAATTTCATATATGGCAAAATTACTTGGGTCTAAATAAAAAATTTTCATCATCACAAGTCCAAAAAATTATAAAAAATATATAAATTAAAACACAGTGAAATTCCAATATGCATGAACTTTGTGATAGTGGTCACCACTACTACCTCTTCTTGATATTATTTCTCATCATCACAATTCACAACCTGCCAATTCAGAAACAAATATTTTAAATTTGAAGCAAAAAAAATAATAGCAATAAATTCTCAATTTTCTTTTTGTTCTACTACTTTTTTTTTTTTTATTATACCATTTTAAAAAAATCAGTCAAGAAGTGGGGAAACAAATAGATTTTGATTTCACAGTGATATCCTTGTGAATTCTAATGAAATTGCAAAATCAAATCGTACTTGAGGGTGAAATAATTAGTTTGCCTAAGAAGCAACAGGGAAGCTAGAAAACGCATTAAATGCTGTCTTCAGAAACCAATTTTAATTGAGAGAAACTAAAAATAGAGGCTCTGAAAATTAGTAAAATTAATATATATATATATATATATATATATATATATATATATATATAGCCAATACTCAGTTACTTTTCAATTGAAATCCAAATTTAATATGTAGGCTAACAAATGAAGGTGGAGCCTCTAATCAGGTACTGTTCAAGGAACAATAACCCATTCTTGGATTTTAGTGTGTGTATATCTATATCTATATATATATATATATACATCCACCAATCAGGGCTAGCTTGGCCTTGAGGCAGCTGCCTCAGGACCTTAAATTAAAGGCTCCAAATTTTTTTTGGTAAATAAATGTATCAATTTTTTTTTGAATAAAGGCCCCAAATTTTTTTTTAGTAAATAAAGGCTCCAAATTTCAGTGAATAAAATATTAATTGTGATTTTTAAATTTTCAAGAATATTTTTAATTTCGAAAAGTAAAATTTTTCCATTATTTATCACTTTCCTATTTCTTTTTTTAATTCTCTACTTATTCTCTTTCTTTTTACCTCTCCACTTTTCTTTTTACCTATCCACTCTCTCTCTTTTCTATTTTTATTTTAGCACTCAATTCAACACCAGCAACATGTATAATCCTTATTCTAATATCACTTCTTAAAAAAATATTTTAATCACTGAGTATTTGAATTCAAGCATTATCTCTTATATTTTATTAATACTCCTAGGTTTTATTGTTCTATCTCTTTAAATTCATTTTTGGTTTTTTATTTATATATTGTTTGAAAATTAAGTTTATTAATTGGTCATCAATTTTATATAGAAAAGTAGAAAATTGTCTTTTATTGGTGTATGTTATTAATTTGTTATTTTTGTTGTTATGATTTTAACTAATTGATTGGATATTTTTTAGTAAAAATCATGTCTAATGGAAAATATGAAAGTGGATATGAAAAATTAAAGAAAAAAAGAGAATTGAAATGTTAATCAAATCTCAACATGGAGCTTTCAATGAATTTGTGATTAACAATAAAAAAGATGTTATACAACAAGATCAATTGAAAGACAAACTTTAGTTAAAAATGAATTAAAAAGTAACATGAAAGCAATTAGACAAAATTATAGTGTCAATGATACTAATAATGAGATTGAAAAACAAAAGGATACTAGTCCTAATCATAATGAAGAACAAAAAGAAATCAAACATGTTATAGAAAAAAGTATAGAATTTGTAGAGACATCCAATTCGGTATCTATAAATATATATGATCCTGGACAATGAAAAAATATTGATATAAACTATAGAGATTTAGTAGTAGAAAAAGATCCAATTAGATAGAGTGAGTTAGATTTTCCTAAGGATAAAAATAATAGACACTTTTTTACATTATTTTATACACAAAAATTATCAAATGGAGAAACTCATGATAGATTGAATGGATTAGATATATTATATACTGAAAGCACTTTGCTAAAGCACCTTAAATATAAAACTTTAATAAGTAATTTTGTGGAAGAGAAAGCAAGAAGGATGAAATGAATTTTTTTAGATACATTGAAGAATATATATATTCTTTTATTTAGGCTTCATCCAAAATTTGTCTCAAGTCCTCGATTCACTTAGTTTGGCCCTGCCACCAATGTATCTAGTACTAACCACATGCATAAACATTTGATTTAATGCAGCTCTTGGTAAAATTTCACTCTCTTTTCATAGAAGCAAAATGAGAGCATGAAAAGATATTTTATGCAGCAATGTAAACTTGACAAAAAGCCGTTCAAAAAAGGGCTATGGAAAGGTTTTATGATCCATTTTTCATGGAAAATTTGGAACAAGTGCTAATTATGATTTTATAATGCCCCAGGTTCTAATTAGTCATAATAAGTAAGTGAGGATGAACAAGAACAAGTCTTGATGGTGAAGAAGATTGACTAAGACTTGTTGGACTATAACAGAGTTGGTGACAAAAGTGAAAATATAGGAAGAATGATTGGAGAAATGAGGATAAATCATAAGATGAACTTGCATGGGAGATGATAGAAATAATGATAAGAGAATCCTATAAAAAGGAATATATACGAGTTAATTGAGAAGAAATATTAATATAATAGGCAAACATAATATGGTGAACAAAGAGTGAAAAACTTGATGATGGTAAGTGAATTGATGGATTCAATTTAGCGAGATGAGCGAAGTGAACATGTGGCAAACATAGGACCTTGATAATAAAGCTAGGGAATATCGTAGTATGAAAAGGAAGGAGAAGTAAGCTTAGACTAGAATGAGACAAAGATAAGCTGCATATTTGATTGTAGAACTTAATAATTAGTATATGTTTGTGAGGAATAAATAATAAGTTCAATGACAAGACTTCGATATCTTAGATGATTGGCAAAATAAACTAGTTATTTCATAATGGTGATGAATAAGAATTGATAATCTAAACATATATTTTGATATAATAGGATAAGTACTAATTAGACAGAAAGTCATATATCACTAACAATTTATTTTAGATCATTAGTGATATTTTCTTTTCTAATAAAAGTTATCTCCTCAATAAAGAAAATTTACATTTCTAATGTGAAAGTCTTTTTATAAAACACTATTGATCAACTTTACGTCTTTTCATAATAGGAGCCATAATTGCTCCTTCTCTATTTAAAGACCCCAAGATCCTTCAGTTTCATTTTAAACAGTTAAATCTCTTTCTCAGTTTAAATTTTGAGATTTTTTTTTCCTCTAAAACTCAAAAGAAACCAAATTTCAAAAACTGAAGCTCTCTCTCTCTCTCTCTCTCTCTCTAAACTTTCTTTTAAGAGAGTGACTGATTGTAAATGAAACTCAAAACCTAAGGGATAGATTATTCTTCCAATTTTCTTAGAAAAGCTACAAATGGATATAGAGGGCAAATATACGAATCTAGTAAGCTCAAGGCTAGACAAGGCCTATCTTGATGATGATCAGGATCTAGTTGATGATGCCTCGTTCTATGATGATCTAGAAATTATTAAAGGGCCAATAGTGGAGATTTTGATGGTGATAATTTGGATCTTTATTGCAGAAGTTGTTATTAGAGATGATAGAGATATCTCTATTAGAGAAAATGACACCTAGAGGTGATGGAGAAATTAAAAGTGAAAAAGGAACTAGAGGGGTATCGTAGAGCATGATCAAAGGATATAATGAAAAGGTAAGATTATAAGAGTATTCCCTTCTGTTTCAAAAGTTAATGAAATGTATGAACATCTTGATGAAAATCTCCCTATGTACTTCATTGAAAACCAATCCTTTACTGACCTTCTCTGTTTTATTGTTTTCACTAGTATTGTGGTTACCATCACCTTTGGTGGGTAATTAAATATGTATTTTCCATATAAGTTCCATCAAAAAGTGAAATTATCGAAGCCATATGGGTTGAAGCCACTCTTATATAGGTGAGGCCATTCAGACGGAGGTTGTATTGTTATAACTTGGACAGTCCTAATTGTAAACAGATTTCATTGTAATCAAAGTTGATCTTCTTGTAATCAATGAAGGTCATTTGGACTAAAGTCATCTTATTGTGATTGGAGCTATTGGGCTATTCTTATGAATGAAATGATATGAAAGGTTTCATTTAAACATTATTGTTATATATATGTGTATTAGATGTTAAATTAACAGAAGTCTCAACTAATATGAGGTATTTATTAACCAAGTACACTGGTGACTCGACTGATCGAGTCTATAAACTAAGTGAGACATATTCTAGCAAGCATGTAGAGATGTTTATTGGGTTAGTAGCAGCCCATGATTGTTAGAAGAGCATATGAGTCCCCTGTAATGTGCCTTTAATTGTTTATTACATATACCACAATGGTATTACGATGGTGCTACAATGACTGGGACTTTTGATTAGTGACTTGTCCACTATTAGATCTTCTATGGATAATGAATAAGTGAGGTTAGCAGTAATATGGAAAAAGAATTTGATTCATAAATGCATGTTTCTGTCAATTTAAATAGCAAAAGATTATTTTAAAATAAAATAATATTATATGATTTTATATATAATCCTTGTATTTATTTCATAAATGCAATGTGATTCCTATTGTATTGATATCATTTTGTATTATGAATCTCTTTAATATTTTTTACTCATGATCTTTTTACTTCTAAATGCATTTTTATGATTTTACTTACTTGACTGCTCACTATATCTTTTATGAATTTCATAATTTAGTTTAGAAGTTCTCCAGCATATGATATAGAGAAGTTACAAATGAAAGCCTAAGGCCTTCGTACTGAGAGAAGAGGGTCTTACTATTTATGATGAGGAAGGTATTTAGATTAAAATAGGATATAGACTTAGAAATATTAAGTTTTAAATTGTAATAGTTTGAAAGTCTTATTATTATTATTTTTATATAGTAACAGGAAGTATGAGAATTTTTAAGAATTGATAATGTAACAAGGTAATTTATATGAATAAAACAAGGAAGAATTTTTTAAACTAGATCATTTTTAACTAATGAGATTAGATCCTAAGGATATAAAAGGTCCTATAAGGTAATTAGTGGCCTTAAGCCTATCCATACCCTATTATCAACATGCTTTAGTCAATTAAAGAAATACAAGCTAGTTGGAGAGCTAATGTAATATGGTATTAAGGATGGGGCATGGCAGACTTTTTCTTAATTAGGTCATTATTTTTGAACCATTCTCTTTTACATATGCATATATTTTCCTATTAAAGGATGATGTATGATAATGTAATTAATTGAGTTGAACTAGTCTAGAACTTGATAACACAAGGGGCACGTATTATGCCTCATGGATGAACTGTAAGCTAGGCTGTGGACCCCTGTTCATTCTATTATTGAGATATTGAGATGTTATGCCTTCTTTTATACTCCTTTCCACTTCCGCATTCCTAATTACCTCACTTGGAATTGTTAATGCATGAAACAAATTGTACAACGCTAAATAAAAGGTCAAAACAAACTAACAAAAAAAAAAAGAAAATGATTATAAAAGATTAAAACAAGGGGTGTAGCCCATGGTTTATGCCTCATCTAGGATGTGTACCATATGCACAAACACCAAAGGCTTAGTTACATACTTGGTTATTTACTACTTTTATATTTATACATTGTTTATATTAAAATCATTATAAAAAAATAATGTTTTCCACATTTGATAACATTTATCATAAAACAAATAAATCAAATAAAAATAAATCTAATCCATCATTAGACATAGCAAATCAAGAACTGGTCTTGATTGCTTTGCTTAAGGCCAAAACATTTAAAATAGAAAAAACAATATTCATGACCTAAAGAAAATGATGCATGAATCAAAATTATATAAAAAAATGGTACAAATAAATAAAAAAAATTCATTTTAATTAAACCTATCCCATGGCGATTCAATAAAGATTGAATGTTTAGGGAATGATTGGTTTTTTGGATTCTAACCTAAGTGGCTTATTTTTATTTACCTTTTTCTTTAAAGAACGAGTCCATAAGTATAAGTCTAAGTTTATAGGGTTTTCTCTTTTCTCACCCAATTATCTTTTTGTTTTGATTTTTTTTTTGCTTTTTCAATTTTATAGGGTTTTTTTTGTCTACAATTTTCTCTCTCCCCCTTTCAAAAAATTTGCACCAAAATTACCAACCCTCTTAAAGGAAGCTTTAGCCTTCATTTATAAGCTGAAGCTCCCTTTCAATTTAGGAAGGAAAATCATTTCCTTTTCAAGAAGATCTTTTTATTTTGAAAAAAAAAATCTTTTTTTTTTTTTTATTGAGGAAAGAAATATACTTTATTTAGGAAATAATCCCCCTAAATATTTTCTTACCAAAAAAAAAAAAAAGGTTTTGGACATATTTGGAAAGAAATCAGATAGGAAATCAAATAAAAAAGGAAAGTTAAGCTTCTGAAATTTAAACCCACAAAGTGCATGCCCTGTTGTGTACCTCATGTGTGCGATTCAAGATTTCCAGAGGAACAACCCCAACATAGGGCATAGGCCCCTTCCCAAGCAAAATTCTACAATGCTTGAGTTTTTTTTTGTCTTGCTTTTTGATTTAGTTTTCAATTCCCAAAAACCTAGAATCGACACTTATGAACTCATTTCATAGAAAAGGCTCTTACCTTCCTCACTGGGCTTCAAGGGTAAAAAATTAAGCATTCATAATTTGTCCCGCATTTAGCTTATTTTGATTGTTAATATAAGGCAAAGTACAGTTTGACTATAATTTAATTTTCTTTCTCAACACACACAACATATACATATATGGAAAGCTTTGCAACTCTAAGGGAGCTAACCTTCTTTCTAACTTCTATTGAAAAGTCTATACATTCTTCATTTTGATTGTGTCCTTGTAATGGCCATTGTGACCATGTTCTTAAGTTTTTTGCCTTTATCATATCATTTGTCTTCTTCATCATGTTATAGAGACTTTGTTATTCATCATTTAGACATTGAGACCACTTCATCATCATCATCTTCATCATTTGGTCATTGAGACCACTTCATCATCATTTTCATCATCTGGTCATTGAAACCGCTTCATCATCATCCCATCATTTGGTCATTGTGACCATTTCCTTTTACCATGGTATCCTCTTTTCTATGGCCATTAGGACGTTGCCATCAAGGTGCCTATTACATTTTCTTGACCTAATAGGTGTAATGGGTTTTTCTTAGCCTATTATTGCCTAGTAGGGCTTTCTTCATGATTCTTAAGACATTGCCATTAAGGCTCTTTTCATGGATATTAAGACTTTGCCATTAAGGCTCTCTTCAAAGTCATTAAGACTTCATATTAAGCTTCCTATTATGTTTTCCTGACCTAATAGATGCAATCGGTTTTCATTGCCCATTAGGGCTCTCTTCATAGTCATTAAGGCTTTTACCAATAAGGCTCTCTTCATTTTTCTTCATTCTTTCATGCCCTTAAGGCTCATTCTTCATTTTCTTCTTTCTTTATCAATTTTCTTCTTTCTTTCGTGCTGGTACTATCTGTAAAACAAATTTTCTAATAAAATACTAACACTCATTATGATGCAAGTGTTTCTCTTATTTTTTTTCTTTATAATTCTTTTCTTTTCTCAATATGATGCATATGGCATACAAATTTTAGACTTCCTATATGAATGCATGTATGTATAATTGTATGCATAACCACATGCATGAAATACATTGCTTTAAATCATTCAAGTCTAGAAAGCTTTATGTCATATTGCTATAGGAATTTTTCATCTTTGCAAATGAAGTAGCATCATCAAGTGAACCTATTAGCTTGACTCCTTTAAAGGGTTGCAACCAAATCCTTTCTTTTTCATTCTTTATTTTCTTACTCTTTCTTTTCAATTCTTTTGTGGCTCTAATTTTTGGTCGAGTTGATCTTTTAGGTTTTCAATTCGATGAGCCTGCTCTAATTTTTGTCTAAGCTGCTCTTTCATATTTTCAATTTAGTGTGCTTCTTTTCTTTTTCTATTCATTTCCCTTTTTTTTTTTTTTGCTTTAACCTATGTTCGAGCAACTCTTTTAGACTTTCAATTTAAAGAGTATGCTTTAGCTTTTGCCTACGCTACTCTTTTTGGGTTTTCAATTTATTGAACCATTTTCTTTTCCTTCTTTCTTTTTTATTTTAATTGCAAAGCAACCCTACATTTAGTAAAAATGTTGCCTCTAGGTTGAATATTTTATTGGATACTCGCCTTCTTTAGAGAATTTGTAAACCACTTTTCCACCCTCATGAAGTTTTATTGCTCAATTCATTGTATGCCCCCACCAATAAAAGAAGACCTCATTCATGAAGTGAATCAAAATAATCCCTTTTTCATCTGCCATATGCTTTGACCAAATATCTTCTGAAGCTTACCTACTTCCATTTAAAAGGGAACTCACCCAAGCTATATTCAATGAGCCAATGTTTTCTAACTCATAGATAAAATTTTTCCATTCACATAAACATGTTTCTTTTTCATCTTAGTATGCATCTCATCATTCAATAAGAAATAACTATAACAAGGTCTAGATATTACATCTGTCATTAATAAACCCTTTTAGCTTTTCCAACCATTTTTTCACTCATATCTTTAACTTTGCTTTGGTAACTACTGGGGAATACCTGCAGGATTTTTCATTTACTGTTTTCTTTTCATTTTCAAAGAGATATTGTTTGGCTAATGCTTTGTCCCTAGAGAGTTCAACTACTTTAAGTTGTGGACTTCTGGTTTCTTTTTGGTTTTTCCTAAGCAAAAAAGGTAATTGGCAAATTTTTGGTTTAGTTTTCCTTTCATTTCTTAATGACTAGATTTTGGGAAACAAGTTGGTTCCTTTTGGTCTTTAAGTTTTTAAGAGACATAGGTTTTAAATTTGGGTCTATAGTTTTTGTCTTTTCAAGGATTTGATCCTCTTTATATGCTGCCATATTAGTTGAACTAATTTCATCTTTTCAACTACAGGAAATTGGCCTTCTTTGGCTAGAGGTAGTTTAAGGGTTGTCCATTTGAGGATGGTATTGAACTTTAAAGGAGAAAGGCATTTCCATTGCAACATCTCTTTTCGTTCTTTTTGTTACATACGATATCATGCCCCTAGTTGTGGTTGTAATCAAATTAAACTCAAAGATACAAGCATAAAATAATAAAGAAAACATATTCATGGAATGAAACTATCTTATCATATTTTATTGAAAAGTAAAGTTAGACAATTTTTTATTCTAAAAAGAAATCAACTTGACTCATATCATTTTCTATGGATTACCCTAGTATCAATTAAGTCTTGGACCTTATGTTGTAAGATGATGCAGTTGTCGGTATCGTGACCAACTTTTTGATGGTAGGTGCAATACATATCATCTTGAAAATTCTTTAGTAAGGTACTAAGTAGCGGCTTTGAATCCAAAGGATGAAGTAGCCCATCTTCTTTTAGACTTTTGAAGATGTTAGATAGTGGCTCATTTAGATGAGTTTCTCTTTGCAATGTTGCTTGACCTACCTTGAAAAAATGAAGTCTAGTGGTCATTAGGAAAAAGTTCAATGAGCCATTTTCCTCTGCATTTTGTTAGGTTGATTATTCTTATAGTCTAACTATTATAACTATATGCCCATATCAAGAAGGTCCTTAAAAGTCTTGAGAGGCATTAAGGATAGCCTATTATATAAGGATGGCAATGTCCCTTTGACTATTAGTTAGACTTGCTCATTTTCTATTGCCCTATTAGTCATATTGGCATCCTTTTCCCTCCATCTCATTACAGAGTCTGAAAAAGACTCATCCAACTTTTGCCTTGTGGTCTCTAAATCTCTCAGGATTATCCCAGTAGTATGTGGTACCTATATTATGCTATGAAGCTCTCAAATAGAAGGTTCCAATCATTATGCTCACTTTTGTCTATGTCCACTTAACAAAGGCTCCTTCTAAAGAAGTTGGAAATAGCTTTAAAATTTGACTTTATGAAGCACTAATAGTGACTATAGCAAACATCTTTAGATGGACATTTGGATCATTTGTCCCATTGAACTTAGTTAGCTTCGGCATCCTAAACCTATTGATCAAACGATCATCACATGATATGGCTAAGTCTTCAAAAGCTTCAATGCTTTCAAGTCTTTTCCTTTTTAGTAACTTCTCAATCTTACTCTATTGATCCTTTATGACCTTCAACTTCTCATTTCCAATTGAAGTTCTTTTTAGCTTGTTTTGAAGGTACTCATCCATGTTGATGAATGCATCATCCTTATTCTGTTTCTTAGTCCATTAGTTATGATCATTAGCTTATTGTTCATTGTTCACCATAGCAACATTAGCAATATTTCTAGCATCATTCACCTGATTTGCTAGATTAGTAGGAGGTGAAGCTTAGTTATTGAGATCTTAGTTGATCTATTCTCTGATCGCAATTGCTAACTAAGTTTCCATGATACGATTAATAGTGGCTTCCAAGTTCTAGGGGTCATTATTATTGGCTATTTGGATTTAGAGATGTTTCAACTTCGAGGTGAGTTAGTAGGTCCCCTTGCAACTGATCTTCTAAAGCTTTTCACTTAATAATTCTTGCTTAAGGAGGATAAAGCTATTAGAAAATTACGTATAATGCACGAGATGCACATAATGCCATGGACATGGATGAAAAATGCAAGAAATGGCTAATGCATAGCCTTACTAAATCAGAGATGGTTCTTGTTTACATGCTCATGCACCTCTTTTTATGCCATTAAGTTTAGAAATTCCTTTCTTTCTTAAAATTGTTCCCTACATCTTATTTTTTGCCTAAAGAATTGATGGATAGTTTTTTGGTGAGGTTTTCTTTTTCTCATTTTTATTATTCTTTTTAAACTAAAGGAATGAAGAATTCCTTTTTAGAAAACATGTTCTTATTTTATTATGTAGAAAGGAATTTTAAACTTGGCACCACATAATAAGCATATTATCTCTTGGTTGTTTAAGTATAAATTTTAGACTTGGCACCACATAGTAAGCACATGATCTTTTGGTTCTTTAAGCACAACTCCATAGCTTCCTTACTCATCTTCCTTAGTTAATTCAGCTTTTCCATCCCTTGCCTAATGGTGGGGTTAAAGCTCTCAGCTGGCCAACTATTGTCTTTTATAAACTATGAGTTGTAGCCTTGGGGTTTATATTATTCTACTTATTCATATTGAGACTAGTCTATCCCATCATTTTAGTTTGAATTCAGGTGACAACACTTGCCTTTAATTTGTTTCAAATTCTACAAGTTCTTTTATGGTAAGGGCCCTAATTAGGGTTTTAAGTTTCTCCAACATCATTTTAAGAAGGTCTTCTGTGTACTTTTTGATAATGGAGAACTCATTTGGTGGCCACTCTTTGATTGTTAAGAAGAAAGTGCCCTTAGGATTGAAAGTGACCTTCTTGCCTTTCGTTTTTGGTTCAGGTTTTACAACTTCTTCCTCATATTTCGAGTTAACTTGGATTATGTCTTCATAGGGTCTCTTGTTGTTGCAATTTGAAGTTGCCATTCTTTATTCAAATTAAAGTTAATCCTAGATTGCTAAAAGAAGAAAAAGTCAAAGTGATGTATGCTTATGAATGAAGAACTAATGCAATATCTCCACTTGTCTTTCTTTGGAAACTTGTACCCAAAATGCCTTTAAACTAGATGAAACCATACTTTCTCTAGCTTTTGCCCTTTGTTTGTCTTTGAACACTTATCATTAGCCAGCCATTTCAGGTTTTCTAGCTAATTACTTTCTCTCATACCCTTAATTATTGCCCAGGGCCTTAATGTGAGACTTCTAGAAGGGTTACTATCTTTTTTTATATTTTCTTTTCATTTCTTATACCTCACAACTCACTTCAAGTGTACAACATAAGTCTTATTATTATTGCATCATAAAAAGTTTTACAAATGCATAACTCTTGAATCAAGCAATTAGACTTAAGCTTCATTTTAATTAGGAGGCTTTATACAACAATTTTCATGGTCAAGATAGAAAATTTTTCAGTATCAGTCAAGTCTAAAATCTCGTTGCCAAAGCAACCGCATTTGTTAGTGTCATGCCCTAAGATTTGGTGGAATCAATAATATAAATTGGTATCAGTGGATTCGACAATGGCTTTAGGCCTATAGGTAGCAATAGAATTTCTTTTTCTAGCTCTTCAAAAATGAAAGACAACTAACTAGGTTTCTAATTCTTTGTTATCATTAAAATCAAAGACATAACCTATAGGGCTAACATTCTTCCCTTTTTTTTTTTTTTATGATGACAAAACATTTAAATTTTACTATTGGTTGGGCAAGTTAGGAATATAATATATTTAGGTATAAAAATATCAAAGAGTAAAGGATTTTACCATTATCAAAACAAACTGCCCTATATATTAGCTTAGATAAAAATGTGACACCTGAATCTAGATCTAGCATCCTAATCAATAAACTCTCCCTCAATAAATAACTTATCCATAAAAAATAATTTTCATTTTATCCTATAGAAAGGTAAGTACTAGGATAGAATATTTTGATCAATTAGCTATTAAAACATAAAGATCACACAAGATAGACAATATTAGATTACTGTATAGTAGTTAAGTAAAAAAATATCCAAGGAAATATTTAGAGTACTTAGACACCAAAATACACCAAAATAAACTACCTGCATCAATCATAGATTTCTCTCCCTTTTAGTCATCAGTCAAATATGGAGATACTTAACAAAAAATAATCTAAAGTATGCAAAATGCAAATGTTCAAGATGCAGAATGCATGAATAAATAACTAAAAAATTATTTTAAAATCTCCTAGAAAGCTCAAAATTTTAAAGGCTTAAGGTTTTTGGTCAAGCGTAGTCAAGGTCCTGTGAACCCTTAATTTTGGATATTCCAGTATGTGTTTGAACCTTAAAAGTACTTAGACTGGGTAAACAAACCTTCAAAGGTTGAAAACTCTCAAAATGGAAAAAATTAAAATATATCTTTTTGACATTTGAACCCTTTGAAATTATCCGAGACCGAGTAATGAGTGCAACGCAACTAGAATTGTGTTAAATGGATGAGAAATGAGCAAAAAAAGGCAAAACGGATAGAAGAGAGGCTGGCTGTAGCACAGCTCTGTATGGTTGCCACAGCCCTGTGAGGCAGCATAAACCCCTTTGTAGCACCCCGAATGTGTTTTTGCTTCCCACATTGGAAATTAGTATTTTCTATGCTTCAAACCTCCTCCTATATATAGAGGGCCTCTCCACTCTTTAAGACACTAACTTCTAGAGCTTGAAAAGCATTATTTCAAGCAAAACGCTTTGCATTTGTTCTCTTTGCTTCATAAAGCGAGTTGGGGGGTTTCTCTTTGATTCCTACCCGACTAGTTAAAGGCTTTCCACCCGCCTGTTCGAGGTAAGTCTTTTGCCCAAGCCTCATTTTTCCAATCCGAGGCTAGTTGCCGCCCCCCCCCATCCAAAGGTAGTAGCTACCTGCCATCTGAGGTAAGCTTTTTTTCCTTTAATTCTCTTTTCTCTAAATTTTCTTGCCTCTTTTAGTTAGTTAAGTAAATTGATTCATCTAGGTTGCTAGCTAGTCAACTCGGTAATCAATTAAATTAATTAATTAACTCAATCCTCTTTTAATCAATCAATCAAAACATGATAAAATGGCTAGGCTAAACTAACCCTTTCGCAAGAAGGGAGAACTACGTGGATTCTGATTCCTATTCAAAGAGATGTATAGGCATGCTTGGTTTAGGCATTGAATCCAATTAAAACTAACTAACTCTTCCCCCTATCACTTTTTTCATTTACTTTTGTGTTTGTTTCTTTGCTTTATTGTTAGGATTAGTTTGGGGAATGTGCGACTTCCCTAAAATCCATAAGGGCTAGAGGAGGTATCTCCTATGTTTGGGATTTTATTTGTAATGTTAACTTTCTTTTGGACTATTACTTATATTTATTATTGGATATGTGGAATCAATGATCATTAATATTATAAATTATCCATGCATTTTAATTGTTCATGAAATATATTTTAAGTTACTTTTATATTACTTAGCCAAACTTATTTTGTTAAATTAAACTGAAAACCTAGTCCCCGAATCCTCTTTAGTTTCAAGACTAGTGATCTTTTTCCTTTGGGTAATAATTGGAGTCAAATGGGTTTTTTCCTTATATTTTTCCAAATAAAAATAAAATAAGGTGGTGACTCTAAGAAATAATTTTTAAACTTATCAAAGATAAGGCCGAGGGCTTCCTCGTGAGTTCTTTTCCAAATGAGCATTTCGATTCCCTTTAGCAGATCAGACCGGTGCTCAGACAAGGTCTCACAAATCCATAGGTTTTTGCTAGCTTCCTTTCTCTCTAATATTCTTGTTTTATCTTGAAGCCACTTCTTCCAGATCTTCTTGGCTGATGTGCGCTCATACTCTTTGCTCTTCTCTTGCCTTTTCCTTTGGCAGACTCTTTTTTCTTTACGTTTATCTTCTTGCCTTTCTAGTCTTCTGTCTTGGAGGAGGTACTTAAACTAGTATCAAAGACATCTCATTTCTTTCTTAATAGCCTTGCATTTAGCATCAGTATCTTTTTAATGAGTAGTTAAAGTTCCTCTTAGGGATTTGACTTCCCTCACAACGGTGGACATTTCTTTCCACCAACTAGTATGCGTTTGATTAGACATCCTCAATGCTTTGGCTGTAGATTTCTCAAACTTAGCGAACTTACCCATAATTTTCTTTTCAAATTCCTAAGCCTTTTTATTCATTCTTTTTTATTAACTAGTAGACATCTAAATTCTTGTCTATCTATATGTTACCTTAGCTATTTTTAATGCACTAATATATGCTAAGAGTTTAGTCTGCATCTTTTGTATCTCTTCCAGTATTGGCCCTTTGGTCAATTGCCTTTTCTTTCTCCAAAGAAGAATTTACTGTGTTGCTATAGTGTTCACTAATCTTCTTTTTCTCTTTTCTAATTTTCTTTAGCTCAACTCTTCTCCTTTCATTTTTCTCTTCCATTTAGCAAAGAGGTCATCATTTAGGCTAGTCTTAGTTTCTTTCCCTTCTTCTCTTGTTCTTTCATACTCTTCATCTGATTTATCATCTTCTTCATTTTCTTGCTCTTTCTCTTCACTCTCTTCTTTGTCACTCTCTTTCTTTTTCTTTTTCTATCTATTTCCCACTTTCTTCACTCTCATATGATTTTTCATCTATTAGCTCTAATTACCTACTAGCATTTTGCTTCAAACTAGGCTTTTGCGAGGTAGAGCCCTCTCCTTTCTTTTCTTCCTTTTCTTCAACAACTCTCTCCAGTAAATCTAGCCTATCTCAATGTCACTGTACTCTCCTTGGTTGTGTCCTCTATACTTGCTATTTTGTACTATAAACTTGCCAATTGTATCATGGTGGCTCTCAATCATAACACCATTAGACTGAGTAACACCAAGGCATCTAAATAATGAGGTCAATATCACCCTGTAAGGCATACCTTTATTTTTGGACATACTCATCATCTTGTTCAATATTAGTTAGGGCAATTTAAACTTTTTTCTTTTTAATTATGTGCTATATTAAACAAAGCTTAAAGGCATTGACATAGTCCAAAATTACACTATTAGGCAAAATATAATGGGCTAAGAATTTATTGAGGATTCTGCCATATTTTCCATCAAAACACTTCTCACATCCCTATACTTAGATAACTCAATTCTCTCAACAATTCAATAGAAATTTCATAAACTTCACTTCCCAACTTGACATGTGCAGACTCACTCAATACTTTTATTATGGACTTATAAAATTCAGAAACTAAATTCTCATGAAAATTTTCTTTTAATTCCATAAATTTCATCTAACCTTAAAATTTAAACCATGACTTAAATTGATACTTTGTATCCCCAAAGATTTCCTAGTCAATAATTTTTTGTTAAATTAATTTATACTGGTCTGACCTGAATTCGAGTGATGGTAGTTCTATTTTTCTATGCTTTTATTCTAATTTCTTTCCTTTCGATGGAGTTCCACTTTTTATTTTTATTTTTAGTTTCTTGCTTTCTGTTGTGAACCCTTATTTTTGCACCTTCTAACATGCAAAGAAAACCTCATAATGCTTAGGCTAAGAGAATAGATATTCAAGAGCCAAAATTGCCCAAAAAAAAAAAAAAAATGGAGCATCCATACATTTACAAACCCTTGGAAAGCCCTTTAGACATTTAAAGTCAAGCACGAATAAGAACAAGTGAAAATGGGAACTAAAATGGACCAAAAATTGGAAAGGGCTTCGCAAAGGACCCTATGATTCTATAGAGCTTCCCTGTGGTGACCATTTAGCTTTCGTAGGCTACCCTATAGTTGTTGTAGGCTTCCTTTACAACCACTTTTAAACCCTTAATTTTGCACCCTTTAGCTTGTATATGAACTTAGAAGCACCTAGGCTCAATAAACAGACTTTCGGAAGCCAAAATTGCCAAAAATTGCCAAAATAGGAAAATCGGGAAATGGTGCCCGAGGAACTAAAGCCTATTCCTTTGACCTCTAAACCACTCTTAGATCATCCAGGATTGAATAACAAACACAACACAACTGGAATCATGAAAAATGGATGTGAAACAAGTGAGAACGGGCAAAAATCGGCAAAAATGAATTTTTCTTCACTTTTTTAACAACAATACCACGTCGGAAGATTACAAACCCTTTCCCCAACCTTTCTACTATAAATATAGGCCCCCCTAACTTAATTTTGTAGACCTCTTCATCTTTTGGCTTACTTGATTAGCCTTTGCATTAAGCAAATCATCTCTACAAGCTTGATATGCCATGGACCAATCTTTTTAGTTTAAAGTTTTTTTTTTTTTTTTTTTTTGATTTTTGCTTTGCTATTACTCCTTACTTTGCAAAATAAGTTAGTTTGCGACTTTTCAAGTCGACCCTTCAAGTCAAAAGTTTTCCCACCATCCTAGGCAAACTGTCGCCTACCATTCAAGGTAAGTTTCCTTTCCCTTTTCTTTTCCTTATCTTTATTTATTTTATTTATTTTATTGTTCTAAGGCTCCTTGCCAAATATTTGGTTACTAAGATAGTTAATTAGAATCTGACTTAATTAGTTCCACCTAGTAATCAATTAAAATCAATTAACTCAACTCTTTTTTAGTCAATTAGTCAAAGCATGATAAAAGGTTAAGATTAAACAAATCCCTTTTGCAAGAAAGACGAACTATGTGGATTTTGATTCTCATTTGAAGGGATATATAGGCATGCTTGTTCTAAGTATCAAATCTAACTAAAATAAACAACAGTCTTCCCCCCTTTTCACCTTCTTCATATAGACTAAGATTTTGTTCTATTTTTGTTGTATTGATTTAGGATTTAGTTTGGAAAATATGTGACTTCTTTAGAATCCATAAGGGCTAGAGGAGGTATCCCCTATTTTTTAGATTTTTTCATGTAAAGTTTAATTTGTGTTTATTTTATTTATTGCTTTTTTATATTGAATGAATGAATTGTTCATACATCCTAAATTGTTCATGTATTAAGTAAACTGTTCATGAAATTTATTTTAAGTTACTTTGTATTAAATTTGCAAACTAATTTTTTTTAAATAAACTAAAAACCTAGTCTCCAAGTCCTCTTTAATAATCGAGAACTAGTACACTTTTCCATTGGATAAATAAATTGGAGTAAATTAAATGAGTTTTTACCTTATATTTTCCCAAATTAAAATAAAATTAAGACGGTAACTCCTAATTCACTTTTCAAAATTAATTAATGTAAATTCAAGGGTTTCATTGTGAATTCAAACTCAAATTGAGCATTTCGATCCCACTTAGCGAATCAGACCGGTGCTAGGGCGAGACCTCACAGTTGGTGACTCTACTAGGGATCACCTTCTTTTTAACAAAAGAAATGAGAGGACTACCAATTGGTTTAAATCAAAGTTTGGCACTTTTAATATAGAAATGGCTTTCATGCATCATTTGCATAGGCTCCTTACCTTTTAACCTAGATTTCTTAAGAAAACAATGGATAGAAAGTACCATCGAGTGGGTAACCCTCTTTGGGTTTATTCACATATAGTAAAATCATCCACCCCATGATAAATCCTTTGATCTTTTAAAAGGTGTAACAAGCATGCACGTACCTTAGACCTACGTGAGGCTTCTTGACTCACATGTGGTTAGGTATATCACTGCTTTAGTGTGACAGGTACCTTGTATAAGCCACCCATACCCTCTTATGTAATGAATTTAGATCCTGATCTTAGTTTTTATGTACCATAATAAAAGACTTATGTAATTGCATCTTCATGAAATATTTTTTTCCATGTATATCATGCATCCATTGTGTACAATGAAAAATGCATTCATCTTAAGCCCAGGTTGAACCTTAAACAGAACAAGCGTCAAACACTTTTATCTCCATCCAAACACCTTCCTCATAAATATTCTCATATCTTTATCCTAATCACCTTTGCCCCCACAGTCCTAAAAGGTAATCCCTTGTAACCTTCATCTAAATACCAATATGTGAACCTCAATTTTTAATCTAAATACTTTAACCACACACTTTAAAGCACCTCACTCTAATCTTTAACCTTAAACCTCACCATAACCTCTCACCTCTATCCCAAACACCCTTACCTTCACTTTAAACCCTCTCACCTCCATCCAAACACCTTCACACCTAAACCCATGGTCCACCTTAACCTATAGTAAAAAACTCAAACCCATATGAAACTCATGGTAAAAATAAACCCATCTATGATACCTCTATTTATATCTAAAATTTGACCTAGCTTTACCCCCTAACAATCCTTATCCAAGCTAAACACTAACTTAACTTCATCCTAATCCTTAATCCCTTCCTAAGCTAAATACTGACCTAGTTTCATCCTCATTTATAACCCTTTCCCACTGACGTAGCTTTTATCCTTCACAATTCTTACCTACGCTAAACACTGACCTAGCTTTTATCCTTCACAATTCTTACCTAAGCTAAACACTGACCTAGCTTTCATCCTTCATAATTCTTACCCAAGCTGAACACTGATCTAGCTATCATCCTTCACAATTCTTATCCAAGCTAAACATTGACTTATCTTTCATCCTCAATAATCCTTACCTAAGTTAAACACTATTTACCACAGCTAAACATTGACCTAGCTTTATCCTTGTCCATAGTCCTTACCCAAACTAACCTAACTTGGCTTCATCTTTTATAATACTATCCAAACCTATAGCCCATCTAAGCCCATGGTCCTCTCCAATCAAACCCATTATCCAATTGTCACTAAACCCATGTTTCACCCAACATCTAAATCCATGGTACATTTATAACCTAATCACAAAACTTATGGTCCCTTTATCCTTAATCCCATTGTAAAACATCTATAAATTGTAATCCAATTACTCAAGGCTAAACTCTGACCTAGCCTTCTTAACTAGACTTTGGTTCCTTAAAGCTAAAATTCAACCTAGCAACTTAAAGCTAAAATCTGACCTGGACACTTAAAGATAAATCTGAACCTATCCAAAGCTAAAATCTGACATAGCTCTGTAGCTCAATATCGACCTAGCTAACATCATACACCTCTACTCTCATCTTTACCTATACCCTATCAACCTAACCACAAGACAGCATCATCCATTACTATTAAAAACCAAGGTCCTTGGTTTATCATAACCCATTATAACCATTTTTCAAAACTTGATACTGACCAAGCTCCTTTTTCCTTTCAAAGTTGTCAAGATGTTTACTAGATTCGACAAAGATGTCATAGATAAGCTTTTAGCCAAGCTATTAAAGCAACAAGTAGAAATGGTCAAGAGACAAGCAGCCTAAATTTAGGCTTAATTACAAGCCTAAAGGGAGGCCATACTATATGATGTCAGAGACATGCTAAGTCGGGGCTGACATAAACCAAATCTGACTCTCTAAAATCCACTCAACCTGGACTAAAATCTAATATCGATTCAGATGCACGCTTCTTCTTCCTCTAAGTCAACCTCTAAAATCATATCTCAACAATCACTTCCCTCATTAGATATCCTGAAAAGTGACACACTATCCTATCCAACACCTACTAAACCATCACAAATCACCTCATCCCCTATGGATCCTTTCCGAGGAAAGGAAACCATACCTAACCTTAAGCTTAAGACCTTCCTGTCCAAATTGGAAGCCATGGAGAAAATAATAAAAAGTCTAAAGAAGAAGGAAGGCATGATTGATACAAGTTTATTAAGCCTCTTCCCTAATGCCCGATTGCGACCAAAGTTCAAGATGCCGAATTTGGACAAATTTAAAGGTATTACTTACCTTAAGATCAATTTGAAAATGTATGTAGGGGAAATGCATCAACTTGGTCTTAATAACAAGCTCCTTGCTCAAATCTTTCAATAAACCCTTACTGGTGCTAGCTTGAGATGGTTTATTGACTTGGATAACACCTAAAAATAGACCTGGAATGACTTTTGCAAAGTGTTTATCAAACAAAACCACTACAACATTGAAGTGGATATCACAAGAAGAGACATAGAAAGGGCTAAATAGCTTCCAAATGAGTTCTTTTCCATGTTCCTTACTTGGTGGAGGGCTAATGTTGCTCAAATGGAAAATAGGTCATCGAGCAAGAACAAGTGGATATCCTTGTCAAGAATCTATTCCTGACGTACCAAGCCCACTTGTTAACCCAATATCTGCCACTTTCAAAGCTTTAGTTTCAACTGCATCAAAGGTTGAAGAATGTATCTGAAGAGAATCATTTCAACCTGAATTCCTTAGTGATGAAGAACCTAAACCCAGCTCAACTCTACCTTACCTTAGCCCCAAGTGGCATGACATAGAAGAGTTTAAGCCTATCTAATTTGACCTGTCTAAGGTTGAAAATCAAGTCTGATTCTAAGTCTGAGTCCAAATCTTAAAGTTTGAGTCCAAATCTCAAAATTTGAATCTAAATCTAAGTCAGAGTTTGTTGTCTTAATTTCTTTTTCATATATTTTTGTCAACCATATCGATTCTTTTTTGTTATCTTATAATAAAGTTTCCTTTATAGTAATGCACCTATATTTTCTTTTCATTATTTATGCATTAATTTTTTATCTTCCTTGTTAGTCTGATGTGGATCAGCTTAGGGAAACAAAAAAAGAAGAAGAAAAAGAGAGAGAAAAAGAAGAAAAAAAAAAGAGAAAAGAGAGATAAAAAGAAGAAAAAAAAGGAAAGAGAGATGAAAAAACAATTAGTTTCATTATTAAATCCACCATAATTAGCATAGATCAGAATTTAAGATGCCCTTATTCTCATAAATTGGCAATCGCTTCACTGGCTCCTAGTAAAAGAAAATCAAGTAATGGACCTTTCATCAAACAGTTGAAGCACAAAGAGTAAGTAAATGTAATTACCTATTGCACATTGGGTAATCAAATGATACACCTCAATAAGGGGCAATAAGTTTAGAGAAGACCTTTATCAAACCTAGAATTCAAAGGCCAGAGCTCCTCAACATGAAAAAAAGTAGCAGCCTAAATCATGGTGGAATATTTTCTTCCAAATTTTATTAATTCAAGCTCACTAAGTTGAAAACTTGAAAGGGTGGCTTAGGCAAAAGTTAAAGCTGAGAGAGAGAGAGAGAGATAGAGAGAGAGAGAGAGAGAGAGAGAGAGAGAGAGAGAGCTCATCCTAATAATCTTTCCTCATGTCCAAAGTTGTTAAATTATCTCTAATCAAACCTCTTGTCTTATGTCTTCAAAGTCATTCTATCTCACTAGAGACCTATTCTATAAAGTTATGATATCTTCTATGCCCTTATCCTATAATGGGGGCATATCTTCCTAGAATGTCATCATCTCTTATCAATCTGTCCCATCGCTTAGCACAAAGAGCTAATCCATTTGTCTCAACTATCACATTCCTATCTCTCAGTAGGAGCATGATCCCTAAGTCTTTTAGCCACTCTTTAGGGCATTTCCCTTCAACCAATACATCGTTTACATTCAAGCCAATAGAGTGTTACTCCAAATTTCCCTTTAATCTCAAAAGCAAGAAAGCTTGATTTGCTCTTTTCCATGAATCACCATATAAATAGCAAAACTATATAACCTCCTTGATCCTTTTCAAAAGTTTCAACCTACCTTAAACTTCATTTTAAGCCTCATTGGCAAATTGTACCATCATTTCAAGCTCAAGCCTCATATCATCTTTTCATTGGAAAAATCTCAACATAGGTAGAACTACAAATCCCCAGGTCTCTCAAGACTTATCATCATTGAAGTTAAATTCCTTAACACAATCAAAAGTCAAGGCATATCCCCCAAAGCTTGTCATCGTCAAGTTGATTAAAAAAAGGCTCAAACTAGTCAAAGCCTATCCCATGCCTCTTTAGCAAACCTCTTAATATCCTTGAAAGGATCAAGCCTCCTAGGCAAAACACATGATCCTTAAGATCAAGGTCTCTTAAAGCCAAATAGATAGCCTTGATTGAAATTCACCAAATCCATTTTTACCTCTAATATTAAGGTTAGATAACTTTGATTAAGATTCACCAAGACCATTCTTAGCTTAATCATCTTAAATTGACACAACCATGTCAAAATGCAAACCTTTATCCATGAGCCTACGATCTCTTTAAGACTAAAACCTTTAGCACCATATTTAAGTTAAAGCTGATATAATTAAAAGAGGCCTGAAGCACCTTGTAGAAAAGCTCAAGCTAATGAACAATCCTCAAAGCCCAAAAGCCTTCATCACAAAGCCTAAACTAAAAGTCTTCATCATGAAGCCCAAACCAATAAGCCTTCATAATGAAGCCCAAACCAAAAGTCCTTATCGTGGAACCCAAATCAAGAAGCCTTTACCATAAAGCCTAAACCAAAAAGCCTTCACTATGAAGTCCATTTCCAAAAAGTCTTCACCATGAAGCTCACTCCTAAAAAGCCTTCATTTATGAAGCTCATGATCTCTTCTAAAGACAAATATGATGGAGCCTTTTGAATTGATTTCTTAGCCAAAATTAGCCTCTCAGGTCTAGCATACGAGCTTGGTCTCTCTGGCCTAGCCTTAAGGTAAAACCTGACCAAGCCTACTTCATCTCCCTAAAGGCCAAAACCTTACCATGCCTTTCAATCTAAACCTAACTAAGCCTCTAGTCTAACTTCTTAGGTAGTTAAACTAGATTGAACCTTCCAAAATGATCTTAACTAAGGCTAAAATTGACTTAGCCTTCTAAGATGACCCCACTCACGATCTTCTTTGAGGCCGAACCTAACTTAGCCATCTAATCCTATCCCAAACCAAACATTTTCTAAGACCAGTCCAACTTAAACCAAAACTAATTAGCTTGATCTCTTTTACATTTGACCTTGCTTTTCTTTAAGGTCAAACTAATAGCCTTTGACAGATTCTTCAAACCAGCCCTTACGCCTAGTCCAAATTAACTATGACCCTACCATCTCTAAGCTTGGTTATCCAAAAAAATAACCAAACTAGTTTCCTTTATCATTCTAAAGTGGGGGCACCTTCCTTTCAAATATTCAACTTTCCAAAATAGGGGCATCTTTCTCGTAAAAGATCAGCACTCTTCTACCAAACTAACCCTTTACAGGTTCAAAGTATCCAATCATTGCATAATCATAGGCATTTTGCATTAAACGAGCTCTTAAATCAAGTGAAAATTCATAAAGTAAGACGAATCACCAATCTGAGTCAAGGAGGATCATCAATCCAAGTTCCCAAAGCAACATGGATCATCAAACCGATAAATCACCAATCACAGTTCCTGAATAAAGACTGAAACCATTAATATCATACCCATCTTAGGATAGCCTTAGGATCCATACCTTAAATCTAAATTAGGTATCTCTTCTAATTAGACCATTCTTAGATACCCTTAGGATCATCAACCTAGCATAGGGTTAGATTTCCCATAAAAAATCAGACCATCCTAGGATAGCCTTAGGATCATCAACCAAGTATATGGTTAGGTTTCCCATCCAAAATTAAACCATTCAAAGATAGCCTTAGGATCACCAAACTAACATAGGGCTAGGTTTCTCTTTCAAAAAATTTCAGACCATCATAGGATAGCCTTAGGATCATTTCACCCATAAATGTTTGGTAACAATCACCTAGGCATCCTTGTGGTTTATATTTCCACCCCTTTATCAAAATCCTTTTGAAACTTTACCCAAAAATGTTTGGAAACAAGCACCTAAACATCCCTGTGGTTCATTTCTTCCACCTACCCTTTACCCTAAAAATCAACCATGCCTTTTACCCAAACGTGTCCTACCTTAGACATCCCTCTAGTTCTTTTTTCCATCCTTCGTCCTGGGATTCACTATCATCAGAATCGTCTTATAGACCAGCTGATTTTCATAAGGGGGTAGTTGTGAACCCTTAATTTTGCACCCTACAACTTGCATATGAACTTAGAAGCACCTAGGCTCATTAAACAGACCTTTGGAAGCCAAAATTGCTAAAAATTGCTAAAATGAGAAAATCAGGAAAAGGAGCCCTAAGAATTAAAACATATCTCTTTGACCTCTGAATTACTCTTAGATCATCTGAGATTGAATAATGAACATAATACAACTAGAATCATGAAAAATGGATGAGAAATGAGCGAGAAAGGGCAAAAATAGGCAAAAATGATTTTTTTGAAAATAGGCAAAAATGAATTTTTCTTCACTTTTTTTAACAACAATTCGACATCAGAAGATTAAAAACTTTTCCCCCAACCTTTCTACTATAAATACAAGCCTCCTAACTTAGTTTTCCAGACCTCTTCATTTCTTGGCTTGCTTGATTAGCTTTTGCATCAAGCAAACCATCTCGACAAGCTTGATCCCCCAAGCAACAAGCTTTTTAGTTCAAACTTTTCTTTTATTTTTATTTTTTCTTTGCTATTGCTTTTTACTTTGCAAAGCAAGTTAGGTTGCGACTTTTTGAGTTGACCCTTCAAGTCAAAAGTTTTCTGCCATCTGAGACAAGCCGCCGCTCGCCATTCGAGGTAAGTCGTCGCCCACTGTTCAAACTAAGTTTCCTTTCCCTTGTCTTTTCCTCATCTTTATTTATTTTATTTTATTTTATTTATTTCATTGTTCCAAGGCCTCTTACCTAATGTTTGGTTTGCTAAGATAATTAATTAGAATTTGACTTAATTAATTTCACCTGGTAATCAATTAAAATCAATCAACTCAATCCTCTTTTAATCAATTAATCGAAACATGATAAAAGCCCTTTTGCAAGAAAGGTGAACTACGTGATTTTTGATTCCCATTTGAATAGATACATAGGCATACTTATTCCAAGCATCAAATCTAACTAAAAATAAACAACAATCTTCCCCCCTTTTCACCTTCTTCATATAGAGTAGCATTTTGTTCTATTCTTTGTTGTATTGATTTAGGATTTAGTTTAAAAAAATGTGTGACTTCCCTAAAACCCATAAGGGCTAGAGAAGGTATTCCCTATTGTTTGGATTTTTCATGTAAAGTTTAATTTATGTTTATTTTATTTATTGCTCTTTTATATTGAATGAATGAATTGTTCATACATCCTAAAATGTTCATGCATTATGTAAACTGTTCATGAAATTTATTTTAAGTCTTTTTTTGCTAAATTTGCCAATCTAATTTTTTTCTCAATAAACCAAAAACCTAATCCTCGAATCCTCTCTGGTAATCGAGGACTAGTGCGCTTTTCTATTGGATAAATAAATTAGAATCGATCAAATGAGTTTTTACCTTATATTTTCCCAAATTAAAATAAAATTAAGATGGTGACTCCTAATTCACTTTTCAAAATCAACTAATCTGAACTCAAGAGTTCCATTGTGAGTTCAAACCCAAATTATTTTGATCCCACTTAGCGAATTGCGCCAATGCTAAGGTAAGGCCTCACATCGCTGATGTCCAATTTCATATTTTCAGCCTTTTTTCACATGTTTTCCCACATTAGAGCCTTAGAAAATTTGTCCCCTCCCTTTAGTCTGTAAATATAACTTTCCTTGCTCAGTTTTACACACTTCAGGTTGCCTAATCAGCAGTTGTCTCAAGCAAACCATATTCTCTCTCTCCTAGTTTTTCTATTGCTTGCTCTGCCAAAGAATGAGTTCCCTAGTTTAAAATTTATTCCTTTTTTATTTTTTATTTTTGCTTCACATTTTGCTCTTTGCATAGCGAAGCAAGTTGAGCTACAATTTCCCAAGTTGACTAGACGAAGTTCAAGGGTTTTCTCTCATTGCCATTTGAGGGAAGCTCACCATTGTCTGAGGCAAGTCCATAGTTGTCCAAGGCAAGTCCCCTTCATTGCCATCTAGGGTAAATTCCTTCCATCCCAAATCTGTACAAGCACAAGGTAAGCATCTCATCCTTATTATTTTCAATTTTTGCTTTTATTTTTATCGCTTTTTAAAAGCACATCTTCTTCTTTTACTCCTTTCTTCATATAATCATCAATCAATCAAAATATAATAAAATGGCAAGACTAAAATAAAACTCCATCATAAGATCAAAGAACTATGTGAGTTTTGATTCTCATTCAAGGAGATATAAAGACACACCTGTTTCAAGTGGTAAATCCACCTAAAAACTAACAACTTCTCTTTATTATCACCTTCTTTCTTCTTCTTCTTCTCTATTTTATTTATGAACTTCCTTTTCTTTTAATTAGTTTTTTTTTTGGGAAAATTGTGACCTTCTATAACCCATAAGAGGTAGAGAAAGTATCCCCAAATTATTAGATTTTTAATTTAAATTTAATTCTTTCTTTCATTTGTGTTTTTATGGATGAATGTTTATTTTGAATGTATGGATGAATGGATCATGCATATTAAAATTGACATTACATTATTAAGCTATCTTTATATTAATAAACTAAACTTTATTTTTTTCCAAAATAAACTAAAAATTTAGTCTCTGAATCCTCTTTGGTTTTAAGGCTAATGCACTTTTCCTAAGGAATAATTAATTGGAGTCATAAAATGGGTTTTTTTCCTAAGTTTTACGATTTAAAAATAAAATTATGGTGACGACTTCCAAAAAATCATTTTCAAAAATCAATCAATAAGCGCAAATACTTCATCATGGGATTTAGTCAAAATGAGCATTTCAATTCCTTAGCAGATCAGATTGATGCTCGAGTGAGGTCTTATAGTTGGTGATTCTACTGGAAATCACCTTCTTTTTAATAAAAAAGAAATAAGAGGACTATTAATTAATTTAATTGAATAATCTTAAAGTTCAGCTTTTTAAAATAATCATAGCTTTTCCATGCATCACTTGCATGAACTCTTTGCCTCCAAATCTAACTTTTAGAAAAACAGTGGATAGCAATTGTAGCATTGAGTGGGTAACCCTCTTTGGGGTTTAATTGAAAATGAGTAAGTACTTAATTGAGAAGAATAAGAACTTAACCGAAGGAAAAATAGGAAGTAAGGGAGGAAATTGTAATTTGCCAATCGTTGGCAATCCCTAGAAAGGAAAAGAAAGAAATGAAATGGAAAAAATTATTAAATTAATTGGAGCTTATGTGGCTTGTTACAATCACTTAAACACATGCAAATTGCCAACAAATTTTCCCACTAACATAAGCTAATAAAAGCCACCACTCAAAATACATACAAATATTAGAAATTAATAAAGAAAAAAGAAAAGAAAAGTTAAACTCTCTCTCTCTGTATATATATATATATATAATCTTTAAGGCCATTTTTTTTTTCATTCGGTAATAAAGAAAAGGAAAATAGAGAGAGGGAGAGTAGAGAAAGCTACGGGGAAGAAACAAAGTCAAAAGGAAAAGGGAAATTTAGTATTAATTCCAGTTCTTAGCTCTATGATTTGCTTAGAGTAGATTTCTATAAGAAATAAATGAGATTATATATGGTCTGGCTTGGATGGTGCTTCGGGTAGCTTGGAAAATTGGAAAGAAATGCTTATGACTTCTTCTTTTCAGGTTTTAACTGAGGTGATATTGAAGAGATGTATGGGTTTGATTTGAAATTGTTGGGCATGAACTTTGTAATTTTGGGCACTTGGAACAAAATGAAAGGAAATGCTTGAAATTTCTTTTATTCATTTTGATGGATTTAATTTGGGTACAATAAAGAAATATGTAGGTGATTGTTGAATATTTGAACATCATTAGATTTTAGGGACTTGGTGATTTCGGTTTGGAATGGGAAATTTAAGAAAAACCCTACTAATTTTAATTTGAATAATAAAAGGAATTATGAACATAAATTGGTCTAGATAGAATTTCGCTTCGGGTTAGTAAGAATTATTGGGGAAGAGTTTCGATAATTCAAGGTTTTAGTTTTAGTTAAGGTGAAAATAAGTTGAGTTAGAAATTCTATTAGGTAAATAAGTAAATTAAGTAATAAAATAGATTAAATTAAATAATAGGCCGGCTAAATTTTTGTCAAAACAGAATTTTAAGGAAAAAGAATTTAGTTAATTTATTAGGTTGAACAAGTGTGAATTATGGTTAATTTAAAGAATTGATTAGTGAAATAAAGAATTTAAAGCTCAGTTTGATAATGAATTTAGACAAAAAAAAAAAAAATGGAAAACATATTAGAGTAGAATTATAAGTAAAGATTTGAACGGTAATATTAACAATAGAAATAATTAAATTATAGTTAATATCCTAAATTGATTTGAATAAAAATTTAGATAAAAAAATGTGAATTAATTACTGAACTTAACTAAAGAATTGCTGAAATTAGAACTATATACAAGTTCATAAGTGATAGTAAGTAAATTATTAATACACGATTATTTAATTGTAGCTCCTTAAAGTGATCCAAGGAAAAAAATTGGGGTGAGATTGATAGAAAGTAAGAGATAAGTAATTTTAATGTGATTATTAGCATCAATATGCCTATAAGTGTTTATTGATTACATGTAGAAGAGGAAAACACTCAACAAGAGAGCCAAGGGCAAGAGGAGGAAGACAACTTCTATTGATTGTGATAGAAAGAAAGCTAATGTGAAGAACAAGTGCAAGTGAAAGTGAGTGTTTTCTATACTATTTTGCATATGGAGAATATTTCATTGTTCTTATTGATTGTTAAAGTCAATGTTCATTGAGAACCTTATTGCTTAATGACTCTTTCTTGAATACATGCTCCAATGCTTTTTTATAATTGAATTTGTTAATGAACCCAAACCCTACTTGAATCTAGTGTAAAACTTATTCATCGATATTTGTATATGGCTCGGGATTTTTAGTGAATCCTATTGTTCTATTGTTCATGTGATTTTTCCTACTTGAGTTGTTATGTTAAAAATTGAATTGAACCCTTCCATATTGTTAAATAATCATGGTATATGGTACCAAAATAATACATTGTTATTGTTCCTAAGGCAAAAATCCCCTTTGCTGGGATGAGTAACGGTTGTAGTCGTGGTTCCTACATAGTAAGAAGGTGGCATGTTCCCCAAGATGAGCCTCTACTTCTGTAATTACAAGGTGAACATTTGTTCTTCCAAGATCCATGGTAAGTATTTATCTATACATTGATACCTTTACTTTCCCCCTTCTTTACAAATTTCTACAAATTTCTACATATATATATATATATATATATATATATATATATATATATATATATATATATATATATATATATATATATATATATATATATATATAGGTATTACAAGTGTGATAAGTTGATGATTGTGGATATTGATTATACATGAGAATTTAAGATTATGAGGGGCTATATATTGGACTTGTAGTTTACTTATATAGGTTTGGTATTCTGGGATACTGTTACATGTTTCTGTTGGCATTTTGTTAGATTTCAGCCAAATTGCTAATGCTCATGGGTTCTACAGATTTTCAATAGCTTTAGGCCTGCCCATGCTCTAGGACCCTCATATCTCATATCTTAAAAGTGAGATGTGACACCTTTGATCCTTTCAAATTTGTAACATGCAGTTCATACTGTTATACTTACATGAGACTTTTTGACTTACATGTGGTTAGGTATATCACTGTCTTACTGTGATGGGTATCCTTTCAAGCCACTCTTATCTTTTCATGTAATGAATTTAGATTATAGGCCATAGGTTGTATGTACCATAAATCAAGCCTATTGTATTGTCGTATAATTATGAAACACTTTTCATTACATACATGCATACCCAAGAACCTTGAGTTTGGTGGAGAGTCAATCATCCTAAAACATAAGGCTTAGGCCTATAGCCTATTCACTATCAAATGCTAAAGCCTAAAGTTATTTTAGCCCAAAATTTTTCCCATCAGCTTTAAACCTTAAACACACCTCCTATCTAGACACCCTTATCCATGAACCTCAAGGCACCACTTTCCTATCCTTTATCGACATGAATGCTATAAAGACACTCATAACAAGCCTCCTCGAAAAGCAAGAGAAAAATTTTCAAATTGCTTAAACCTAAATTGCCAATGGTAGTCCATCATCGAAGATGTCTATGGCATGGTGAACCAAACCAATCTTAACCTTAACCAGAGCCAAACCAACCTAAATTTGAGCCAAGTTAACTCTAACCCAAACCAGACCTACCTCAACTTAAACTAAACTAACACTATAACATTGCCTCCACCTCAAACCTAGTGATTGACCTGACTAATGAAGGAATAGCTGTTATCAGAATCGCCCTACCTACACAAGTCCCAAATACCACCACCCACTCTAGCTTTTCCTCTCCCTTAAATCCTTTTCAATGTGCAGAAGTTTTCTCTTATTCAGACACCAAGATGCTTATGGATAAACTTGAAGTGATGGAGAAAGCCATCAAATCCTTGAAACACCATATCGATTTGATTGATATGGATACATTAACCTTATTCCTTAATGCCAAACTTCTACCCAAATTTAGAATGCTTAAAATGGATAAATTTGATGGAACTACTTACCTTAGGACCTAATTGGAGATATATATTGGGGTAGTGAAGCTTTTTGTGATTTAACAATGAGCTCCTTACCTAACTGTTCCAATAATCCCTAACTGGCATTGTTATGAGATAGTTTCTTTCATTAGACAAGAGTCAGAAAAGAACATGCAATGACATTTATAATGTCTTTGTCAAGCAATACCATTACCATATTAAAGTGGATGTCACTAGGCGTGACTTAGAGATAAGGGTGGGCAAAAACCAAACTTAACTGAAATTACATGTTTAGTTTGATTATTAGGTATTCGATTTTTGGTTCAGTTTGAGATGTTAGATAATTTCAGTTTTTGGTTTTCAATTCAGTTTTCAAGGTTGAAAACTGAATATTAAATATATTTTTAATACTTTTAATTTTATTTTTATTTTACATATTATTTTATAAATAATTATTTTATATATTTTATATTTTATACATTATTATATATATTTAAATATTTATATATAATATTGTATATAAAAAATAAAAATTTAATTAAAAACTAATTTCTGATCGAATTGAACTAAACTAAAATTTAAAATTCAGTTTAGGGGTTTATTCGGTTCGGTTCAATTTTAGAATTTTTAGGAATTTCAATTTTTAGTTTTTTAATTGTTAAACTAAACTGAACCAATGCCCACTCCTACTTGGAGACCACCAAGCAGCTTTAAGATGAATCTTTCTTTGTGTTCGTATAAGGAGGAGGGCTAACGCTGCTCAAATGTTGAACTGACCAGCTGAAAAAATAAGTAGATATCCTTGTCAACAACCTACTTCTAGTTTACCAAGCCCATTTGTTAACCTAATACTTGCTAACTTCAAAGCATTGGTTGTAATTGCTTCAAGGGTTAATGATTACGTATGAAGCGAGTCATTTCAACTTGAACTCTCCACCACAAATCCAAATAGTGAGGAAGAGTCTGAACCCAATGGCTGTTAAGGCTAAAATTAACATGCCTCGACTTTACCTTTCCTCATCTCAGCAACCAACCAAAGCCTTATTAGTTAAGATGTACTTTGTGTCACATGGATTCACTTTGAACATGGATAGAAATAAAAGTATTGCAAGAAATAATTTGAACTTAAAGGATTCATTTTATATCAATAATTCTGGTAAAATTGATTTTTCTTTTTCTTAAGTTCTTATAATCTAAAATTTATAATATCTCAAGTAGCATACTTAACTAAATTGGAAAGAAAACATAAAGAAAAATAAATGAATAGAACAATTAGAAAAGAGAAAGCAACAAGGATTTATCCTTATTTGACCCTCCTACTTACATCTAGTTCTCAATGCAAACCACCTTGAGATTTCTCTCCACTAGAAGACTACCTAAGAAAGTTATCTCCACCTTTTCACTCACAAGCTTCTAGGTGCTTGCAACCTTTATCCATAAACTTAATTAGGTGTCTATTACCTCTCACTAGTTTATAGTTGCTACATGAAACCTTTATAAGAGAACACATAAAATAGATTATAGATTACTCTCTAATAAAAAAGCCTATATATCTTAGAATTTTGCCTAAAAAGAATTTTATTAGAAAACCAAAGAACCAAAATTTTGATAAAACATTTTAAACTCAACGAATGAAGGTTTTAAATATATATATATATATATATTTTTTGCATTTAAGCTCTCTCAAGAATGCTCAACTTCATTAAAAAAGTCAAATGGTCTTAACTGCTCTTTTATAAACAAATCTGATCTAGTCATTCGAGGGAAAATGTGAAAGAAAAGGATTAATTTAATTTTCAAATATTTTAACCAGTTGTGATCATATAAGAGACCTTAGACAATGGTTATTAGGTTTTAGTACTCTGTCAGCTTTCTGTTTGTCTGTTATAAGGTAGACATTTTGAAAGTTCATTTATTATGTTAGATAATTTATCTCTCTAGACCACTTGCTTTTCTGGTTCAAGGAAAGCACTTTTTATCCTTTGACACAATATCAATTCATTTATCATTTTTATTCTATTTCTAGGTCAACTAATTATTGCTAAATCTTATTTCTTTTAAAACATGAATTTTTAAAAGACTTAATAAGATTGTTCCTAGTTGTCTAATATTTTTAGGTCTTCTAATTTTACTTTTGAGTCAAGCTTCTCAAAAGATAATTTTTCTATTTTAAAACCTTTAAATTAATTATGAAAATTTAATTTTAAAAGAAAAATTCAATTTGGGCCAAAACTTCTAAACTATTTAACAATGAAAACTAAGGACCTAGCTAACTTACTTAAGCTCCATATTTTCACTTTTGTTCCTTATTTTTCTAGTGTATTCTTTTGATTTATCTTTATAGATTTCAATGCCTTATTCAATTACTTGAAGGATTGGCCAATTGATATAATCTTCTTCTTACACACCAATCTCTAAGTTGATTGATTCCTTTAACCTACAAAATAAATTAGCATAGAGCAAGCAAGTACACTACTAACAAGGTTTCTAATTCTTAGTTTTCATCAAAATCAAAGCCATAGCCTATATATGGCTGACACATCTCATATATGATGACCTTCCTAATGGTAACTTTAACTTAGATCTCTTCCTTCATTTGGTTCAACTCCGACCTTATCAACTTCTTAAAGTCTTCATTTCAAAGAAAGGCATAAGCTTAGTTCTAAATTTGACATATTGGAGATATCTCCTAAATGGCTTTAAAAATACAAATGGGTTAGTGTGGTGCATGTTTCTATCTAAATGATGCATGAACAATTGTATATACAAACATATATGCAAATCTTTATAACCTTCCAACCTTATAGCTCTCACACACGTATTGGTCTTAGTCTTTTCTTTCCTAGGACTTTTGGCTATAGCTTATGATCCATTGAGGGGAACACAGGTCCATTTCATGCATAGATTCTTTTAAGTAAACAAGTAAGCATTGCATAATCAATCTATGATCTAAACCATTTTGGAAAACTATATGAAGATCTAGTAAGGATATTAGGCTTGGAATCATACATGGATAAAACATGTTTGGAAATCCTAAAGAAATTACCAAGTCAATACATGGGCTAAAGCTGGCATATGGCTTAAGATGCTCAAATGTGAGATAGGGCTTATATCTTTTATTGTGTTGGAGACCTAAAGGTATAAATGATATTTGCTCAAGTCTTTTTATATCCTAAGGTACTAATTGAAGAGTGATAAAGAAATTAAGGAAGCCCAAATGTTGAATGGAGCTAAAGGAAACCTTTCCTTAACAATATCAAGGGTTTAAGGGATAAAGGATGTTTATGTTCTTAGTTTAGCGATGAATGCCCATTAGGCCCAACTAGATCTATAATTGAAGAAAACCATAATCGAAATCAATTTCTCAAACCCCCAGTAAAGTCACTACTATTACGACTGGTTTTCCTACCTGTCGATATATGTGACTTTGCACTACTGTACAACTTGGTGCTAGGGGAAGATGAATTAGGTTGAGACCCAAATGGAGAATATGAGTCACCATCTAATTTTTAAAAAATAGAAAAATGAGGTAACTTAGATTGCTTACTTTTTACCAAACCACCTTCGATCTAGAAATCCAGGTAAAGAAGTTAGGTATAGGCTTTAAAAGATGTTAGGCACCCAAGCCTACCCACATGTAAGGCTGACTTCTACATGCTAGTTTTATTTAATTTAGGATGGATTGAGATTTATTTGGGTCTTTTTTTTTATTTTTATAAATGACGAATTGCATCATATTATTTACAATCACCTAAATTTAATCAATTAATTAATTAACATTGCAATGCTTAAATCAATAAAGAATATCTTAACCTAATTACTTGTCAATTTACATGCAAGTTAATCCGTAAGTTAATTCTAAGTCAAACTAATCCAATTAATTAATCTTTCTTATTAATCCAGTTAATATAAAATCAAGCAAGAATCATAGTATATTAACATAATTAAAAGTAATTTAGCCCACTGAATACATGCAATTGAATAAAAAAACTAAATTTACCAGTCATGCTAACTTAATTATCTAAACCTACTTCTAATCTTAATTACTAAAGGGAATGGGGAGATCATTTACTATTTCATTACTTCACATATTACAAATATGGTGAATAGGCTACTAGAACCCATAAATAAAAAAAAGAACCAAAAAAGAAAAGAATCTAGGATATGGTGCGTATAGGGCGCAAACTGTGGCTAGGCCATGTGCCCCTGTTCACTTTATTCTTAACGTATGTTTTGTTATACCTCCTTTTGTACTTCTTCCCATTTCTGCCTCTTTGATTACCTCACTTAAAATTGTTAGCTCATGAAACAAATTATACAATACTAGATAAAATGTCAGAATGATATAATAGAAAAAGAAAACAATTATAAAAGATTAAAACAAGCATGTGGTTCAAGCCTCATTGCGTCCCAGATGCACAGACACTAAAGGTTCATTTACATGCTTTGTTATTTACCACTTTTATATTTATCGTTTAGATTAAAATCATCATAAAAATAATGTTTTTCACATTTTATAATAGATATCACAAAATATATAAATAAAATAAAAATAAATCTAATTCATCACTAGACATAGCAAATCGAGAACTGGTCTAGATTGCTATGCCTAAGGCTAAAACCATTAAAATAGAAAAAAAATATTCATGACAAAAAAAGAAAATAATGCATGAGCCAAAATTATGTAAGAAAAAATGGTGCAAATAAGTTAAAGGAACCCATATGAATTAAATCTATCCCATGGTGATTAAATAGAGATTGAACACAATGGGAACCAGTAGTTTATTGGATTTCAGCCCTCAGTAGCTTCATTTTCTTTACCTTTTCCTTTCAAGAATGAGTCCATAAGTGCAAGCCTAAATTGCTAGAAGTTTTATCTATTTTCACTCAATTCTCTTTTTGTTTTGGTTTTTTTGCTCTTTATTTTTTTGTCTACATTTTTGTCTCTCTCCCTTTTAGAAAATCAAAATTAGAATTGCCAACCATTTGAGCAGGAGCTTCAACCTCTATTTATAGGTTAAAACTCCCTTTCAATTTAGGAAGAAAAATCATTTCCTTTTAAGAAGATCTTTTTATTTAGGAGATAAATCTATTTTATTTAGGAAATAAATCTATTTTATTTAGGATATAAATCTATTTTTATTTAGGAAATAAATCTATTTTATTTGGGAAATATATTTGTTTTTATTTAGGAAATAAATCTGTTTTTTTTTTTTGGGAAACATATCTATTTTTATTTAGGAAATAAATATATTTTGTTTAGGAAGCAAATTTATTTTATTTATAAACTAAGTCTATTTTGATTTAGAAAATAAATATATTTTTATTTAGGAAATAAATCTATTTTTATTTAGGAAATAATCCCTATGAATCTTCTCTTACCAAAAATCTTCTAGATGGATTAGAAAAGAAATAAGACAGGAAATCATAGAAAATGGAAAGTCAAGATTTTGAAATCTAAACCCATGAGGCACATGCATTATTGTACACCCTATGCATGGGACTTGGGATTTCCAGAGGAACAGTCTTAGTGGGCCTGCACCCCTTCCTAAGATAAAATTCCATAAGGCTCAATCCAACAAGAAGATTATGTATGTGGAATTTAATTATATCTTCTCATCTTAGTGCTTCTCTTTCTTTAGTCTATAAGTAGTATCAATTGATCGACCACTTTCATTGTCTGCTTTTACTTGTCTTTCTTCCTTATATTATCTCTTTTATTAGGAGGTAAGTGCTTTTTAGTTGGAGAGTTGAAATTCTCTCTTTTCCTACTTTTGCCTTAACTAGAAAAAAATCATCAACTTTAAAATAGTTTTGATAACTTCTCAAATCACCTTACCTTAATTGAGGAAGCAAAGTCAGATGCTTCATATGCCTTTTCACACTTAAAGGCCTATCCTTTGGATTTGGAAAAATGGCCTTCTAAGTCCTAACCTGTCATCTTATAATCAAATTCATTTGCTTTTGCTTTTGCTTTCGGCATATCAATTGGTTTCAAAATCCTCGGTTGGCTTAAGCCTTCCTAGATCCAACCTTTTCTAGTTAAGGCCTGGCTATTGCATTTGTGCTGATACTAGAATCAATAGTACCACTAGCTCATTCAAATTCAACTGAATAATATGTTTAACACATCTAATTGGAACTACTGGAAGTAGGATGCCTTAATTAAACTCATCCTTTTTCTATATATGAAAATATAAAATCATACATATCAACTTCTAATTCTGAGTGAGCCCTCCTTTTCTTTCAAAAGAGGCTCAAGCCTAGGGAGAAAACATAAGAAACCTTTTGTTTTGCCTTGCAATCATTAGCATTTTAATGGGAGGAGTGGTTACCCCTATAAGGCAGGATTCACCTAAGAACGACCAATTTTGTGGTTGTATGGAAGGCATTGACTTTACGAACATTATGCATCCCTTTACTAATAAGTGAAAGAAAAGATTAACCATAGCCACATTCCTTTTTTATGCAGATACGGCTAAGTGTTTGACTCTATTGGTCATATTCCCTATTATTGCGAATGGTTCTTATTTGCATACGTGTAAACCAACCCAACAAATAAAGAAAGGATGCCTCTTTAGGAATGTGAGAATGATTTGAGATGTATGAAAGGAAACTTTCACGTACATTTTTTTTTTAGGATTTTAGTGTGCCTGGTCTCAGTTCCTTCATTTTGAAGTGCCTATGTTCTTGATGTTCTTATTCGTTGCTTTCCAGTTTAATTTTCAATTCCTAAAAACCTAGAATTGACACTTATGAACTCACCTCTTGATAAAAGAGGATCTTGCCTACCTCATTAAGCTCTAGAGTTCAAAAACTAAACATTCATAGTATTTGTTTGAGTAGGATTTTTAAGATCTATTTTATAATTTCATTAACCATGAATATTAATGATATTATTCAGAAATAGAGAAGCTTAAATGACTCAGTGGTGGATGAGTGGATTGACCCTTTGTGTGGTCCACTCACCATGTACATGAAACATACCACTTAACATATTAATATGAATGACACAATCAATAAGTGTTTTGAAACACTGAAAGTAGTAAAATACTTTTGGAAATGCATATTTGACAATGTAAATGACATTGTTATTATATGCATCAAAAATGGCAAGAAGCATCAAATTTATGAAAAAGTATACAAGATCCATCAATTACACTTCTTTGAAGTGTATTATAAGAGATTCTTGGTCTCATTTTTCTAGAAAAATGGAGGTTGCAATGTTGAGAAAGATACCGTCAATCCTTGGTTAGGGTTCAAAATTTTCTATGGCTCTATTTCCTAGAACAATGAAACAAATGTTCCTGGTTCCCATTTTTTAGGTGACAGAACTAAAACTCCCTATTTTCAAAAACTTCCAAAGCTTATAAAATCAAAATTAGGAGTATAGGCAAATTAATTTTTTATTTTTTCTTTTAGCTCTTTAATTCTAGTACTAGTAAGTAAAATTGATTTCTCATTTTTTTTCTGAAAGCATTTTTTAGCTCTTTTTCAATTCTAGTAAAATTAATTTCTCTACACTAACTCACCTATCAAATCATTTCAACTATGATCCTAAGAGGAATAATGGGTTAGTTTAACTAAGATATCAAATAAGTAAGAAAACTGAGTAACTCACATTGAACTGTAGTTAAACTACATGATTTTTAATCGAACCACATAGTTTAACTGCTATATTATAGAATTTGATTTAATAAGTAAAAAAAAAAAAAAGCAGATAATATGATATTATTACTATATGTGTCAAAATAACAACAAAAAGTGTGAAACTCATGAACAAGTATCCAAAATCCATTAGTTACCATTCTTTGAAGTATATTTCGATAGTTTCTCTGTCTTGATTTTGTGAAAAAGATAGAGGTTGCAATGTTGATAAAGATATCATTAATTCTTGGCAAGTATTCCTTTCTATGCTTCATTTCCTGGAACAATGAAATAGATGTTCTTGGTTCCCTTTTGTCATATGCCAATGTTGATACTACCTACTTCTAAAACTTCCAAAGCTTATAAGAACCCAATTTGTGAGTATAGAAAAATTAATTTTTCAAATTTTCTTTTAGCTCTTTTAATTCTAGAAATAAAAGGTAATATTTGTATACACAAATTCATATATTCTTTATATGAATTATCGTAAACCATTAACTAACATGTTTTTTCATGATTTTAAGGGTTTATTGGATGCTGTAAAGGATAATTTTTCAAATGCTAGCCACAAGTTTTGCTACAAACATATGATCATAAATTTCAAGAAATAGTTTCGTAGTTTGGTGATGAAGAATGACTTGCATGGTGTAGTCAGGTCAACTTTCTCTTATGCGCTGTGGACCTATGTGAAGAATATCTAGTGCAAAAATGAAGAAAAATAGTGATTTGTTACTGAAGATATGTCACACCCTGAATTTATGCTAACTAAACATGATGAAGGTTTACAAGAGTGGGGTTACTTATAACATTAGTTGGATTGATTCAAATGCTTATAGGTGTAACGAATATAAGGCAAGTATTATGGAACCTGTTTGGGTACATTAAGATGAAGTATAGCTAAGAATAAACTAAGTTAAAAATGAAAGGAATTAGTAAAAGGAAAGGTTTAGTTAAAATAAGGTAAAAGCAAAATGGTAAATAGCAAATAGTGAAATGGTAAAAAGATAAGTGAGTAAATATGGAGACTTATTTAATAAGGGACGTAAATAAGTAATATTTGACTAAGTGGTATCATTAAAAAGGATAAGAAAAAGGGTGAAAGATAAGGAAGGGATGGAGTTGGCCGAAAATTTTGACTTAAGAAAAAGAAAGGATATAATTACTAAATTAAGCTAAACTTAATAATTAAAAAAGTATCTCCCTATTTCTATCCGTTTCCTTCATCTTATCCACCAATATGTGTAATAGACAAATCCCTACTAGTATATAAGAAGGTATAAATACACAAGTGCTCAATGGAATCTTATAAGCTCACGATCAACAAGGCGAAATTAGGCTCATTGATTTGAATATGAGAATGTGAAAAGTAAAGGTGAACATGAAAATTCTCTAAGTAATTCAATGACTCAGAAATAATAATGCTAAATGTGAGAAAATAGTTGTCATACCCCAAATCTATGTTATTAAAATATGGTAGAGATTTGAGAGGATATGAGACCCAATGGGTGTAAGGATGTTAATAGTAGGGTAAATTACTACAGGTTAGTTAATACCAT